>JAGFMF010011389.1:3958232-4204054 GCA_019455555.1 Galemys pyrenaicus
CTCCTGGAGGGCGTGGGCTCTCTGCTGGGCCCGCGCACTCCTGTAAGGCTCTCCTAGGAGGTGCCAGTTGATCGCCTTTGCGTCTGGAACCCTCTTGGTGGTTGTTGGCAGGAGGGGTGCAGGAATGGGAAGTGATTTCTTTGCCTTGGCAAATTTCGGGAGCCCCTCGCTCCCTCCCCAGGGCCTAAAGTCCTTCATCAGCGAGGCGTAGGCGGCGGTAGGAACAGCCTTTCTGACTGGATAGAGGTGCTCTCTCTCCTTGATGGTGGCCGGTGACCGCCCGGCCTGCCGCTTCCTGTGGGACTCAGCTGAGAGCGGCCACCTGAGAACCTGTGGGACTTGAGGCCTTTTGGTAACTGCTGGTAGTGCTGGCTCCAGGGAAGGGAACGACTCCAGCCAGCTCTCTTTTTCTTTTCTTTTGATGGGAGACGCCACTTGGAAGTGCCCTGGACTCAAAACAGTCTCCCACGGTTGCGATATATCCGCCGGACTTACCTCGAGTTTCCGAGTGAGGTGTTCAGCGATGGCTTTAAGCATGCACAGACGCGTCCTCCTCAGGTGTTTTGTTGACGTGGCGTTTCTGAGGAGCTGGCTCAGCCTATGGAAATCATCCCTGGGAAGTTGCTTTCCAGCTTCCAGTCTTCTTAACATGCTTTTCATCCAGCCTTCCCCCAAGTAGTGTGACCACCTAGCTGACAGAGAGGGAAGGAGTGGGGATGGGGCTGGAGTTGGAGCTGGGGTCTGGCCCTCAGTTTCCCCCTTTGGGAAATCATGAGTCTTCAAGAACCACTTCCACCTGCCGCCCTCAGGAGCCCGTGGTTTCATAATAGGAGGTAAGTGTGACTCGCGCTTGGGGAGGCCTTCAGGAATCTGGGTCTCTAAGCCTGTTTCCTGTAAAAACATGCCCCCGGCTTTCTCCAGAAGCATCTCCTCTTGTCTTCTTGTCTTAAAATGTGCTCCAAGTTGACTCTCCTGTCCTTCCAACTCCAAATGATGCCTTGGTACTTTCAGGGGCATTCCCTCTTTTCCCCGCAGGGCTTCTGGGAGCTGTCCTTTGAAGGGGCTCCCTGCAACCATTGTCCGCATCGCCCTATCGGTAAGTGTGAAGTCTCTCTTCCCATCAAGCAATCTTTTTTTCTTAAAAGGCATTTCCCCTCTCATAGTAGCCTTCTTTTCCTCAGCTAGAATCTCACCTTCTCTTGCTAACTTTGATAAGCTCACTTCTTCCTTCCAGAGTTCTGTTTTCAATACTCTCCCCTCTTCCGAGGGCATTGCCTCCTTTTCCCTCTGTCTACGCAAGATCGCCTCCTCCTCCTCCTCTGCTTCCTCCTCCTCCTCCTCTGCTTCTTTCTCTTCTTCTTCCTCTGCTTCCTCCTCTTCTTCCTCCTCTGCTTCCTCCTCCTCCTCCACTTCCTCCTCTTCACTCGAGCTCTCCTCTCCCTCCTCAATCAGGCCCTCCTTAAACCTCCTAGCCCAGTACTTCAGTTTCCCTACACTTGGGCGTACTGTCTTTTTCTTCTTAGTACGGTATTTCTTGCTCTCCTTCTTGAGCAGAATCTCTTCTTCCTCACTGAGGCCCTCCTCCTCTCTTCCCTTCTCACCTGAAGCTTCCTCTGTTTTCTTTTCAAGCAAGCGCTCAGGTGAGCTCTCAGACAGCACATCGCTGATCTTTTCTAGTAACTCCTTTACCTGGATCTTTCCTGGTATATGCTCCATAGTTCTCAGAAGCTTCTTTACCTGCTCTTTTCCTAACAGTTTTTGCTCCTGGGCCTTCCTTAACACGCTTTCTACCTGACTTTTATCTAACAGCATCTCTTCCTGGATCTTCTCTAACCTTTGAGCCTCCGAGCTCACTTCTGCAGTTGGTGTTCTCTCTTTGGTGGCCAGTCTGACTAATTTCCTCTCTTTCCCAGCCAACCCCTTCTCTTCTTTGATGATTTTCATCTGTTCCTTAAAGAATGGCCAACTCTGGCCATCAGTTCCACGCCTTCCTGTAATGAGTGCTCTCTCTTCCTCAGATATTTCTGCAAATGATTCTGTACTCATTTCTCTTATAGTTTCAGCCACGGCCCTCAACAGATCAGCCTTTTTCTTCCTCAGATCCTTTTCTCTGGAACCAACCCCCTTTTCTTCAGTATGAAACCCCCTTTCTGTCCTGTCTTTCTTCCTCAGATCCTTTTCTTCAGCATGAATTTCCCTTTCTGTCCTGTCTTTCTTCCTCAGATCCTTTTCTTCAGAAAGAAGTCTCCTTTCTGTCCTGTCTTTCTTCCTCAGATCCTTTTCTTCAGCACGAATTTCCCTTTCTGTCCTGTCTTTCTTCCTCAGATCCTTTTCTTCAGCACGAATTTCCCTTTCTGTCCTGTCTTTCTTCCTCAGATCCTTTTCTTCAGCACGAATTTCCCTTTCTGTCCTGTCTTTCTTCCTCAGATCCTTTTCTTCAGCATGAATTTCCCTTTCTGTCCTGTCTTTCTTCCTCAGATCCTTTTCTCTGGAACCAACCCCCTTTTCTTCAGTATGAAACCCCCTTTCTGTCCTTTCCTTTTCCCTCATATCCTTTTCTCTGGAACTAGTTCCTTTTTCTTCAGTACGAAGACCCTTTCCCATATCCATTTTCCTCATTGCCTCTGTTTTCTCCTCTTTGGTTCTTTTCTTGTCAGCTTCTCTCTCCTTGGTCCTAGTGTCAGAGGCTAGTTTTCTCTGTTCTTGAGACAGTGTATCTTCTTTGATAATTTTTTTCTCTTTTTGAGTTAATTTTTTCTCTCTGCCAATCATTCTCATTTCCTTCAGAGCTGCTGCCTTTTCTTTCTCAGTAATGCTCCTCTCTCCCTTGTCTTTCTGGGTCAGCCATTTCTCCTGGGCTCCAGCTTGTTCCATCTCTTGTAGGGGCAATTTCTTTCTGCTTCGGTCTTTCTCAGCCCATTTCTCTCCTCTCTCAGCTTGTTTCCCTTTTCCCATGGCCTTTTGGTCTTCTTTTTCTGTCTTTATTTTCTCTATTCCTACGGCCAGTTCTTTTTCTTCTCTGGTCCATTGTTTTTTCTCCTCAGCCTCTATCTCTACTCTACCCATTAGTTTCTCCTCGTCCAGATCTCTTTTTTCTCCCGGGGCCTGTTGTCTCTTTCCCACCGTTGCTTTGCCCTCTCTCAGGGCCCTCTTCTCCCTCTCCCTTGCTTTCCTCACTTCTTCCTGGGTTGGTTCAGCTGCCTTCTGTGATAGTCTCTCTTGTATCCCATACTTTTCTTCCTCTTCTACTCCCAGTTTCTTCCTTTGCCCAACTACTAGTTGGTCCTTTTCCTCCTTTTTCTTCACCTGCCACTCTTTCTGGTCTTCTCTCTCCGGTTGCCCAACCGTTTTCTCTTCTTGGTTATATTTCTTTTTATGCGTCACTTTTCTCATCTTTACTAACCATTTTATCTTTTCTTGGGCCATCGAAACTTTCTGCTTTGCCGAGCTGACCTTTCTTAATGCCCGTCTTGTC
Organism: Galemys pyrenaicus; assembly: GCA_019455555.1. Classification (NCBI taxonomy): domain Eukaryota; kingdom Metazoa; phylum Chordata; class Mammalia; order Eulipotyphla; family Talpidae; genus Galemys; species Galemys pyrenaicus. The sequence continues at coordinate 3,961,708 of JAGFMF010011389.1, forward strand.
TTTCCACCAAACAACTGTTCCTCTTTGCTAGACAAATGTTCCTCTTCTTTAACATGCCTCTCCACATCCCCAATGTCTTTCCTCCTTTCTTCATCTTGTTTCTCTGTGTCTGGGAGTAGTTCCTCCTCATCCCAGGCCAGTTCCTCTCTTTCCCCTTCCAGCTCCTCCTCTTCCTCACCCAGTGTCTCTTCTTCCCGGGACCAAATACCTTCTTCCTGGGCCAGTGGCGTCTCCCTGCCCAACTCCTTCCTTTTCCGGGTCGGCTCTCGTCCTTTCCGGGTCACATCCGCTCTTTTCTTTGATAATCTCTCCTCTTTTTCAGTCCATCGTTTTCCTCCTGGTACAGACCTCTGTTCTTCCTTAGTTAACTTCTTCTGTGGGGCGGCCACTGATTTTTCTTTCCAAGTCATTTTTCCTTTCTGGTCAGTCAGGTTCTCTTTCCCTTGTATTAATTTCCCAGGTTTACTTGGTTTCATTTTTTTCACAGTTATTTCTTTCTGCCCAGCCAGTTTTCTTACTTCCTTTTTAGCTTTTCTTCTCTCTAAGCCCACATGATCTAAGAAAGCATCTTTCTTTTTCTTGTCTACTTCAGAAAATTCCTTGTCCTTTCTAAATCTGTTTTTATCACTCTCCGCTCTTAGTTCTACTCTCCCTTCTTCCTCAACGGCTTCTTCAACCACTTCATCTGTTGTCACAAGGGGTTCTTCCACCATTCTGTCATCCGATTTTGAGGACTCCTTTAAAAGAGGGCAGATCTCCTGGAAGAGAGCCCAGCTGGGATCTCGGGGAGCGAGCGTCGCCCGAGCCAAATCCACCAGTTCTTGATTCAAATCCCTTAATATTCCAGGATGGGAACTTGATATCCTTGAGGTGACAAGAGAGCAAATGTCATCCCGCCAAGATGTTTTCTGCAGCCTAGATGAGTGCCCTGGGACCCCAGCCATCCCGTGGCCACACGTCGTTGGCTTCTTCCTCGTGTCTTCTGTCTCGGTGACCTGTGTGACTGCTTTCTCGGGCTCTTCTGCAGTGGTCTCTGAAATATCCCCAATGTATTTTTTCATTTTCGACATGAGAGCTGCTTTCTCCTGATCTTTTTTAATTAAACTTTTCAAAAGCTTTTTCATGTACTCTCGTCGGTCCCGAAGGGTTACCTCCTCATAAGCTTTCACATCCTGCTGATCTCTGACCTTCATCACTTCCACGGCCTCCACCGACTGTCTGACCGCTACGGCTGGTTTGACTTCTCTGGGCGCCACTGTGACCGCGTCTGATTCAGTGTCCTCTTGGGAGCTGGCTGAGCTGAGGGTTGGTGACGGCTCCGGCTCTAAGGCGACATCGTGAGTGTCCATCTGCACCGACTGACTAGTTTCTCTTTGTTCTTCTTCATCCTCCGAAGTTTCCACCACAGACATTGACCTGATCAATTCTTCCTGGCTCTGTTTCCAGGATGATTTCCGGCACTCTTGAACTGAAAAAATAAAACAAGAAAATCAAAAAAAGTGTGTGTGTGTGTGTATAGGAGAAAAATAATGAAGAAAAGAGAGATCCGGGACCTCCCTGGTGGCGCAGTGGGTTAAACACTGCACTATGAGGCAGACCACAGCCACTGCAGCACGAATTCGATCCCTGCTGCCGGCCAGGGAAGGGACCCACATGGTGCAGCAGACGTCTCCCACCTCGCCCGCTGCTCCCCTCAGCAGTGTGTTTCAGTCAGTCTGCCTGTTCTGCTCCCCACTCTCTGTCTCTGGTGAATCCTCTCACCCCCTGCACCTCTGGCCTGTACCCCAGTTCTTGTATGTATGAATAAATAAATCTTTAAAAAAAAGAAAAGAGAGATCCTAAGTGAGCTCCTTTGCAGTATCTGGCTTGGCGAGCCGCCATAAGGCATGCAAAGATAAAGAGGACTGAGACTCCATGCTGTCTTCGGGTGGAAGTGCTTGTTGTTTTATCCCGGCTTCCACAGCCTAAAGAATAACACCTTGATATTTATTGTGGAGTAGGTTTTTCCCAGGGAGTTTGCTCACTAGGAAGAGGAATCTCCTTTCTTAACTCTGACCCCCCCAGGAATCTTTTTATATACCTAAGCTTTATTTTTATTTGTTTATTTTTTATTTTAAGGAACAGGTTTATTAGGAAAATGGACAGACGAGTCAAGGACACTTGTATAGACACATGGGCAGGAGGAGCTGCCCCGAGAGGGACAGGTTTGCTGTGAGAGGCCTGCGTGGCGGCAGGCGGGGGGCCTTGAGGAGAGCGGCCTCCACTGAGGGAGGTCAGTGAAGAGCAGCCCCAGCATGGTGCGGGCCATGGCAGGCAGGAGGCTGCTGCCCTGCAGAGGAGAGAGCTAGTGAGGAGAAGCCCTGCGTAATCACAGGTGGGCAGAAGGTGGCTGCCAACCTAAGCTTCGTCGACTCTCCCTTTGGGGCCCTGAGGTTCCTCCCATATAGGGCCCCTATATTACCCGTACATACTCAATTTTCTGCTCTTTTCTTCAACATATTTCAGTCTTGCCTTTAATTTATCTATCCTTTCAGGCTGCGACAAATGCTTAAGTGTTTCTTTGCTGAGGACCTCGAGTTCGCCAGCCCCCGACATGTTCAGAAAGTGCTGGTCTGGAAGTGACAAAGTCAGGTCTTCATTCAGGCACTGTTCCACTTGGACGATCAGGTGTTGGATATCTTTAGCTTCGATCCCCAGCACCTGGTCCAGAGAGGATTCCCCGATAAATTTCTGCCTACAAAAGTCATGGAAAAAGATAATACTGAGCCAGTGACTAAACAAAATTCAGAAAAGAGGAGGAGGGAGAGGAGGAACTATAATCTAAGGAGCAGGGATAAAGTAGCCATTTAGGAGAGACTAGGCGAAAGTAAAGGATGGATAAAGGGAAAAGAATCAGAAGCAAGGAACCGCGTCGTCAGGGTGACAGAAGATGCTTCTTGGACTGAAAGATTTGTGGATTTAAGTTTTCAGGAACTTAAGTAAGGAAGCAAAGAGGTGTGCTGGCCCAAGGTAAAAAAAATAGGGATAGGCAACAGGGGGGGGGGGGAAGTAAAACAACAAAGGACATGGGAGATAGGAACAAAAGACGTTGTGGAAAAGGAGAAGGAAGCTCATTCTGGGGGGGAGGGACTAGAAGGAACAGAAGAGGGCCAGACTGCCCCCCAACTCACTGTAATTCTTGGAAAGTTTCTTGTTTCCGCAGCAGGTCTACCAGCATGGTCTTACTTTCAATGCCCGTGACCTTTATCAAATGGTGCAAGACTTTGTTCCGCACGTTCTCGTCACTGTCCATCAATCCCATAGCCAGCGGCACAGCAAAAATGTGGCTCGTGACCCCTAGCCGCTCCAGCGCCCCCCAGCTGAGTGCGCGGATCTTTGGGTTGGCGTCGGCCGTGTCTTCCAGGAGACGACAGGCGGCCTCCAAATGCAGCCCCGGAGGCACCTGATAAAGGGCAAAAAGCTTTTCCAGGACATTAATGTATTTCTTGAATTTATCTACAGAACAGCTAGTTGTGAGGTTGAGGATGATCTCAATTAAGTTACAGATAAACTCGTCATTGAATTGTCTTCCTGTCCAGCTTTGTTTCGTCATGTTTTCAAGGACAGCAGCATAGGCTTGGAGAGAAGGCTTGAGTTTACGCCTCTGTTTACTCTTTTTCCCTAGAGTAGTCATGAGAAGCTGAGCCTGCCTGAAGATCTCACTCATGTCCCTGTCCTTGCCCCTGTAGGCCGGGTCCACACCACAGCGTAGCACAATCGGGGTGCCCTCCGGCCAGAGGCGGGCGCGGATCGCTGAGTTGGGGATGTAGCCGTCGGGCGTAATGGGCCAGCGCCTCCTCTTACCAAAGAAGTTCTGCAGCACGTGGTAGGGGTGGATGCCCACCCAGCCGGCCATGCGCAGCTGAGGGCGAGCAGTGTGCGGGGGCCGGGCCCACTCGAGGTCAACAGGAGACAAACTGGGGCCCTTCTCCTCCGCAAAGTGCGACCCGGGCTGCTCTTGAATGTCAAAGGACAGGCGTTTCTCTTCCTCCGCCACGTGAGGCACGATGTTGTCAAAGGCGATGACCCGTTTGTTCACAAGGGCCTGGAGTCCCTGGAATTCCTGCAGCCCTTGATCGAGGTAGACAAATTTGGGTACCAGTATTGTTCTAAATGAAAAGAAGAAGCTGGGCAGAAATGGCTTGGGGACCTCTTGTACGTCATCGGCGCCGTCAAGGGCAGAGAGGTGAGTCAGCTCGGCGTGAGGGAGCAGTTTTAAGCAGGATACCAGGTACAGACTGTGATTGAAAGCCAAAAGCAGGTCGCCCCGGTTGTTGGCAAAGCAAAGCGGTCCGAACTGCAAGGCTGACTTCAGCTCGGTCAGGAGCCGCCCCTGGAAGTTCCAGAGGCGGACTCTGCCGTCAGCGTCCCCCGTGACAAAAAGCTTCAGGGAAAGGCAGACGTCAAAGGAAGCGATGGCACACTGGTGCAGGCGCTTTGTCTCCTGAAAGACGGAGCTCTGTTTTGATCCTGAGGATGCCATGAAATCTTGGAAGTGCCAGAGACGCCAGCAGTGGTTCTCAGTGATGGCGCCCACGGAGCCTGGCAGGAGAATCACGTGTCTTAGGGAGCACCCGCAGAGAATTTTGATCACCGGCTCCAGGGCCACCTTGTCCCCCTGCAGCACAGCTTCTGTCAAGTACACGGTGTGATCTAGGCCGTAGGAGCACAGCAGGGGGCTCTTCTGCGGCCCCTCCAGGGTCGACAGTGCCAGCACCGCCCCGGCATGCAGCGCCTTCTCGATGCGGGCACAGCTATACTGGGAGAGGATCCTCACCACGCCACTGTCATGCCCACAGAACACCAGTCCTTCCAGGCCCTTGCCCAAGTGGAACTGCCCATAGGCCAGGCACCGCACTCTGTCCCCGGGCTTTACCGACGTGCACACGAGATACTTGATGGTGCAAGGGGAGCGCGTGGCATCGAACACCAGCACCTCTGGACTATGGGTTGCCACGAAGAGCTCCTCTCTGGTGGAGTCGTAGGCCCACGCCTTCGCCTTCTCCAAGATGTGCAGCGGCCACGTGACCGCCAGGATCTCGCCCGTCACTGGACACAGGAAGCGCAACAGGCTGTCCTTCGTGGTGCACAGGATCCGGGTCCAGTTACGGCCGCAGCAGACCCGCTGCACCTGCCGGGGCGCAGAACCACACACGTGGAAGAGGCTGTAGAAGTAGGGCAGGCGGTACAGGGAGAAGGCGCAGCCCGACTGGCAGAAGAAGGCGGTGTCGCTGACGAACTGCAGCTGCCGCAGGCCTTCCTGCACGGGCAGCTGGCGCAGCAGGCTCCCAAAGGCCAGATTCCACTCCCTCACAAGGCCCTCCGCGCCGGCCGTCAGCAAGGTGTGGGTGTCGGGCCGGCTGTGCACACACAGCACCGACGAGGAGTGGGCCTGGAAGCTGTGGAGGAAGTTGCCCTGGGCTAGCCCCCAAGCATGGACCTCTCCATCCTTGTTTCCAACGTAGAAATAGCCCTGAGGGGCACAAGTGAAGGAGCAGGTGATGGAGGAGCCGCTTAGGGGAGAGAACTTCTTCACCTCTTTCAGCTGCCCCTGCCCCTGGTGGGCGAAGACCCTCACCTTATCCTCACAGAAAGCCAGGAGGGAGCCCTGGGGGCCATTCAGGGAAAAGCCCTGGACAAACTCGTGATCGGGCACAGGCACCGTCTGTGCCATCTGAAGGCCGCTGCCATTCGGTGAGATAAGCCAGGTCACCACGGCCCCCAGGGTACCGGAGAGCAGCACGTCGGCCTCTGAGTCAAAGCAGAGGCAGCTGATGAAGAAACGGCAGGGCACGGTTCCCAGCAGGGTGAACGCCCGTCGGTGGTCCCCAAAGAGCCGCAGGCACACGTCGTCACAGTAGGCGATTAGCGTGTGGCGGGGGCCTGCGTGGACCATGGCTTGGATGGGGGGCACTTGAGCCAGCTCGGGGAACTGCTGCTTTACTATTCCCTTCATTTCCGTAGCTCCTTCCTCTCTCCAGAGCACGGCCTAGAAGAGGATGAACGAGGAGAGCCTGACCATGGAGGCGGATTATGCTCCGAAGTAAGAGGTGGGAGAGGCCTCCCTGGTGGCACAAGGGGTTAAGTCTCAGCGCTATCACCTCTAGGACCTGAGTTCGATCCCGGCCAGGGAGGGGACCCCCATGGCGCAGCAGACCTCTCCTGCCTGGCCCGCTGCTCCCCTCAGCAGTGTGTCTCGGTCAGTCTGCCTGTTCTGCTCCCCGCTCTGCCTCTGATGAATCCTCTCACCCCCTGCACCTCTGGCTTACACCCCAGTTCTGTGTGCAAGGGGTGGGGAAAGACTGAATGTTTAGTTCCCTTTTGCAGTACTAAGGAAAGACTTGAAACCTTGACTCTGGGCGTTTCTTGTACTATGAGTTAGGCATGTGATAGAAACACCATGCTTAAGAGGCTCTTTCTGTTTATGTCAGCATGGGTATGGCTTCTACGGGTAAGCAAGGTAAAAGAAGGGATGTGGAGACAGGTATTAAAATGGGCTCACTCAGGATCACCCTCATCATTCTAGAAGAGGGCGGCAGTTTAAGTCGGGTGCATATAAAGTAAATGCGGAAGGAGGGAGGACAGAGATGGGCAGCTTTACCTTCGCTTCTTTTGCTTTTGGTTCCATCCAGTTTAAGGAGACAAAGTAGTTGACATTGATGGAATAGAAGCAGATGAAAGGGGAGCACTGGGGCTGGTGGAGCTCCCTGTACACAGTCTCAGGCCAGTCACTCAGTACAAGCACATCCTCAGCCTCTTGTTCTTTACCAACCTGGGAAAGAAGAGTGGCCTGAGCAGAAGCTTGAATGCTCACACACTCGTTCGTGCAGTAAATATTTATCAAGGGATACTAGACACTTGTTGCCTTTAACCATCACCTATTCACTCTCCTACTGGAGGACACTGTTTGGGAAGGTCATCCCTTCCTCGCCCTGCCCTCCGTTTGCAACAGAATGCATCCTGATTCATCGAAACACCTAGTCTTTCTCAACCAAGGTTGCATAAAAGAAGCAAGCACTAATGCCCTAATAAGGCCTCCCTCCTATGCAATGAATTAGTTTATCCCCTGTGCATCTGGAATGGGCCTCTGACTCCACAGGGGCCATGCAGTCCTTAAAGAGGACTGAGAGAATAGCCCCACAGGTAATTCTCTGTGTTCCAGGGTTCAGATGATGAACCGCACTTGATGCAGATGTGCTGTATCCTGTGACAGATGCTGGGGACACAGGGCTGAGCAAAGGAGACATGGCCCTGGCTCTCCAAAGAGGGTGGGGGTAGGGAAGATATTATATGAACCACTAATAAGAGACTAAGCCATGAAACAAGTTCTCCGAAAGAAAGGAATATACTGGGGGAGAGGGAGATGGGCTGTGATGAGGGCAGAAAGAGCTCGAGAGACTGAGGTGATGGTGCACTGGTGAAATGGTGGTGGGAATTCCATGGGGATTACCTTTGCTGTCAGATATATATAAATGAAAATGAAAAAACTGAAAGGCGAAAATCTAAAAAAAAAAAGGAATATACTGTCATAGGAGTATGACAAAAGGGCCTCCCTGCTGCCACAGCGGGTTGAACGCTGCACTATGACATAACCACGGCACAGCAGTGCGAGTTCAATCCCTGGTCAGGAGGGGACCCACATGGCGCAGCAGACCTCTCCTGCCTCGCCCGCTGCTCCCCTCAGCAGTGTATTTCAGTCAATCTGCTTGTTCTGCTCCCTACTCTGTCTCTGGTGAATCTGCTCACCTCTCACGACTCCAGCCTGTGCCCCAGTTGTTGTATGTATAAATAAATAAATCTTTATATAATTTTATATATAAATATATAAAATTATATATATATAAAATTATATATATATATATATAACGAGTATGACAAAGGAAGTCAGCCTAGGCAAATCCCTCTTCCTGTAGTGGTTGGTAGAACTCTTTAATTCCTGCCCACACCCAAAGGGCCACACCTGTCACAATCGTATGCCACCTCTAGGGAGACTCACTTTGCAGACACAGAATGCCCATCACATGCAACAACTAGACCCTGTGGTATGCTCCTCCTTCACTATTAGTATGTGCACCAGGAAGTGTGTGTGTACTAGTCAGAAAATTCGTCATGGCTGTGCTCCCTGACCTCCTCTCTTCTATCTGCTTGCAATTTCACAGACACTTAAAAGACAGCTATCTTGTAACCTAAGATAATCAACTAAATATTAAGTTGCCTCCTACTTGTTTAATCCATGTAAGTCTATTTCCTGGTTTTGGGTCTATTTGTTTATGCAGCAGAACATATTCTCACTATAACTAATGTTCCCATCTTAAAAAGGAATTCTCTTACACTACTGGTGGGGATGCAAGCTGGTCCAACCATTATGGAAAGCAGTATGGCGGTTCCTCAGTCTACTAAGAATGGAACTTCCATATGATCCAGCAATCCCACTCCTAGGATATACCCAAAAAACACAAATACACTGATTCAAAAGAATACCTGCACCCCTATGTTTATAGCAGCACTCTTTACAATAGGTAAGACCTGGAAACAACCTAAATGCCCAAAAACATGATTGGATCAGGAAGCTGTGGTACATATACACGATGGAATACTATGCAGCAAACAAAAAAGAAAAACTAGACGCATTCATAGGAACTTGGATGGAACTGGAAGGGATTATGCTCAGCAAAGTAAGTCAGAAGGCAAAAGAAAAATACCAGATGGTTCCTCCCCTAGGAGGAATATAAGGGAACCAAATAAGGATCAAGGAAAAGAATAACAATAATAATAATAATAATAATAATAATAATAATAAAACACAACAAAAACAAAAAGATAAGGACAAATTGGGGACACTTGGTGGGGAGAGGGGAGGGGGAGGGTTGAGGGAAGACGGGAGCACGTGGGTCTGAGGTGATGGTGCACTGGTGATATGGTGATGGGGAATACATGGGGATTACAATTAATGTCAAATATATATAAATTAAAGGGGAAAAAATTTAAAAAATAACAATGAGTAAAAATTTTTAAAAAACTAATGTTCCCACCTTAGTCTAAAATTTAATAGGAGTTGTTTAGTGATGTGGGGGGCCCTTCCAAAGCTATTCATATTTTTCCCATGTCACCTTGGCAAAGGTAAGTAATTCATCCAAGAGAATATTTCTCCTAATATTTCTCTAATGCTTATGCATCACCTTTATATCCTTCAGGGCATTATTTATGAGGAGTTTCAAGTTCTTCCATGTAGGAATAAGTCTGGGTGAAGACGGCATCCTTGTGAAGTCCTTGCTCTTGATAGACATGTTGGATGCTCCCTGAGAACCTGAGGAAGGTAAGAGTGACTTAATTACCACATCTAGTGCTGGGCTGTGTACGCAGGGAATTGAGTGAGGAGAGCAACAGGGCTAGAGACGGAGAGAAGTGAAGTATTCCTTTACTTTAGAAATAAGAACAACTCTATTACTTCGAAAAGACAGGACTCTTGCACAACATGTATGAATCTCCAAAACATAGTAAGCAGAAGCCAGACAACAGAGTATATACTATATGATTTTTTCATGCATACAAGATCTGGGGTACAGGCCAGAGACGGGGGGAGGGCGAGAGGATTCACCAGCGACAGAGTGGGGAGCAGAACAGGCAGATTGACTGAAACACACTGCTGAGGGGAGCAGCGGGCGAGGCAGGAGATGGTCTGCTGCGCCATGTGGGTCTGCTCCCAGGCCGGGGATTGAACTTGTGCTGCTGTGGCTATGGAAGTCCCCACAGTGTGGCGCTCAACCCTTTGCACCACCAGGGAGGCCCCATATGATTTTATTTATATATTTTAGAAAAAAAATAATCTCACCTATGGGGACAGAGAGCAGATCAGTGGTTACCTGAGGTGAATAGTTTGGGGGATTGGCTGATAAGGGGTAATATGTAGCAATGGGGATGTGTTTCACTGTGCTAGTGGTTACATGGGAACACACATTTATTAAAAGTTATCACAATATGCACTTATAGTAGACATACTTCACTGTGTAAATTATATCTAAGTAAATTGATTTTTAAGAGGATAGGAATGAAGTGGGCGTTTTATGAACTTTAAAAAGAGGAAAAATTGCAGCAAAAGAAAATTGTTAGGTGAGCTTCAATGTGTCAATTGTAGCATAGCTGAAATAATTGGAGCCTGACTTTCTGGTCCTTGGGGAAATGCAGGAAAAATGTTAGCAGAAGAGCAAGGCTGTCAGACTAACATTTTAGAATGTTCTCTCGGGAGGCCTGGGGCTGGATTGGGTAAGCTGTTGCAGTAGAAGAGATGATAATTATATATTCTGATTTAGAGGAATAGGAAAGGAAGAACAAATGGGAAGAGCAGTATAAAAAATATAGAGGGTGGAATATATGGCTCTTGGTGATTAGTTGGGTATTAAGAGTCATGGAGAGCAATCTAGAAAAACTCTTCGGTGTCTGGGCCTGAGATAGTTTGGTTTGGGGTTTGTTAGAGTTGGGGGTGAAGTTTCTGATGAAGACAACCAGATAGGTGAGTCTGGAGATCGGGACAAACCTCTGGGCTGGAAACACATTATGTGAAAATGACCAGCTTACAGGGACAGCTGCTGCCAAGTGTCTGGGGAGTGTGCCCACAGGAGGCCGCAGCGTGAGGAGACTGGTACCCAGTTCCTTATGGGCAAACACGCTAAGCAAGAGCAGCTGTAAAGATAGGACCTTCGTGTAAAGATAAACCTTCGTGAGGTAGGCTTGTTGTCACGGAGAGATCCACTGAGTGGATCCGACAAATGGTATTGGGGTCCTTAATGGTAACAGTCTTGATGTAGTAGTGGTTCTTTTTTTCCCTTTTTTCCTTTTTTGGTCAGAGTCTAGGGAGGTGAGAGGATTCACCAGAGACAAAGTGGGGAACAGAACAGGCAGATGAACCGAAACACACTGCTGAGGGGAGCAGCGGGCGAGGCAGGAGAGGTCTGCTGCGCCATGTGGGTCCCCTCCCTGGCTGGCGGCAGGGATCGAACTTGTGCTGAAGTGACCGTGGCTTGTGTCAAAGTGTGTTGCTTAACCCCCTGCACCACCGGGGCGGCCCGGAATCTGCATTTTAAAATGTGTCCCAACCCCCAGGAATCCTGGTGCAGGAGGTCAAAGAGCCACGCCTTGGGAACTCTTAGTTCTCATAAAATGATGCCCTCGAGTTCCTCTGGTGACTTAAGGCAAGGAGCTCTGACTGGGAAATAGAAAATACCCAACACTTCTCTCTAAACCCCAGGCTAGGATTCAGCCTCCTGGTCTGCAGTGAGAAGCAGGCATTTCACTTGAACCCCTTGCCCTCAGGGGGGAATGCTTCTCTTCCCCCTCCCCCCACTGTAGAAGACAGATGGAGATAACTGAAATTTGAAAAGCTTTATAATGGAAAAAATGCAGTAGAAACTCAGGGTGCTACTACTGTGAGAAAAATGAAAGGGCGTGCTGGGATCGAGGGAGAACAGGGAGAGGAAAGAAAAGTTTAGCGTCCAGTAGACTTACATATAATCCCAGATTCTGTCAGTGTTTCCTTTAGACTCCTTGGACTGCACCGTCTTATCTCACAGCTGGTAACAGCCCCACGAGCTCAGGAGGACCCGTGCCAGTCAGTACACAGTCCCTCCAAGCTGAGGGAACGTGTCACTAATGTCACACAGCACCTCAAGCTCCCCTTGTCCCCCTCCTTTTCTTCTGGCTCACAAACATCTATTCTCCACAGAAGATCATGCGCCCCAATTCTAGAAGAGACAGGCTCTAGTCACGGCTTCTCACAGAAAGTGTGTCACTGGCTCCAACATCATAATGGTTGAGTCTCCCCTAACCCCCTCCCCCACCCCCCTACTCATGTGTCCAGTGACATAGCACTAAGAATCTGAAAATACCACAGGAATGTGCCAGTGCTGGGAGGCAAGCGGAAGGCGGTGAAGTGCGGGGTTGCTGTGGTGAGGTGAAGACGGCTCTGAAATCTGCCTCGTGTGACAAGTGGCTTTCTGAGGGCTGGCCATGTGGGACCATACAGATGACTACACCACCAGTGTCTTAGGGAGGAGAGGTGAGCACCTTAGGAGGAATTTGGTCTTTCTGTATAAACGTTACTGCGTGTTTACACACCAGGCACTGTTCATGCATTGTCCCCTATACTGCCTTAAATCAGAGTTGACTGTTAAAATATGGTTCCATGTGAGTTGGACTCCCAGTTACATTTGAATTTCATTTAACGTGACATGCTTGTGCTTAAGACGTCCCTTTTTTTAAAACTGAGATTCAAACTGAGCTGGTGTCCCGTATCTATTTGCTGAAGGTGGCAGCCCTAGTATCTAAACCCCAGTCACGCAGCTAGAGCCAGAGAGCCAGGCTCCAGGCCTGACAAGACGCAGGCGCAAGTCGGCGTGAGGCTCCGGCCTTTGTGACAGAGGCCCCGCACCAGGGCCGCGGGCCGCTGGCTCCTTGTGGTAATAAAGGGTCGCGGTGGGTCTTGTGCGGAGACAGCGTCCGCGCCCCTCGAAGCCCGAGGAAATCACAAAGCCAACCTTATTATAAATATGGCAGGGGCAGAAAAGAAGATGCGTCTCTGGTTTCTTTCCCTACCCCACCCCCTGCACACAGGCATATAAGTTCTCTGGGGTCCCCTGGGATGCTGATGGAGGAGCCGAGAAGCCAGGCCAGGAGGGGTGGGCAGAGCGTCTGAGCTGAAGCTTGAGCCCTTCTGCCCTCGCATCTGGCCTTGGTGGGTTGGGGGAGGGCGCCACCATTTTGTGGGGGATAGCGCACTGGCTGAATGCAAGCGCAAAAGCGGGTGACATGGGCTTCCCTGAGGCTCAGTTTTGGGGAACCCCGCCCATTCTGCGACCAGAGTGAAGCGCTCCCTTGCCAGGTCTTTCTCCCGATGGTTAGAGGACTCTTATTCCCCACATGCATGTCCCATCCAGGTCCGGGAAAATGGAGTTTCCAGGCCCATCAGGCCCAAAGCCCACAGGTCCTGCCTCGCCCTTCTCTCTTGCCTGTTCCCGAGGAAGGGAGAAGATGAAAGACTGAGATGCCTCTGGGCATGTGGCGCAGACGCTTGGGGGAAGATCTCTGGGGTTAGTTACCCTTCAGGTCCAGCCTATTCCCATGTTGCCTGCAGCGACTAGTAGACAGGAGTGGACCGTCTCCAGGGAGGTCGTGGGAACTGTACCTCTAACACGCTAGGCTGGGAAGCTTCAGTGTCCCTTGCGCCATGTCCCTAGCTCCTTGTTTCCCTCTCTCCCACTACTTCAAAGTTTCTGAGCATTATATGGATTTTATTTTATTTTTTTGCTGCTATTACTGTTTCATTTTTTAGTATATTTATTCATGCATGGAAGAGCTGGGGTATAGGCCAGAGGTGTGGGGGTGAAAGGATTCACCAGAGACTGAGTGGGGAACAGAACAGGTGGATTGGCTGAAATACACTGCTGAGCGGGGAGCAGCGGGCGAGGCAGGAGAGGTCTGCTGCGCTATGTGGGTCCCCTTCCTGGCCGGGGCTAGAACTTGTGCTGCAGTGGCTGCCAATCCAATAGCTTGATAGTGCTAAGTCTTTAACTCCTGCACCACCAGGGAGGCCCTGTTGTGTTTGATAAAATCCAGTCAGTGGCATGCACAACGTGGAAACCTAATCACTTGCTGGCCTAGCCTTTATTACCTCAATTAGTGACCCTGCTTCTTGCTTCACTGAGAAAATTGAAGCTATCAGAAGAAAATCAAATCAAATGTCCAAAAAAAAAAGAAGTAAAACGACAAAGCAGGATATCTCATATGGCATCATCAAAAGCAGCTTGATTATTGCCATTGAAATAATAAATTTGATATGGCAGTGGCAAAAAAAAAAAAAAGCAGTAGCCAAAGTGGGCCTTTTGAGCTTGAATTTTTTTTTATAAAGTCTTCATTAATTGACAGTTTGGCTGGATATAAATTTTAGATTCTTTCTCTACAGTGTTTTTCTTCATAGTCTTCTTGGTGTCTAGTATAGCTACAAAGAAACAATGTCAGCTGGAAGGTTGGCTCATCAGTCTTTGGAGTTTGCTTTGATTTCTGAAACTTCACTATGTCTCTAGATTTGTGTTACTTCTGTTTTGCATTCCATAGCTCTTTTTTATTAGGGCTCTTTTATTTATAATTCTTGGAAATTATCCTAATTGTTCTAATAGCGCTCCCCCGGGACTCCTCTTATCCTCTATCTCTTAGCCTTTATTTTATATTTTCTCTTTACCCATTTTTATTTGCTTCCTGGGAGAATTTCTCAAGCTAACCTTGCAACGTACTCATTTCTGAGTATAGAGATCCTACTGTCTATCTCGTTTGTTATTTCAATTATCAAATTTTTATGCCAAAATTTCCCACTGGGTACTTCAGTTTATTTGTGCTATTCATTGAAGATATAGTTCCTAACTTCCTTAAGAATATTTATCATATTTAAAAATTCTTCACTCAAATCGTTCTCTACCATTGATAAGGGGTCACCCAGTCAAGTCCCTGCCTCACCCCGCAGCCCTCTTCCTCGTATGTGTGTCTCCAAGTCCTCTATCACCTTACCAGGACACCAGTCGCTGGATTACAGTCTGCTCTAGCCCAGTACGACCTTATCTTCATTTGGGTCTATCTGCAGAGACGCTATTTTCAAATAAGGTCACAGTCACAGGTACTACAGGTTAGGATTTCAATGTATCTTTTGGTGAGGGCAGGGGTACAGATCAACTCACCGTTTATACTACCTCTTCCTGGGGCCTCTCTGGTGGCACAGGGGGTAAAGCACCACGCTATGAAGCATCTGCTGCACAGTAGCACGAGTTCGATTCCCAGCTCGATTCCCGTCCGCATGTGGGGACGACCCACAGGGGGCAGCAGACCTCTCCTGCCTCACCTGCTGCTCCCCTCAGCAGTGTATTTCAGTCAATGCCTGTTCTGTTCCCTACTCTGTCTCTGGTGAATCCTCTCATACCCACACCTCTGGCCTGTACCCCAGTTCCTATATGCATGAGTAAATAAATCTTTAAAATATATATATATATAATACCGCTTCCCATTAGGGGAAATCAGGTCTCCCCAGAGAACTGGGGAGCTAATTGTAGATCTGGAGAAGGGTGGGCAGAAAAATAGTGGGAGCATGTGACAAGGACACGGTGGCTACTGACTGACTAGATAATATGGAAGGACCTGGAGTCAGATCAGTTGGTAACTGTTGTGGTAGTGACTTGGTCCACCAAGAATCATCCGTGGATGCTCAGGCAGAGAGATTCTGGCAGGGAGCAGGATATCTACTTGTCTTGGAACACCTCCTGACATCCAACTTATTAAAAGGGAAAAGAAAACTATGGTGGAGAAATAGGACAGTAACTTGAACCTATGATCAGAATGGTCACCACTGAGGGGTCAGGGGCCGCCCGCCACACGCTCCGGCTGTGACACTCGGGCAGCTAAGTCACCCGCTCAGAATGTGTCACTTTGATCTTCACGTGAGGAAACGGCTGTGTTATCGTCAGAGTCCCAAAGGCGGCTCCTGGAACGGTGGTTGTCGGGGACTGTGGAAGGGGGAAACCAGGGCTCATGTTTAATGTGGAGTTTGCCTCCCCTGTGTACCCCCAAAAGCTAAAGGACAAAATGCTGGGTCGGCTGATTCCAAAATCCATTTTATTTCTAGTCTACCGGAGCTGCTGAAATTCATGCAAATCAACATTCATTTCATAGTCTAGTCTTTAGGGGAGGAGGCTGGGGGACTGGGGGGCAAGGGAGGACCAGGACCTTGGAGACTCACCTGCCTTAAGGCCTCCTCCAGGCAGTGAGCACCACTGTCTGTTGGCAACTTTCCCCACTCACAGGAGGATGTGAGCTTAGCTGATGGCCCTGGCTGCCGTTCTGGAGGATCAAGTTCGAGGGAAAGGAGACACATCACAGAGCTTGCTGCAGATGAGAACTTCCTCTTTATTCCAAAGAGTAGCTGGTGTCTGGAATGGGTGGGACGAGGACCTGGGCCTGCCCCTATCTAGCAATAAAGGTCTAGACTGTGGTGACCAGGTCTTTCTCCAAGGAGCTCTGACCTCCAGTGGGCCTCAAATTAGGGAGCAGGAGCAATGATGTGGGGGAATTTCTTGATGAGGTGAATATCAGCCTGAGGCAGACTCTTCCAGGCAAGTTCTAAGATCCCATATTGGGCAATGCCCATGGGGAGGAGGGAACACACGTTGTTCTGCTCTGGGAGAGACACCACTTCCTGGAACCCCACAGGCCGTCTCGGGGTTTGAGAACTACTACAGTACAGCTGGTAGAACAAGCGCTCGCCTGGAACCAGCTGCACGGCCTTCAGGCTCTCTTTGTCAATGGTCTCCTGGACCTGGGGTTCTTCTCCCAGGAGCAGCTCCTGCAGCAGCCTCTGGATTCGGGGGGACTTCAGTTCATACAGGTCCATGAGCTGGTGGAACTGTGCCATCCAACCAGCGCTGTCTTTGGCGTATTGCTCCTGCAGCGTCCGCAAGACGTGGTACAGCGCCACGAACGTCTCCCACGGAGGCACCTCTTCCTTATGTTTAGACACGGGCTGCGCCGGCTTCCCCAACTTGGGTAATTTGGAAAGCCTGCCCTTATCCTTAAAAGCCCAGAAGTCCTTTTGAAACATCAGGGCTAAGGTTTGCTTTTTCACGGAAGCGTGAGTGTCCGTAAAAGCGTCTCTCACGGCAGGATCAAAATGGCGCCTCTCCATCTCCTGGAGGGCGTGGGCTCTCTGCTGGGCCCGCGCACTCCTGTAAGGCTCTCCTAGGAGGTGCCAGTTGATCGCCTTTGCGTCTGGAACCCTCTTGGTCACTAGCGGGTACTTTAGGGTGGGGTGAACCAAAGGTTTTGGCCAGCTCTCCGTTTCCTTTCCTCTTATAGGCGGGATCACTTTCTGGTACTTTGGCGCCATGAGCTCCTTCTGGTGTTTGAAGACACCCGCGCCCCGGGACTCCGGGACCTGCCTGTGACGGTGCACGATGGTGTCCAGTAGGGCCAGCTGCATCCACTTTAGGTTTCCCTTTGAGGTGAGGTCTTTGAGAACCTGGCACAACCTGTGGAAACTATTCCTGGAGATCTGTTCTCCGGCCTCCATCCGTTCTAGGACACGGTGGAGCCACTCGACGTCTGACAGGCTCACGTCTTTTATTTTCTCAGCCACAGTAGGAGGCAGTTGTTCCTCCATCTTTTCCACCAGAGATGGACGATGCCGCATAAGCCACCCCCACTTGCTCTCTAGTGGTTTGCCTTTGAGTGTCTGATCTTCCATGGTCTTCCTCAGCAGATGGGAGACATACGGAGTCTTTATGTCCAGTTCTGGAGACTCCACATCTATATCATAGCCCTGTAATGCTGTGGGCTTGTAGCCCATCAGCAGTTCTTGTTCACCCATCAACTTTGTCTCCGCGATTGCTCTGGATACCTCAACTGCTGTGGCCTTAAACTCCCGGGCTGTTTGTTGCATAAACGCTTCCTCTGGAATCTTCTTTTCCTTCCCCAGAGTTACTGAGATCAGTTTCTTGGAAGGAAGGTCCAGCTCCCAGGGAGGAATTTTCAGCTCACTGGGAGAGACTTTCATCTCCCCGAAGGGGACTTTTATTTCCCTGGAAGGAATTTTCAGCTTTCCTAGTGTTATAGCACTGTCCATGAGCTCAGGGAGACCTCTTTCAGTAGAAGGGACCATTTCTTCTGTTACGCTCTTTCTTCCTTTGAACTTAAGTGGTTTTTCTAATTTTAATCTTTTTTCCTTGTCTAGCCCTTCTTCCAATGAGCGCCTCTCCTTTGCTTCTTTCTCACTCAAACTTTTCATCTCTTCCTTACCCATACTTTCTTCCTCCTTAAGCACTTCCTCCTCTTCCTCCTTCTGCACCTTCTTCTTTGTCTTCTTCCTCTTCTTTCTCCTCCCCTCCTCTTCCTCCCTCATCTCCTCATCCACAACTTCCACCTCCTCCTCCTCTTCCTCCTCTTCCTCTTCCTCCTCTTCCTCCTCCTCCTCTTCCTCCTCCTCTTCCTCCTCTTCTTCTTCCTCCTCCACTTCCTCATCAGACACAGTCTCTTTCTCTATCTTATCTAACAGCACTTCAAGTTTCTTAGAAAAGCTCTCTTCGTTTTCCAACTCATCTGCTATGCTCAGTCGTGGAGACTCTCTCCGTGATGTATCGACTCTCTTTGGCTCTTTGCTCTTTCTTGGCTTTGGCTTAAGGGCTGGCATTACCTCTTCATCCTCTGATGATGATTCTGCTTCTTGCAGTATTTCTTCCTGTTTTTTTGCTAATCTGCTTTCTTCCTCCATCAGCTTTTTCTCTTTCTTAGTCAGTTTTAACATTTGCTTGGCCAACTTTCTCTGCTTCTTGGCCAGTGTCTTCTCTTCTTTGGTCATTTCTGTTTGGTCCTTTGATACATTCCATTCTTTGCTATCAAGTGTTTTCTGTAACTTGCCCAATTTCCTTTCCTTAGCGACCAGTAACCTCTTTACCTTTGCCAGCTGTATTTCTTGCTTGGTTAGCGCCCTTTCTTCTTTGGTGAGTTTTCGAAGTGCCTTTAATATTTTCCTTTTCACTTTGGGTTCCTTGGACATGTCCTTGCCCTCTCTGGTGGACTTTATTACTTTGGCTAGTTTCCTTTCTTCTTGGGCGTACAATCTCTCTCTTCTAGTGTCTTCCATTTCTTTCTTGGCAATGTCCCTTTGTTCTGTGGCCAGTATCCTGTCTTCATATGACAGTATCTTCTCCTGCAGTGATAATTTCCTCATTGTTTGGTCTAAGTCTTTCTTTGTTGCTATTGCCTTTCGAGAAGGAGTCTCTCCCTTAGACAGAGTTTTCTTTTCTGTCACTCTCTCTTTCTCCTGGGCCAGTTTCTTCATCTCTGTGCCCAGTGTTGTTTGCTCCTGAGCGGCGTTCCACTCTCCTCGGCTCACTTTCCCTTCTTGAGACATTATTACCTTTTTCTCCACAGCTAATCGCAGTTTGTCCTGCGCCAGTTTCTGCTGTTTCTCAGCCAGACTTTTCCTGGTTTCAGTCAGTTTCTCCTCTATACCAGTCAGTTTGTCCTTCTTCTGAGAAAGTCGGTTCTTTTCCTCCATCATCTGTTTTTCCAGGTGGGCCACTTTCTCCTGACATATGTTCATTTTCTCCTTTACTTGGGCTAATTTCTCTTTGTCTTGGGCAAGGTTTTCTTGGCGCTGCATCAGATCCTGTTTCCTCTTAGCCAGCTGTGCCTTCAGCAGGGCCAGGTTTTCCCTCTCCTGAGCCAGAGCCATCCTCTTCTGGGATAGTATCTTCCTGTCTTCTCTGAGTTTCTCTCTGCTCTGGGCCAAAAATTCCTTTTCCTCAGCCACTTTTTCCATTTTTTCCATCAACCGTTGCCTTTTCTGGGCCAGCCTTTTCTCTTCTTCAGGTGATTTTTCTGTGTCTTGGGCCAATCTCTTCTCTTCCTGGATCAACAGGTCTTCTTCCAGGGCGAGCTTTCTTTCTTCCTTAGCCAGTTTGTCCTCTTGCCAGGTCAGTGTCTTCTCTTCTTCATACAGTGCCGCATCCTCCGCATCCAGTTCCTTCTCTTCCATGTTTAGATCCTCTTCTTTCCATGCCATTTCCTCCTCTTCCCATAATATTTCTTCCAATTCCTGGGCTAGGTCTTTTTCTTGACTTAGCAACTCTTGCTCCTGCTGGGCTAGTCTTTCCATCTTCTGGGCCAGGGCTGCTTTTAACCCAGAGAGCTTCCCTCCTTTTCTTGCTATGGCCTCTTCTTCCTGAGCCAGTTTCTCCCATTTCTTGAACAATGAATTCTTTTTCTGGGCCAAGTGTTCTGCTTCCCGGCTTAGCATCTCCTCTGTTTTGGCCAGTTTTTCTTCTTTCTGGAGAGACTTCCATTCAGTCTCAGTCATTTTCCTTTCACTCTGGGCCATTTTCTCATATTCTCTGACAAGTTTTTTCTCTTCGTGGGCCAGTTCTCTCTCTTTTTGAGCTAGCATCATTTCTTCTTCTGCCAGCTTCCTCTCTTCTTGGGCTCGTCTTCTTTCAAGCTGTGCTTGTTTCCACTCCTCCTGTGCCTGTTTATATTCTTCCTCGTCTTCTCCCACCAGTATTTCATCTTCCGCCCACACCCGAGACAGTTCATCCTCCAGGGGCAGCAGTCCGTCCTCATGTTCTAACATTTCCTCCTCACCCTCTGACACTTCCTCCTCACCCTCTGACACTTCCTCCTCACCCTCTGACACTTCCTCCTCACCCTCTGACACTTCCTCCTCACCCTCTAATAGTTTCTTCTTATCCTCTAACGGTTTCTCCTCATCCTCTAATGGTTTCTCCTTGGGCCTACTTGACAATATCTCCTCCCAGATATCTGCCCACTCATCCCATTTCAGCATCCTCTCCTCCTCAGCCGGCTCTTTCCCCTCCAGCATTGGCTTTTCTTTGTCCTCGTATGCTTCCTCCCCTTTAAGAGCTCTCTTTCTCCACTCTTTCTTCCATTTCTCCCAGGGTATTTTTATCTCATTGTGGAGCCGTTTCCATTCATCCCAGGTCTCCCTCCACTGTTTCCAAGACAGCCTCTTCTCCTGAAATGGTATTTCTAATTGCTCAATCACTTTCTCCTCTAGTTTGGCCGCTTCCTGCTCTTTCTGACTGACTGCTTCCTGCTCTTTTTGACTGACCACTTCCGCCTCT
Source organism: Galemys pyrenaicus (assembly GCA_019455555.1). NCBI lineage: Eukaryota > Metazoa > Chordata > Mammalia > Eulipotyphla > Talpidae > Galemys > Galemys pyrenaicus. Next base: position 3,982,413 of record JAGFMF010011389.1, read on the forward strand.
TTCTGACCGACCACTTCCGCCTCTTTCTGACCGACCACTTCCTCGTCTTTCTGACCGACCACTTCTCTCTTTTTCTGACCAGCCACTTCCCCCACTTTCTGACTTATCGCCGTCTTTCCTTTGGGCATTTTCTTCATTTTTTTATTGATTTTAATCTCCTGTGAGACTATTGACAACACTTCCCTAGGGGGCTTCTTAGAGGATTTCTTCTCTCTCTTCAGTCTTTGTTTTTCCTTGCTGACCTCTCCTGGTTCTAAAAAAATAACTCGCTTTTTCTTGCCTTTTTTGGGAATCACCTGGGTTTCTGTCAAGTCCTCGCCCCCGGCTTCCTCCTTCTCTCTTTGCTTTTCCTGCTCTCCTTGCTTTTCCTCCTCTGGCATCTCTTCCTTGTCTGGGATCACCAAGTCCTCTCTGATTGCTCCTTCCTGAATAAACACTGGCTTCTCCTCTGGCCAGGCTACATCCCAGTCAAGGGTCTCATATAGATCACTTTCTTTCTTCAACAGGGGGCAGATCTCCTGAAAGAGCTCCCAGCTAGGATGCCGCTCGCCCAGCACCTCCCTAGCCCTGGTAACAAGCTCGCTGTTTAGAGCTTCTGACATTTTTGTTTGGGAGCCAGATATCCGTAGGGTCATGAGACGACAGAGGTCATCCCGCCATTTCAAGACCTCGCCCCGGACAGCCCTGGAGCCCGGCGCTCCGGAGGCACCTCGCCCACTGACCGGCTTCTTCACTGCCGATTCTTTCTTTTCGGGCTCCTTAGGTCTCTCAGTCGTTACGTCAGCACTTCTGGTCTTCTTGAGCCTCTTTATGGGTTTCGGAGCTGGTTTTTTCTTGACTTTTTTGTCCCGTACTTTCTTCCGTGGCTTGAGGGCCACTGTAACACTTGAAACACTTTTCTCCATAAGTTCTGTTTCGTCATCTTTTATAATGAGGATGGAGGGCCTTCTGGAGATAAGGGGTATCTCCTCCATCTCGGTGATCAAAGCGTCCCTCTGCTCACCTTCACCCTCTGAGGGAACTGGCTTTAAGGCACCTGGCTCTGGGGCAGTCTCTTTTGTCTTCTTGAGTCCCCGCATCCATTTCCGGGCTGGTGGGGAAAATCAGGAAATGCAGATAAGGAAAGCACGGGAGGTGCAAGCGAAACCCTTCCCGGTGTCTGGTATGAGCTCAGAGGAACTGCTGTGAACGAAGCAACAGAGGGGGCCGAGAGGTGGCTGAGGCCTTCAAAAATAAAAAAGGCCTTCTCCTTGCTTTATCCTCAGTGTCCGCCACCCCCGCCCCCGGCACCCCCCAAATCCTACAGAATAGGCCTCGGCGTCTGCCTGAGTTGGGATGGATTCTTCCCAGGAGGCTCTTTTCTATGAGAAGGTCTTTCCACTAATCTGTTCCTACTTGATGTCTTCGGGATTCACTTTAGTCCTAAACCACCCTGAGGGGGACCCTGAGACGTGCCCCAGGCCACCCCGTACATACCGTGTCTTTTCCCCCCTGCGCGGCCTCGCTTTTGGCCTTTGCTGGGCTTCCCGGCAGCTGCCTGCTCTTTCCTATCTATAGTAGGCGCCGAGGGTGCGCCGTCTAAAAGGACATCCAGGGTAAAATCAGTCTTTCTGTGTTCACGTGACAGGGTCAGGTTCTCGTTCAGTCGCTGTGCCACTTGAGTGTAAAGGATCTGGAGGTCTGTGGCCCGCATCCCCAGCAGCTGGTCCAGGGGCTTCTCCCCGATCATTTCCTGCCTGTGAACGCCAGAGGGGAAGGAGGGACCGTGCTGAGTCGGGGGCGAGAGCGGGAGCGAGGAGGAAGGAACTGCCATGGAGCGGGTGCCTTGGCAGAGCGGCCCACAGAGACAGCCAAGGAAGAAAAAGGCCAGGGAGCAAAAAATGGCAATGAGTGGGGGGACCTGTCCGGGGCTACAGAGGCAAGAGATGCGGACGGAGTGGGGACCGTGAAGAGAAGTGGGGGCCAGGCGGGAGGAGCAGAAGAAGTGGAGAAAGGTGTGAGCAGTTAGGAAACTGCCAGAACTGCCTAATGGGAAATGAGTGGCTCTGAATGAGTGGAGGAAAGGACAGGAAAAGCTTGTGGACAGGGGTGAGGAGAGCGCAGAGGAAGGGAAGGGGAGCGAGCGTGGAGAGGCAGGCGGAAATCAGAAGTAAGTCAAGAACTCACTGCATCTCCCGGAAGGTGTCTCGGTTCTGGATCAGGCTTAAGAGGGACGACTTGGAGTGGACGCCGGTCTCGGCCATCAGGGTCAGGACCTTCTCCCGCACTCTCTGGTCCTTGTCCATCAGCCCCTGGGCCAGAGGCATGGCGAAGAGATGAGTGATGATGCCGAGACGCTTCAGCCCTTCCCAGGCGAGCTCTCGGATCAGCGGGTTGGAGTTGGTGGTGTCGTCCAGCAGCCGGTGGGTCGCTTCGGAGCGCAGGGCGGGGGACACCTCGTAGGAGGCGAAGATCTGGCCCAGCGCGCCCACGCAGCACTGGTACTTGAGCGGCACGGCGTGGGTCATGATGTTGAGGATGGTCTCAATCATGCTGTTGATGGCGATCTCGCTCATCCTCCTCCCCAGCCAGCTGCGGTTGGCCGCGTCCGTGAGGACGCTGTAGGTTATGTCCTTGGACACTCTCTGCTCCAGGAAGCGTTCGTTCTCCCTCTCCGCCTGCTGCTCCTCCAGCTCCAGCACCGGCTTGACCCTCCCGTGCCAGAAGAAGAACTGTGACTTCTCCCACTCCAGCTGCCGCGTGGGTGAGTGCAGGCTGCACTGCAGGAATATCGGGCTGCCCTCCGGCCAGAGGCGGGCGCGGATCACCGAGTTGGGGATGTAGCCGTCGGGGGCGAAGGGCCAGTCCCGCCCGTGGCCGAAGTAGTACCGCAGGATCTGGTAGGGGTTGAGCCCGTCCCAGCTAGTCAGCTTCAGCTGGGGCGGGATCACGTAGTGGGACTGCAGTTTGGTCTCCTGCTGCCGGTCGACCTCCTCCTTGTTCAGGTTGTCGCACACGAAGCTGGACAGTATCACGGTGCCGCCTTGCTCGTCCTCCTCCACCACGTGCGGCACGGAGTGGTCGAAGGCGATGGCCCGCTTGTTGACGAGCTTCTCCAGCCCCGCCAGCTCCTGCTTCCCTTTCCCGCAGTAGACGTACTTGGGCACGAACATGGTCTCGAACGAGAAGAAGAAGCTTGGCATGAAAGGCTTCGGGAGCTCCAGCACGTCGTCCATCACGCCCATCAAGGACAGGCGGGACAGCAGGGCCGCCGGGATCAGCCTGAGACAGGACACCAGGTAAAAACTCTGGTTGAAGGTCACGAGCAGGTCGCCGCGGTCGTTGGCGAAGCAGAGCGGGCCGAAGTGCAGCGACGAGTCCAGCATGGCTATCAGCCTGCCGTGGAAGTTCCAGAGCCGGACCGTGCCGTCCACCGCGCCCGTGACGAAGAGACTCAGGGGCAGGCAGACGTCGAAGGACGTGATGGCGCACTGGTGCAGAGGCAGCGTCTCGATGAACGACGTGCCGGCCGGCGTCTGGGAGGACATGAAGTCGTGGAACTTCCAGAGCCGCAGGCAGTTCGTTTCCGTGATGGCGCCCACGGACTTGGGCAGGAGTTTCAGGTGTTTCAGGTGGCAGCTGCTGAAGATGCTGGCGAGGGGCCGCAGGTGCACGCTGATGCCCTCCAGCACGGCTTCCGACAGGTGCACGTAGTCGTCCATGCCGTAGGAACAGAGCAGCGAATCCCCGTGGCCGCTGGACACCCACCTCGGCAGGGTGCAGAGCGCCAGCACGGCCCCGAAGTGCATGAACTTCTCCATGCGGGCGCAGCTGTGCTGGGACAGAACTCTTATCACGCCGCTCTGGTGCCCGGCGAACATCAGCCCCTCCAGGCCCCGGCCGAGGTGGAAGTGCCCGTAGGCCAGGCACTGGACCCAGTCCTGCGGGTCTGGCGCGGTGCTTATGAGGTACTTCGCGGGGCACGGGCAGCGGGTGGTGTCGAACACCAGCACCTCCGTGCTGCCGGTCGCCACGAAGAGCTCCTCTTTCTCCGGGTCATAGGCCCAGTCCACAGCTCGGTCCAGGATGGAGAAGGGCCAGGTGACCACCAGGAGCTCCCCGGTGACCGGCGACACGAAGCGCAGCAGGCCGTCGTCCGTGGCGCACAGGATCCGGAAACAGTTGTGCCCGCAGTGGACCCGACGCACCTCCTGGGGAGAGGAGCCGCAGACGTTGAAGAGGTTGTAGAAGGAGGGCAGGCGGCGCAGGGAGAACGTGTGCGTCGTCTGGCAGAAGAAGGTGGTGTTGTCGATGAACTGGAGCCCGTACAGGTACTCGCCGAGCTCCAGCCGCCGCAGCAGGCTCCCCGAGGTCAAGTTCCACTCCTTGATGATGCCCTCCTTGCCCCCCGTCAGCAGCGTGTGGGCCTCCGGCCGGCTGCGGATGCAGATCACCGACATGGAGTGGGCCTTGAAGCTGTGGAGGGCGTAGTTCTCGCTGAGGCTCCAGGCCTGGATTTCCCCGGCCTCGTTGCCTGCGTAGAGGAAGCCCTGGTCGAGACAGGTGTAGCAGCTGGTGATGGGGGCGCTGCAGGTGGTGGACGTGAACCGCCTCGCCTCGGCCAGCTGCCCATAGCTCTGGCGCTCCAGCACCCTCACCGTCGTCTCGCACAGCGCCAGGAGGGTGCCGCTGGGGCCGTTCAGGCTGATGTCCTGGACCAGTTCCTCACTGGTCATGGTCAGCGTGTGGGCTATCTGGAGGCCCCTGCCGCTCCGCTCGATGACCCAGGTCACCACGGCCCCCAGGATGCCCGAAAGGAGCATCTTCATCTCTGGGTCGTAGCAGAGGCAGCTGATGCTGAAGCGGCAGGGCACGATCCCCAGCGGCTTGAACGCCCGGAAGTGGTCCCCGAACAGCCGTAGGAGCATGTCGCCGCAGTAGGCCACGAGGATGTGGAAGGAGCCCGTGTGGACCATGGCCTGGATGGGCGGCAGCCGCTCCACCATGGGGAACGTCCGCTTATCAACTAGGTCGTCAGCTTTGTTCTTTATCCACAGCACGGCCTAGAAGAGAAGACAGGGACCCGCCCAGCCAAGACAGCTGAAGGGGGCCCAGGGGGCCAGCATCCAGCTGTGACCCGCTTTGTGCTGCAGGGGGCCCCGGAAGACTCTAGAGTGAGTTTACTCCCCGGCTGTGTGCTTGGAGATGCTGTGGAAGCACGAAGCCTCAGACTGTTGCCCTAGCCCCGGCCTACCTCAGGGGAGCCATAACATCTCAACAGGGAGACTGTCGGTCCTTGGAGGAGCCTGGGGAGGTGGGGAGCCCGGATCCAGGTTACCTGTGCTCAGGGGGTGTAGCTTAACTTGGTCAGTGTGGCGTGAGCACTCCCTGGGCTCGGCCTCTGTCAGCGGGCCGAGAAGGAGCAGGACGAGGCGTGTTACCTGTACTTCCTTGACGCTTGTTGTCACCCAAGAAAAGGAGACGAAGTAGTAGGCTTCGCTGAAGTAGTGGCAGATGAGCGGCATGTGGTGAGGGTGGCGGGACTCCCTGAACAGGATCACGGAGCGGTCGCTCAGCACCACGATGTCACTCTTGGAGTCCTCTCCCGAGGGCTGGGGAGAGCATGGCACAGACTTAGAGGCCAGGACGGACGTCTCACACCAGCCACCGTGGCAGCGTTTCCCAGTCATGCCTGGACCCCCAAGAACCGCCCACTTTTTATCCGTGACACCTACACTTGGTAACGAGAGTGCACGCGAGAGAGAATGCTGCCCCACGGGGCCTGCAGAGAACACGTCTACAGTGTGAGCACAGCGCAAACTGACGTTCTTTCCGTTCTGAGGTTCGCTGTCCCTCTAACGTCTCCCTTGTGTTGAAAGAGCAGGTGTCGGGGGCCTCCCTAGTGGCGCAGGGGTTAAGTCTCAGCACTATGAAGCATCCGCAGCCTCTGCAGCGCTAGTTCGAACCCCGGCCAGGGAGGGGACCCACACGGCGCAGCAGACCTCTCCTGCCTCGCCCGCTGCTCCCCTCTGCAGTGGATTTCAGTCCATCCGCCTGTTCTGCTCCCCGCTCTGTCTCTGGTGACTCCTCTCACCCCCTGCACCTCTAGCCTGTACCCCAGCTCTTGTATGCATAGATAAATAAATATTTAAAAAAATTAAAAAGTCAAACTGCACCAAGTAAGACCTTTGGGACACCCTGCATGGCCTTTACAAACCCAACACACATTATCCCCCAGAGCCAGCTCCTGGGGTCCTTTTACACAGAGGCAACCGCAGCAAGGGTGGGTGGGCAGGTGTCCTCTCGGGTGCTTTGTCCCTCCTCTTAAAATTTGCTCTCTTCTTCTAAGGTCAGCTCCTCGGATAGTCTCCGCAGTGTCCACCTTCCAGTATCAAAATGTCCTTGCAAGCGGTCCCTAGACTCGTTAGGAAGTGGACGGCGCACTTCCCTCTGAGGTGAGAGTTTTCTCCATGATCTGCTTTGCCTGCTTCCTGCGTCCATGGGAAATCTGGGGCTCTTCTAAAGTGCTCATAACTGCAAGACGGAGCCAGTGGTGTGTTTCTCCCCCACACATACGTTACCTTTTTTTTATCTAGCACCTCACTGAGGATGTGTTTAAAGTCCTTCCAACGGGGAATGAGTCTGGGGGCAGACATCACTCGGTTCACCCCCTCATCCTCTTCAGGGCCGTGGCTTAAGAACCTGTGGGGATCCAAAAGAGGCCGGCTTAGCCAGGACTGCTTTTTGAGGAGCTGGGGTCAGAAGGCAAGACCCACAAACGTGGTTTCTGAACACTTTTTGAGCATCACGGACTATTTATAAGACACGTCCTCATTCAGTCCTCGCTGCAGCCCACGTCACTATTACTACATTTTATAGCGGAGGAGAGCGAGGCTTGGAGAGGGTAAACATGGGAGCCGGGGTTGAATCTATTATGGGTGAGGGAAGCAGAGGAACCTAGAGGAGAGCCAACACAAGCAAATAGTCATTCTTTGTTCGTGGTGATAAACAGAGGACATTTTATGAGAACTAAGAGTTCCCAAGGCGTGGCTCTTTGACCTCCTGCACCAGGATTCCTGGGGGTTGGGACACATTTTAAAATGCAGATTCCGGGCCGCCCCGGTGGTGCAGGGGGTTAAGCAACACACTTTGACACAAGCCACGGTCACTTCAGCACAAGTTCGATCCCTGCCGCCAGCCAGGGAGGGGACCCACATGGCGCAGCAGACCTCTCCTGCCTCGCCCGCTGCTCCCCTCAGCAGTGTGTTTCAGTCAGTCTGCCTGTTCTGCTCCCCACTCTGTCTCTGGTGGATCCTCTCACCCCCCGCACTGCTGGCCTGTACCCCAGCAGTTCTTGGATGCATAGATAAATCTTTAAAAAAATTTTTTTTAAGGCAGATTCCTGGCCCCTTCCTGGACCTGTTGGAGGTCAATCATGGAGCTACTGAAGCCCCACCATGGAGGTGGGATCAGGGACCTTAATTTATCACATACTTCCAGGTGGTTCTGTGGACATTTACGTCTGAAGCAGGAGATGGAGAAGGGATGTCCAGTGGTGGGACCGGAGAAAGGACGCAGCTGTGTGGCCTTGCGCGCTTCCCAGCTCGTGGGAGCAAGGAGCTCCCTTACCTGGGGCGTGTCTGGAAACATCAAATCCTCCTGCCCGTTCCCCTTTCTGGTTCTCACAAGGACATATGTCTGCTCTTCCTGGTCAGACCATGAATAAATCCTACTTTTACCAAAGCTCTCTGTCAGGGAATCTGCTGTTACTGGTCTGACAGGGAACTTGTTTTCCTCATTTGTTAGATGAGGAGACATAAAAATACCAGTCTTCCCTATTTCACAAGGTTGTTGCAAAGATCAGGTGAGAGAATTCACATGAATAACCTTTCAAATATACGCTGAAGGACCAGGTATGGAAGCTGTTTTTAGGCTGACTTGGTTTTCAGAAAAATGACGCCTCTTAATTTCCTTTCACCCACACTCAGTGTGACCAGTTGCCCTGAAAACATGACCGCCAACTTTATAGTCTGGCCAGCAGGGGGCAGTGGAGAAAAACGGATGAAATTTAAGTATAAAGAGGTGGTGACCGAGGTGTGACTCCCCGCACCAGCACGATCAGCATCACCTGAGAACTTGTTAGAAATGCAAACTGAACTGTGGAGCCCCACTCCAGACCTGATTCGGAAACTCAGGATCGAACCTGCAAATCTGAGTTACAACAGGTTCTTCAGCTGATCTTACGCATACTAACATTTGAAAACCGCTGGTTTGAAGAGTTGTTGGATCCCTCGCTGTTCTGCCTCGCCTTCTGAGGCAAGGTCAGAGGACCCACCCTCGGGTGTGGCTAAGCCTTGGCCCTGGTTGCCACAGATTTGATGGCTGAATTTGTGGAGCAGGGGGGAGGGAAGCAGCAGGTAAAACTTATCTCACATGTGTAGAGTGGGTTAGAACACACACACACACACACACACACGATTTCACATCAGTTCCTCTTTAGTTCTGGAAAAACAGTGACAGGCGGGTGTGATCACGTCCTTCTTAGATATAGGAACATGATTTCAGAGAGGGAAAGGGGTGTGTTCAGGGTTTACAGGGCTGATAGGAACTGGGTTGTAACCCACAGTTCAGGATTCTTTTGCCTTATAAGAGGTGGTAGAGGGTCTGCCCGAATATGCCTAGGACACGCCCTGGCCCCCAGACCCCCTCGAACGGGAAGTGGGGAATGGCTTTCACACTCCAGAGTCTCTGCCTCTTCCCACTCTCCCTGCACTCTGCCTTTCTGCTCTTTTCCCCACTCTGCTCCCCTGTAAACCTGCACTTGCTGCTCCTTTGCGCCACCTACCAGGACTAGATGAGTCACCTGAGATACTGCGCATCAGCGAGTGGCCTGTGGGTCCCCACAGCTCAGACTTACTCTCCTGGCTCTAGAATAACTGCCGCGAGAGAACAGTCACTTGTAGCAATTTGTACTGCCTTCAGTTTCCATTCTCCCTAACGTCTCCTCTAGGTCCAACTGCCCCTGACCAGCCTACAAAAGGCAAGCAGTTGGGATCCTTCAGGGGTACATTTCTTGGGGGGGATTCCTGAGAAAGGTGGTCTTCAGTCCCCAAACCTCTGCTTATTTTTTGGGTCACTCTCCCCTCCCCCCCCCACCACACACACCCCAGCTTCCTCAGTTTTCCCCTAGAGGGAAGAGTTCTCCTAAAGTATTTCACATTTGAGTCCCTAACCTTACTGTCCTTAAAAGCAAGTCCGGAACATGCTCTAGATGCCTTAAATCCCAATACATTTGACTTTAATATCTTGATAACCCAAAGATGATCTAGTGGAATTCAAGTCCTGAAGCCAAGTTACGGGAGAGAGCAGTGGAGGCCCAGATCTGGTACGATCTGCTCACTGTGGAGCTAAATCAGGTCTGTGACTGGGCGGCGACACTGGTATCCCACCCTTCTTCCTAGCTGGAGTCCCCTCCAATGCACATGGTGGTGGGATTTAAGGGCCACTTCCTCGCTTTTGTAAGAAGGGCCTCTAGGGGGCACTGCACTCCACAACGCTATGGGCTCCTAGGGATCACTCACTGGCCCCAGCTCCCTTGTTAGAGGAAGCACAAGGTTCTTGCCCCATGGAGTTTACATTCTGCAGGGAAGGCAGACACCAAAGAAAAAGATAGTCACCAAACTGATGGCGTTGGCAAATATAATTCCTTTAACGTTTCTACAATTTTTAATTTCCTCAAACTTAAATTACAGGCACGCCTTGGGACGCACCTTGGAAATATTGGAGGTTTGGTTCCAGGCTGCCACAGTAAAGCAAAGATCACAATAAAGATCCAAAATGCAAGATCTGGGGCTTCAAATTGCATGTAAAAATGTTTACACCAGACAATACTACAGGAAGTGCAAGAGCATCATGTCGAAGAAACAGCATATATACCTTAAATCTAATGCAGAGATGGGAAGGAGCATATGCTGTTGGCAAGGGGGGCCCACATACTTGCTCCATGCAGGATTCCAGAAACCTTCAATTTCTAAAATCTCATTCCAAAGCGCAGTAAAGCGGCGCACGATAAAGCAAGAGATGCCTGTAAACTCTGCTAGGAATTAAATTTCAAGGAAAGAAAAGTAAAAAGTGCTGTGTGTACATTTAAGGAGGAGACGTGTCCTCCCTACTTGGAGGTGGGGTCCTGCGTGGATCGGCCTTGCAGGCAGGCCTGACGTTTATGCAGCATGCCCAGCTGGCCTGAGAAGAGCCTAATTGGTTGGCTGGCAAGTCTCAGGGCCGTCTTGGCTCACTGATTTCTGGACGACATTACTGGTAAGGAAGCAGGGCCTGGGACAGCGCTTCTGGCCTTCCAGGTGTCATAAGCCAGGGCTGGGGCTAGAGTGCACTTCATTTTCTCTATGGAAAGGGATGGTGTTTCCAGGCTGCCAAGCCTACCTTATTGGGGTGGGTTAGTTTCTAGAAGTAATCATAGCGTCCCAAACTGATTAGGTTGTAAAGTGGTAGTCGTGTATTTTACATACAGTGTTTAATGGTTACCATGATTCTCTATGTGCTACCTTCCTCCACTTAAACAATATTTTCAATGGACATGGTAAAAATATTCCAAACATATTAAGGAGTATGTAATGAAATTTTCTTTTTATTATTTTTATTGAGGTAACAGTGTACAGCACTGTATGATTTAGGGGTATGCTTTAGGGGTAGAGGTTCACAGCCTTTAGATGTAGGTTACCATACCATTGCCTCCCACCAAAGCACCACTATATAACGAAATTTTCACACCCAACCACCTGTCCTTCAGTTTCTGCTTCACAGGTGACCGTGGAAGTGTCTTCCTGTGGATGTTCTGTACATAAATAAGCACGAGTAAAACATGTTGCTTTTCTTATACAACGTATCTTACACAACACACCTTATATGTAAATGACAGTATTCTATATACTTTTCTGAAACTTTTTTCACCTAATATAAGAGATAAACTAATACGTAGCTGCCTTGTTTTTCTACAGTTGCCAGCTGCATGGTATTCCATGTGGCTGGACTATTGAATTATCCCAAATGTCTACTCGTGGACATTGAGTAATTTCCAACCTTATGCTATGATCCACCCACGCCACAAATACCTTCGTTAGTATCTGAGTTTTAACTCAAAAAATAAAATGGAAGCAATGTCTTTTTCATTAAACGTAACTTATTTTGGATCTATTGGGTTTCGTTATTATTTTCATCCCTTTCTTTTACATGTGAAATTTAAAACTGCACGTGGCTTCCATTATATTCTATTAGCGAGGACTGCTTCCGATGTCACTGTCTGGGGGTGTCTGACGCCCCCACTGCGCTTAGCTCCTTGAGGGTAGGAACCCAGCTTACTCTTGATTCCTCCTGTGTCCCCACGGTCAGTCAACCTGGGGTGAAGAAGGTGCTTGGTACATTTTTTGTTGCAGGAATGAGCAAATGGGTGACCTCTGCCCTCTCCCAGGAAGAGGCTTCCCAGCTTGAGTCGTACTGAGCATCTTCTTGGAAGAATGAGATGGGCAGGGCACTGGCTGGGGCTTCCTGACCACAGGACCGTGCAATTCCAGCCAATTCCCTCGGTAACCTCTAGGGAGTAGGGGTGACAACACCCACTTTTGGGGAAAAAGGGGTCGGCTCCGTGGTTGCATCAGCAGATGGACTAAATTCGGACAAAACGTCCTAGCTCCTGGTACTCAAGCGCCCTACCCTCAGCAGGTGTGATCAACGACACCATAGCCCCCTGGGAGGTGGTCCTGAGCCTCCCGGCAACGGCAGAGCTCAGGCGCCGCCAGGGCGGGACAGGGGCGCCCAGATCCGGGTCGCTGCACACCGGGGGCGTCGGGGTGTCCAGGTGGGCGGTGAGGAGGGCGTGTCCACCTCTTAAGGCGTGGATCGCGCCCTTACCTGCGACAACGGACTCCTTTCTGACAAGGGACGGGTGCGGCGTGTGTGGCGGCACCCAAGCGCTCCTAGGTAGAGGATCAGACCTAGAAGGAGCGTCTGAGGGGCGACCTTGGGGAGGCGGCGGGAGGACTCGGCCCACAGAGCGGTTAGTCTCCGATCCCGCGCGGGTCGCACAGGGGGAGGCGAGGGAGCGAGCGCGCGTGCGCACTGGCGCGCGCCCGGCAGGAACCAGCCCAGCGCGAGACCCCGCGCGCGCGCATTCGAAAAGAAAAAAAGTCTTCCCCGCTGGGGCCCGCGGCAATTTAGGCCGGCGTTGGCCAGCGAGCGCGCGTGCGCGAGCGCGCACGGACGCCCTCCGCCGCCGCTCCCCTCTGTTGGGGGTCTAGCGCACGGCTCCGCTGCCCCACCACTCCCGAGGCGCGTGCCCTCGGGGTAAGTACCTCGCGCCTCACGGAGAGGGAGGGTGAGGGGCTGCGGAAGGAAGGGAGAGGGGGGGACACCGGGCTGGAAGACGGGGAAAAAGCCTCCCTGGCGGAACGAGGAGCGCGGCTCCCGGCTTCGAGTCTGCACAAGACACACCTCCACCCCTCACGCCCCTCAGGGCTGCGGAAGTGCACTGGAGACCGGAGCGGCAGGGGAGGCGACAGGTGGACTACGACTCCCAGAAGGCGGCGCGGTGTTGCGCCTACTGCTCCCGGCAGCACCTGCGCGCCAGGCTTTTTTCGGTTTGCTGCCGCCTAGGGTGAAACTACAGTGCCCAGGAGGCCACGCGCGAAGCGGCTTGGAAGTGGGCAGCCTGGAAGTCACTCGGGCCACCGGAGCTGGCGGCGTCTCCAAGCGAGAGGCGCGGGGCCGGACGCCGCGATCGTGGGGCCCTCGGGGAGGGCAGCCGGGGCACCCAGGTATGTGGCTTCGGGTGCAGGGGCGGCCTCGAGCGAGGGCGGCGGGGAATCGGTGTCCACTCGGATCCCGACGGTCAGCACGGGCGGCCAGCCGGGTGTAGGCACCAGTTGTGGGGGGCGGCGGCGCCCGGACTCGCGCTCTCCGGACCTGACCGGACTCGTGCCCACATGGCTCAACTTTCCAGGCATGGAACGCCGCGCTGTGCGGAAGAGCATGGAGCGGGAGTCGGGTAGCTGTGGGTTCGCGTCCTGCCTTTGCCACTACAGAGCAGAAGCGAGCTGGGGTAACCGCGCCGAATCTCTTGGTAAAAAACCTCTTTTGCTGGGATTCCGTCGCGATTCGGCGAATAAAGGGTTTGGCACAGGGAAGGCACTTGTTACGTGTTTGCGCTATTGTTAGCTGCTGAGAAATGGAGTGAAGGTTTTACCTACTGCATAGGGCTAGTTGAACGTGTGCTTGTAAAGGTCCGAGTCCATAGTTGGCGCTCAGTGCAGGGTTGCTGCCCTTACTTATCTAAAATTGTTTTAATAAGGCTTTGGTTTGGGAGGCAGACTCCGGTTCAAATGTAGACTCATCCATTCACCAGCTGTGTGACCTTGGGCAGCTGATTTCACTTCTCTCTGTCCTGGTTTTCCTGTCGATAGGACAGGGATTTGATGGTAGCCCCTTCATTGAGTTATTGTGAGGTTGCAAGGAGAAAACCATGTGTAAAGTGCTCAGAACAGCAGCGGGCACTTAGTCAGCAAATGGTATCCAGCGTTTTCCCAGTGGCCCGGAGACCCTCTGAGGGGGTGCTCTGGCTGTGGTCTGCCTAGGTCTACCTAGTGGGCCGGACTCAAAACTGTTCCCTTCCTCTTCTTGCACGCTCGGATTCCTCATTTGTACAAAGGGATAACAGTATTAGCCTCAGAAGGTTTCTAAGGATTTGCTGAGATTGTACTCCTAGTCCGGAGCCATAGCTCACTCAGTAACAGCTCTTATGTATTATAATTGTTCTTCTTTGATGTTCTCCATCTGGCCCAGAGACTGCCTAACTGTGGGCTGTGACATGACAGCCCTGAGCTCCCCCACACGTTCACTCCCAGCCTCAGTGTCCCATCTGTGAATGGTAGTCATAGGATTTTTGTGCCAGGGTTGTTCTAACGATTCCAAGAGATAATTCATGTTTAGTGTTTAATATTGGGCCGGGCGCATAGTAAATATTTAATACGCGTGTCTTGTTTTTCTTGATATGAGACCTTTGCTGTTTCTGTTTTTATTTACTGGGCATTTTTACTCCCCAAAGGTAAAATTGCCAAATACATACTGCAGGATAAGGGTCTGAGAAGACATGGGGTTGACTTGGTATCAGCAGCATCCTTCTGAGTCCCCCTTCCCCCCCCCCAGTACATTCTCTCCCACGCTTCATGTACTGGCCCAGGGCTGCTTGCACTCGCCTGTCTCAAAGCTCTGTTAACCCCCTGGGCCCCTGCTCTGTCTGCCGGTGACTGTCCCTTGAACTCAGCATGTGCAACACGAGCGCCTTCTCCTCTCAGACCGTCTTGCCAGGTGGGCCGGCATTGGTCCTGGTGCTTAAGCCAGAAACTTGGGAGTTGATCTTCACCTCCAGCTTCCCAGGCCCAGGTGACTGGCGAGAAGGATGCAGCCGCTGTTTGATTTTTTGATTGAAATATTTTATTGGCCAGTCTCGGTCTCTCCATTTTGTGATGAGGACTGAAAGTCCTACCTTTTCTGATCATGTTTCTTTTACATCTCCAAGGATTAACATATGCAAAATGATTGTATTAGTAAGGGCTGGGGAAGTCTGTAGGGCTTAGCCCGACTGAAAAGGCCCCAGGTGTGGCTTAAAGGCCTGACTTTCAGGGGACCCATTTCTGCAGTTTTTACCTGGCAGAACTAGGCTGAGTCTTTCATTCCTTTCTGAAAAGTTGTACTGTGTCAGCAGGTTGTAATAACCTGGATGGGAAGGTGGCCATCCTGTCCTTTGAGAAGGCAGCACATGCCCCAGGAGAGAGTGGGAAGGGAATTGACTAGATCTCTGCTTAGGTCCAGTCTGTTGTCAGAAACCTGTCATTGTGATTTTGTTTGATGATGAGAAACTGTGGTTTCAATCAAATTTATGATGGCACTAAATTTACCGAAATGTTTTGATAAGGCAGTGACTTTTTAAAAAATCTTGGTCTTGTTAGAGACAACAGCACGTGGCTTTTAGCCGTCTGTGGAATGGCCTAAGAGTTGGACGTGAGCCTGTTTTTCAGACGTCGCAGTTGTTAGGTGGTAAATCAAAAGTGGAATTTAGAATGTGCGGTGATTGGCGCCTTTTTTACTTCCTGTACCATGTATTTTACTGATGTATTTCAAACCTGGGTTTACAGCATGACATCCCCTCGCCGAGTAAGTTCAGGTAACAGCTTAACCTCGTTATGTGTTTAACTCACAAAATCTAAATCAAATATATTTCTGTTTTAATAAGAGAATTAAAAGGCCATTTCCTTTAAAGTGTTTATTTTTAGCTATTAGAATGAGGCCGTTGGACCAGTCTGTGCTTTAAGATCATTACTGCACCTGTTTGTTTTCTGTTTTTTTGATTGCTGTGGCTATGGCCTTGATTTGCGTGTGTGTGAGAATGGGTTGAACACAGCTTAAAGAAAGAAATACAGTCTTACTGTTCGTACTGTCAAACAATGCAGAGCTACATTAGGCAAATAATAGGTGCCGCTCTCCACTTCCAAACCCCACCCTCAGAAATAATCATTTATTCAGACAGCGAGTATTGATCAAGTCTCCACTGCGGGGTCTGGCAGCTCCAGTGTTGAACACAATGGATCTGCTCCTCGGCCATTTGGATGGACGTTCACTTAACCTTCTTCTGTGTTGTAGAGATGTGCGTGTATGTGTCGGTGTTTTCTTCCTTCTCCTTCACCACTCCTCCAAAAAGGAACAGTGGCTACAGAACTGCACTTTTTATAACTTGACTTTCTTCCATGAACGATAGGCCGTATCACTTCAAGGCATTACATGCAGACCTGACTCATTCTCTTAACAGCTCGACCCACAGTCTGTGTAGAGAACTAGTCTTCTCCCACCACTCCCTTATTGCTGGACATCCAGCTTCTGGGGTTTCTTTTGCCTTCACAGACACACATTCAGCAAGCCTCCCGGTGCCGGGGTCGTGTGGTCTAGTGACTCTGAGCATGAACTCTGGGCGGCGAGACCCCTTTTCTCCTAGGTTCGCGTTGTAGCTGGAGAGGAACCCCGTACACAGAATCACATCAGCTGGTTGTGAGTGTCATGGAGGAAGTCACGGGTGAGGGAGTAGAGAGTGGCTGGTGGGCTGGAGAATAGAGAGGGTGCTTGGGCTTGGATCCTCAGGGAGGTCCCTCTGAGGGGGCGCTGATGGGAGCCGAGACGTGGTAGCAGGAGGCACTCACTGGGCCAGGAGCTGGGGAAGAGCGTCTGAGCAGGAGCACAGCCAGTGCCGACATCCAGAGGTGGGCTTGCGTTGGCTGCAGAATCAGTCACTGTGCCTGGAGAAGGGTGAATTCCCATTTTTCAAGCTCACGCTACTTTAGCTTTCGTGAGGTAATGGTGACAGACAGCTAGTGTGGCCTGGCATTTACTCTCCCAGGCGTTCTTCTAAGCCAGTGAAGTAGATGGGCTTGTGACGCTCTTTTGAAAAATGAGGATGCGGACTCCATACTCCAGCTTTTCACCCACGTGCCAACCGCCCTCTCTCCTCAGACCTCGTCACCAGCATAGGGAGTGGACACGACGGTCTCTGTTTATGCTTGGCAAGGATATTTCGTTCCTAATGCGAGTGGCAGCGGGAGTGGCCTGGGGATGTTGTGGCATCATTTCCACAGACAAGAAACCACGGACTCAGTTCCTTTTGAGAATAGGAATTGAATCTGTTGATTTCAAACCCCAGACAACTATTTCACCAACAAAATGGATTTATTCGGAAACAACAGCAAGACAGTTTGGAAAGCGCTGTTGCCTGGGGGAGCCTGTTCATTTCCCCAGTCCAAAACCATTTATATATGGCTTCCCGACACGTGTGAGATTCTGTAACCATTTATATAACCTTTAGAGGGGCCATTGCTACCTAAGGAGGACCGTCCCTCTCCTGCTGGGCCGGGAGCGGGCATCACTTCCTGTCAGAGATGCAAGGCATGTTGGGTCCTGTAGTTTGCTGACTGCACGGCCCAAGCAGCTCTTGACTAGCTGGCCTCTTGACCTCTTTTAAACAGGGCTGGTTGTGTCTGTTCATTTTCACTTTTCAGAGCTGAAGCCCTTTCAGTAGGCCTGTCCTCAAAAATTAAAAAACAAGGTTGGCTGCCTGACTGCCACCAGCACAGGTTGACAAGACATGGCTGGTGTGGAAGGAGAGTCAGCAGGCGACCGTCCCGTTTGGGTGAGCTCTCCAGGCACTTTGTTTGGTCGGGAAGAGCGTCCGCCACGCCAGCATGCTGGGCTGCGAAGGTAGCAAAGTTCAGTCCAGCAGCTAACGGGGTGAAGCGGGCCCTGCTCCCCACCAGGGCTGTCTGTCTGGTGTGGTGTAGCGGCAGGAAGGGCGGCACTGGGCAGTTCGGGATGGTTCTTAGCAGACAGGGAGTAAAGGAAGGAGTCTTGGAGCCCTCGGTGGCTTTTACGCTTTTTATTGTCAGAGGTGACCAGGTACATGGCAGGCAGGGGTGCCAGGGGGCTGGGAGGCCTGCACACGGGGAGGGGCCGGCCTCCCAGCCCCCGGCGCATCTCACCCTCTCGGCTGCTTTGGTCCTGCTGCTGCTGCTGCTTGTTGGTCCTGCTGCTCGTGTTGGTCAGGACTGGCGGCCTCATGACACTGCCCATATACGCCCGTGTCCAAACTCAGGTGCGCCCACTTGCGCGTGCCCACCTAGGCAGTGCCCATCATTCTGTTAGTGGCGGGAGGGTGGAAAGACCTGATTTCTCTGACCCTACATGTGGGGTGACCTGGACCTTACAGCTTGTTAAGTATCTTAAATGACGGGCAGCCCTGGCTAGATTTGAGGGTGGCAGTGGGTGTTTTAAGACCAGCCGAAGTGTGGAGGGCATCTTCCACCCATCTAGGGAACATTTCCCTGCCTCCCCGGGGTGCCAGGCCCGTGCTGGGCCCTGGCGCCGTGGAGGGGCGAGTGCGCGGCCGCAGTGCTGCCCACTGGAGATGGAATGCGAGCCACGGTGTGCTCCCCGACACAGGTGAGATTCTGTAAGGGCCACATTTTTAAGGTAAGACGAAGCAGAGTAAATCCGTTTTCATAATATTTTATTTAGTCTAAAAAATTATCATCCCAGCACGTAAGCAGTGTCAGAAACGACGGAGGTGCTTGGCATTCGTGTGCCTGCGTTGTCCTTGGCGTAGCGTGTGCTTTTACACGCTCGGCCCCACCTTGTGCCAGCCACGTGTCCTGTGGGCAGGAGCCTCACGCGTTGGGCCTTGGGCTCCAGGTGTGAGACTCACATGTAAATCAGAGTGGGAGTTCAGGGTGCTAGATCAGAGAGGCCTGTGTTCTCTTGGTGGGTTAAGGACAGGTGAGTGAGGAGACGTCTGTGTCTCATAGCGCCTCGTGGTCGTCCAAGACGCTCGGTGCCCTGTGCGGGAGTGGGACGCGGGGCCAGAGGCCAGACTCCAGCCTCTAAGGTGCTCCTCCTAGCGCTCGGGCGATGGGCCTGCGCTCTGAGCAGTGGGAGCCAGAACAGACACTCGCCACAGAGTGCGGCTGCCCAGAGCGGGCGGCACCGAACCTCAGTGCGTGCCGGGGTAGGCCTGTGGGAACGGCGCCCCACTCCTTAGACTGAGCTCTGGCTTTGCTGGGCGTCGGCTCACCTCCAGGAAAGGAAGGGGTCTTTGGAGCCCGGGAGAATGGCGGGGAGGTGGGAGTGGGCAGGTGCGCAGCTGGTGGGGCTCGTTTCTAAACAGCTTCCTTGGGCAAGCAGCTGCTGCCTCTTCACCTGCTGCTCGTCCTCACAGATGCAGCCTCCTGCGGAAGCTGCCTTGCGTCTTCCTGTGAGCTGGGCAGCCACCCCGCTGCCGTGGGAATCTTGCCCTTCTGCCTCCAGAGTGGGGGGGCAGGGCAAGACAGTGCAGTGGTTCTTCTGGTTTCTGTCTTGGCTCAGGGGTCCCCCACCCAAACCACGCACATGCTGGACACGCTGAGTCTCAGCACGTCCCCCGCTGGTGGCCTTGTGCCCAGTCGGTGATGCACGAGCATTTCAAGCCTTTTAAACTCGCCATCACACTTACCTTCTGCTGCAGCCCCGGCCTGGCTCGTCAGAGATGCTCAGACGTGTGCTGGGGAGTGAATGGCACATGCAGTGCTGAGCTTCCCCGAGCGCCGGGCGCTGCTCTGCATGGTCTCCTGGGGTCACTCATTTACTCCTCGTCGGTGCTCCATGGGGGCCTGTTACCACTGCCCTTTCTCCTAAAAGGAAAACTGAGGTTCAGGGAAGTACAAGCCACAAAGCTGGGGAGTCTCAAAGCCAGGATCCAAACCCAAGCCCCCGACTCCAGAGTTTCAGCTCCTCACCGTCCACTTTGCAGTTCCTCTGGATGGACAGATGGACAAAGGGTTGGGGGACCCAGGCCGTACTGACGCCCACAGCCTCTTCACGCCATGTGTGGTCTCGGAGCCCCTCTTCTGGGTAGCCCTGCTGTAGTTCCCAGGCCCTTCTGGGTCAGGGGCCTTTTGGGGTTTTCCTGTCATTCTAGAATCTACCTTTCCCCGGTCTGTAAAATGAAAACTACCTGGGCGTTTAGCATGGAGTTCTTGTGTAGTTCTAAGTGAAGACTGTCGACGCTGATAGCGGTGGTGGTTCTGCTTGAGAACATGGTTCTCGTGTCTTTAAGGCGTGCGTTCAGTGGTGCAATTCTACGCAGCTGTAAGGTGTCTGGGACGTGCTTCACGAGGTGGAAGGGCCGGAGTGGCTTGGACAAGCGTGAGGGAGGGAACGAGAGATGAAACACACTTGGCCTGAGTCGCCAAGCCTTGACGCTGGGCAGTGGGGGTTTGCTCTGCCCTTCTTTTCACCTTTGCCTGTTCAAAATGTCTCATCATGGGAAAAACAAACCAAAACCAAATATGAGGAATTTCACTCAGCATTGAGTGTTTCAAGCTCCATTGTACCTATAGGGGATTTCCTGCCTCTGCCCGGCCACTGGTGTAATAAAAGGTTTTTCTCTTCGTCATGTGAGTCAGTACTTGGCACGGGGCTTTGGGAACCCCGCTTAAGAGGAGGTGTCCGGCGCAGTGAGGACCCTGGAGAGGATCCCGCTGCTGAGTGCGGTCTGGCCCCTGCCTCTGAGTCAGTCTGCTGAGTCCCTCTCTGCTGTGATGTTTCCCTCCAGCACCTGACTGCAGGGCCCCGCCCACATTTTTTCCTAAGACTTGTTACTACAGGAAGCCTCAGATTCCTGCCCCCCCCCCCCCCACCTGCCCTCCGGATAGAAGAGCACAGATCCTCTCTCTGATGGGTCTTTGTTAAGGCCCCACCTGGCAGCCTCCAGCCTGCAGTGGGAGGGAGAGAAGGAGGGAGGGAGGCAGCAAAGTGCCCCTGCTCAATTCTGACTTTTGATAAAAGGGAGACACTGCCTCAGATCTGGTCGCCCCAGCAGCTCTAACACCTTCACAGCATGCCTGCACCCCCACCCTGAGTGGGAACCTGTTGCTCTTGCCATTCTGGGGTCTTTAACTTAGCAGTGAGTCGGTGTGGGTGGAAAGCCTTGCTTGGAAGTGGCAGGAAAGAGGGCGCCTTCTCTTGGGGGTGTCTGCTGGTCCTTTGCTGTGGGCCGCGCAGAGCCGCTGCCCCTTGTCAGAGGCCCCTCTTCTCTCTGCCTTCTTAGCGCTGGCCCTCTGCCTCCCTCCCGAGCCTGGGCTCCCTCTTCCTTTCAGGGGCTCTGAGTCCAACATGGAGAGAGCACTGTCAGGTGGCTTGATTTCCCCCCCCCATCCGTTGATTTTTTTTTACTCCCCCCCCCCCCGTTTCCCCACGTGTCAGGTCCAAGGGCAGCAAACCCCAACTTGTGATGCTGCACCTGAGTTTTAATCCCCTTTGTTCAGCAGGGATCCCTGAGCTCTCAGCTCTGTTCTGGGGATGCCACTGTGGGGAGGCCCCTCCCGGGCTCTCAGGCAGGGGCGAGTCAACCAGGAAACAAGATGAATAAGGGAAACATACACCATGTCAGATGGTAGTGACTGCTCAGCAGAAGAAAGCGAGCAGGAGAGGGGCTCTGGGGTGAAGGATGTCGAGACTGTGATCAGTGAGGGGATGTCCTCCCTGGGAAGGTGGCTGAGCCCAGGCCTGAAAGGGATGGAGCCCGTGAGCACTGGGGCAGAGGCAGAGGGCGCAGCCAGCGCAGAGGCCTGGACTCCAAGGTGGAGGAGTTGGCAAGGAGAGCTGTGAGGGAGGAGAGCGCTGACAGGCTTGCAGATCTCCTGGGGTTCAGCACAGTTTGTCTTTTCTCTGCCTGGGAGGGAAGATGGTGCAGGGTGGGCTGGTTCAGTTTCGTTTGGCTGAATAGTGGCCACACGTGCGTGGGGCCAGGGGAACGAAAAGGCAGTGGGCCCTGCCTATGAAGCCACCGTCTGCTTCTTGCGGGCTCCCAGCCCCTTGATGCACTACTTGAGTGAGTTTTCTGAACCATACGATGTTAAACCACATGAAATTGCCTTTCTGTGGGTCAAGAATGGTTGAAAAGTAACAATTTGTGAGGTGCAGCCTGTCATCTTCCTTCCTGGAGTGCAGAAGTTGCCCAGGCCTTTCTTGCCCCAGGAGCTGGCGGGCAGAGATGAGGACTTCATCCACCCCCTTCCTGCGTCCCCCACCGCCCCGTTCAGTGTCAGGCCGGAAGTGCCAGAAACCCGGCCTCACCCCGAGCCCCATACCCAGTCCTGCTGCGAGACTTGACCACAGGAGCCTCTTCCTGGCAGGCCTTATCAGGGACTGTTAGTCACACTTGCTTTCTGCGTCTTGATGCCGCTGGTTTTGAAATCACAGCTCGCTCCCCGAGGGAGGGGCACCGCAGGACTCTTGCCCGTGACATGACTCAGATGGGGGGGGTGCTCTCTCGGGGCGGGTGGCACTTGTGGGCACGCTGCATCCATAGCTGAGCTGGCAGAGTGCCCAGCCTGGAGTGTCCACGGGCGTGCCCACTGGGACTGCACAGATGCGGGTGCAGGAGGAGGCCTGAGAAGGCTGCGGTGGCCTTGGGGGAGAGACCTTCAGCCCCTCCTCTGTGTGACACCCCTAGCTGGCAACTGGGCGGGTAAAGAGTTAGGGGTGCAGCTTCAGGGTGTCATCAGGAAGCGTCAGCTGGCGCCTTTGGCTGTGAGCAGTAATGATAGCGGCAGAACGACAGCAGCAGGCAGGTAATTGATACGTCTCTCCCAGGCTAGACACTGCGCTAGGGAATTTCTGCCTCCCGACAAGCCTGTGTGTAGTGTGCGCTCACCCGCCCCGCCCTCCCCCTCTGCAGGGGAAGCAACCAAACTCAAACTGTTTACTTAGGGTCACACAGGTGGAAAGTGGCGGTGATGGGGTGTGGATCCAGGGTCTGACCCCGGCCAGAGGCTGCACTCTGAGCCCCGTCCACATGCTTCCGAGGTGACTCTCACCAGAGCGGGCATCCGCTTGCCGGCCCCACCCAAAGTTTCTGATGCTCTCAGTCTGGCTTGAGAGTTTGCATTTCTAGCAGGTCCCCAGGTGTGCTGGTGCCCCGATCCAGGGAGGGTGTTTGGAGAATGACTGACCAGGATAGTGGGAGATGCAACCGAAGTCGCCCAGAAGGTCAGACTGATGATGTCAAGTAGCCTGCCGCCCAGAGGGAGGACCGGGTTGACCGGGCCCAGTGCCCTCTGCCCTTCCTGGTGCGTCTTCTGTGGCCTCAGCTCCCTCGTGGTCACAAGGCGCCGGCTACAGTTCCAGTTGTCACACCTGACGGTGCTGGTTTGAGCAACGGAAAGAAGATCTCACGCTGAAGCCTGGGGGCCTTTCACCGACCTCGCCTCCTAGACCCCTCTCAGGTCACCGGCCTGCAGTGTGACGCGGGCCACACCTCCGGGACCACAGCCGCTGGCCGTTGGGGTTTGCTGTCAGCCGCCACCTTCCTTGCCTGGAGTGGAGCGCCTGACTGCTAGGAGGAGGGCGGTCAGGGAAAGGCCTGCGTGCCGTTCAGGGAAGGGTGGGGTCGGAGCGGGCAGTGGATCGGCAAACCGCTGGATCTCTCGCAAGCCGAAGTGGAAGCCCAACACCCACGCATCTCGTACTCTCCAACTTTGTTTTACAACTACCCGATCGGGCACAGTTTTTTCCCACCTGATCACGTCCACCTTCGAGGATGTATGCGGAGAGTTCCTGCATGGGCCTCAGCTCGGTCAGTGGGAACCAGATATCTTGTTTAAAAATTCAGAGACACCAGGCTGGGTGGCGGGGCCACTCTGCAGCGCAGCGTGCGGGGTCTCTGCTCCCCTCCCGCTCCATGTCAAGCTGCGCTTGGAGAGACCCAGTTCCCCCACCCCGAGGATGCCTGCTAGGGCATTGGGCCGGAGAGGAGAGGGTGCGGGTCGTGTGCTTACCCCAGTAACTGGCACTTGGCTACGAGCTCAGGAAACGGCCAATGACTTAGTCACTGAATCCTTGATACCACTGAACAGTCCTGCCCTGTCCTCCCTCCAGCCTGTGACAGCGACCCTCTGCTTTGCAGGCTGTGTTTCCCGTGGATGTGTTTCACAGGTGAAATCTGTTGTTCCAGAGGACTTGGGGTTGAGGAAGGAAGTGCCAGGTACAAGGCCCAGGTCCCTGTTGGGCTCCTCCGGGGGCCTCTCACCAGCCCTGCAGGGCCTCGTGCCCGTGTCTCTGAGGTGGGCGGGTGTTGGTGCTGCCCTGCATGGCTAGAAGGGGTCATTGCGCTCAGAAGCTTGTCCAGCACGCTCCAGGAGGCTGCTGGGCCTCCCCCATGGCGAGCGCTTGCTGCAGGCTCTGTCCGCTGTCCTCTCGGTGTTGGGTGCCAGTCCCCCCCGGGGCACTGTCAGCTCCCTGAGGGCAGGGTCTGTGTGCTTTTTGGTGACCAGTGTGTCCTGGAGGGTGCCTGGCTCAGAATTTTCTGTGCATTTTTCTTTTTTCTTGTGGGTGGAAAGAAGGTTAAATTCTTTCAACTACCCAGAATTTAAACCCTATTTTGAAGGACTAAGGTGAATCTGCTTGAATCCAAGGCAGTGTGTCACTGCTGCTGGTCAGCCGTCAGCGTTTTATGTACGCATGTCACCAGCTCCTCACGCTCATCCCATCTTCAGGTAGGAGCAGGGGACCTGCTGCTCATAGTGGTGGAGAGCTGGACCCTGTGCCCTGGCGCACTCCCCAGCCCAGCACTTCCTTGCCTGTGGCGCCTCTGTCCCTCCGCTTTCTCACCTGTAACTGCAGAGTGATGGTGTAGCACCTGCTGGAGAGTAGCTGCGAGGTCCAGAGGTCCAGGTCTGAGGTCCAGCCGACCCATTATCATTCGTAGGAGGTGCTTAGAACAGCGCCCGCCCCTGCCCAGGGAGTGCGCGTGGTGGTGGCCGTGGCAGAGGTGCCTTCGCCCAGGCAGCCGGCAGCAGTGCTCCGGCCTGCAGGGCGAGAGAACCCACCTATGGATTTGAGGCCCTGAATGAAGCAGGCGCAGGCCCCGGTAGGGGAGGCTTTGGGCCCGGATCCAGCCCTGGCTCGCTGGCCCGAACAGGTGGCCTGTGCCCCGCTGGGAGGTAACAGCCAGCCGTCTTTGTTACCTTGGCGCTTTCTCTTCATCTTAAGCCCATTCAGGCTTCTCAGACCACGTGTCTGAAGAGTGAGGAGGCCTTTTATTCCCTCCCCCAAAGGGACTGTTGGCAGAACAGCCCTCTCTGGGAGCCTGCCTCTTCAGGAGACCAGCATCTCTGGGAACTCCAGCGGGCGCGCTGAGGCCTCGCCCTGAGCAGCTGGCACGGCAGGTTCCTGTTTCCGCATTCCAGATACCGCAGCGGGCTTGGGGGGGGGGGACACCCCAGGGGGCCCTGGGAGCGGGCAGGTTGCTGAGGCCCAGAGCTCACCTCCTGCGCCACCTGCCTGCTTTGTGATCGGCGCCTTTTGGGTGAGTCGTGTGGGTTTGTGAAGTTGCTGGAGGGACTTGTAGTGGAGAGAAAGTTCATGCCGAGTTTCTTCTTTTCTGAGAATCAGACTGGTGGCTTTTTGTTTTCTTTCTTTTCCTCCTCTCCATGAAATGTTTACCTGTCTGCTCCTAACTGTGAAGAAAGGGTGGGTGGAGTGTTGAGCGAGTGAGAAGAAAATGGAGGCTCTTCCTCTCCGGAGAAGCCGTCCGGGACTCTTCCCGTCGAGCTCTGGTGGGAGGCAGCTTTCTGTACGAGGGCTGTGGGGCACCCAGCCTGGTACAGGCAGCTGTGTGGTCTTGGACAAGTTCCCTTCCCTCTCTGGGCTGCAGTTGCCACAGCTGTGACATGGAAATGGGAGCAGGACCCGCCCACCTTTCCAGGGAATTGAGTCACGTGAGTGAAGTGCTCACAGCCGGCCACGGCCACGGGGTAGCCAGAGTCAGCTCTCTGTGCCCTGAGCCCCCCTCCCTGCCGCCCTTCGCTCCACTCCGTCAGGCCTCCGCTCTCACTTCTCCATTGCTGCTCGGTGTACTGCTCCTCCGGCCTCCCGCTTCTCCCTCGGGCTTTTGCCTAGTGTTCCCTTGGCCTCCCCCCACCCCCATGTCCCCTTTGCCGTGAGACCTCTCTCCTTATTAAATAGCTGGCACCAGCTCCATCACCCCGTAGCCCTGTTCTCTGCTGTGGTTTTCTGTATAGCATTACCACTTGGCATATATTTATTATCTGCCCTCTCCTAACCCCCCCCCCCCCATGCTCCATGAAAGAACAGGGACTTCTGTCTCTATCCCTGCTGAGCAGTTCGTGGCGTGTGGTAGGTGTGGGATCAGTTATTTTGTGTTGAATTGATGTGAGGATGAGTGAGTGGCTACAGCATTGCCTGAGCATGGGTGTCCGTCCCCACATGGGGTTCTACTCAAGCCCACGACTGGGGCTGGTCCCCTCCACACACCCTCCCCTTGGCCAGCCAGCGGCTCGGGGCTGCCTGCAGCCTCCAGCCCTGTGGCTTCTTCTCCCTCAGCCCCTTCGGTGCCTGCAGCCTGGGCCCTGGCGGCAGCTCATCCGGTGGCCTCGGTCCCTGGCACAGAACAGACAGCCAGCCTCAGCCCTGGTGTAGAGGCTGCACGCAGGTTAATTAATTCAACAGGAAGGCCTCGTCCAAGCCAAGCCACCACCCTCATGCCGTGCCCATGCTGTACAGGGAGAGCTCGCTTCACGGCCAGCCTGCGTGGGTTCCTGCAGTAAGGAGGTCAAGGGATGCCTGGGAAATAAGAATTAACTGGCCAGGCGCAGTTTATCGGTCTCCCCGCTTCAACAGGCGATAATTCTTGTCCTGGGCTGAGCAGGTTTTAATTAACTGGTGAGCTCGAAGAGTCTGACTGCGTAATAGCTGACAACTCCTCATCAGTTTTCTGGCTCCTGGTGTCAGCAACTGATTCTGTAAAAACACCCTGGCCAGGGCTTCCCCAGGCTCCGCCGAGCAAGGTCAGCGGCCCTCAGCTTTCTTCCCGCAGCATGGGGCTCCGGGGACCGAGGTGCCGTGGACTTTGTGCTGTGCGTCAGCCATCCTCACGCCCTGGCCCGCTGCTATTTTGAGAATGTGCGAGCTGCTCCCGTAGTTAACTGTGCCCTGGGTTTGCAGGCAGTGGCTTGAGGGTGAGCAGCCCTCCTAGGGGGCCAGTGCACCTAATGTGCAGGTCCTGGCGCTGCCCAAGCTCTGGGCACAGTCCTGATCCCTGGGCCTCAGTCTCCTTTCCTGGAAGTGAGGATGAGTGAAGTAGCGCATTAGAGGGGGATTCACGGTGAGACCGGGTGACCTAGTTAGCCTGTGTCCAGAGCGCAGAAAGCACTTAATAAGTGGGCATGGTGATTTTATGAATTGGTTTCAAGTCCCTTTGTAACTTCTCCAATTAGTGGGCTCTCGCGCGCTTCCTCCTCCTCCCCGAGCCATGCCCGTGTCAGTCTCCTCCCACAGTGCTCCACCCTGGCAGCAGTCAGTACTGTACATAGCTTCCACACACTGCTCCGTGCTTATATAATCCTAGAGGGAAACCTCCTGTGGGGGATACCATTACCCTCGTCTTCCTGCATTTTGCGTCCCTCACACAGCAGCACCATCCGGGAGTGCCTCAGTGTCTCGGTCGCGCTCAGAGCTGCCCTTCTCGTGGCCATGTATGCTGGCATGGGTGTACCTTCGTTTATTTGGCCAGGCCATCACCAGCATGCATTCCCTTTGTTTCTGTTTTTTTTTTCTTCCAAATTATTATTTTTATTGATAGCCTTCTTTAATTAGATTGCAGGCGTCCAACCTGTTCAGCCACCCTGTTAATTTAAGCTCTGCGCCAACTGAGAATGGATTTGAAGTAGCATTAGCTTTAATGATGCCTCTTGTCCGGATAGGAGATGGGTTTTCTGAGGATTCTCACCACGGCTGGCACAATGTTGAACCATCGACTTAAAATGCATTTTAATTATAAAAACGACAAATAAATTCAGCACCCTTAATTCAGATGAGTTGCGCTTAATGTGTGCTTATTACAGAATGAGAGAAGTTTTATGTTTTTTCATATTCGCAATCTTTGTTGGAAATCAGAACACACCAGAGACTGCATAGGGGTTTGTGATCGATTGGCGTATTTCTTTCTTAGCTGGTACTTGAGTTAAAGAATATATTTGGCTTCATGAAACGGTACAGTAGTGTACCCAGAGAGAGGTTTATTGCAGTTCTCTATTGCTACATAACGAGCCACCCCAAAATTCAGTGCTCTAGAATAACAAGTTTATTATTTCTCATGAACCTCTGGTTGATGGGGGTGCATCTGGATAGCTCCTTTGTTGGGCTTGCTTTTGGGGTCTCTTGTGCCCCCAGTCAGAGGGTGGGTGGAGCTGGAACATCTGAGATGGGTTGACTGACACGGCAGCTTGGGGATGGCGGGGCTCCTGTGTCCCCAGGCGGTCTCAGAGCCTCCCCTTCCATGTGGCCTGGTCAGCCAGTAGCCAGATTACAGCATGGCCCCCAGGGCTTTTTGGGGCATCTTCGGCATAGGTCCGCCGAGCCGTCACTTCGTGCCGTCGGTTCCAGGAGTGAGCCCAGGTTTGGGGTGGGAAGATGACGGGAGACTTGAGCCCTGGCCTCTGTGGAGATTGGCTACCACAACATTCATTTTTCATAAAAGGAGATTTTCAGAGTCTGCAGGACAAGGCGGTACTAAACTTGGTGCCTCTCCAGTCCCGCAAGTTCCTCTTCATCGGCTTTGCTGTTCTGCCTCTTAGTCACCGAACGGCTGCTCCGGTCCAGCCCCACATCCTGTTCCAGGTGGGGAGCACAGAGCTCTTGGGCACGGCGTCAGCTCTCTGCCAGGACACCAGAGTCTGCCCTGACATCCTGAGCCAGCGTGCTCGTGTCTCTGGCCTGAGCTGCTTGACGAGACCACCCCCTTGCTGCAAGGAAGGCTCGGAAACGCGGTTTTTAAGGCCGGGCTTATCACTACGTACGCTCACGCGCCGCCTGGCGTGCCCTGAGACGCGTGCTGTCGGGCACTCTCATCCTCCGGGAGCATCGGTGTGCTCACACACACGGGTGCAGCTGCTGCACTCCGGGGCCACGCAGAGGGGCTGCTGCCGCGTGTGTGTTCAGCAAGACATCGTTGTGTGACCGTGTGGTTGCCAGGGAAACGTCATCTTTGTAGGACGCGTCTTGGTCTTGGCTAAAGATCAGATTCTGTTACTCAGCCAAGGGTGAGGGCTAAACTTTGGGTTAGGCAGCCGGCAGCATTATTAGTTCTGAGGCTCCGCTTCTGAGCTGTTCCCTAAAAATGCCTCTTAAAGGGGCCCTCAGCCTCAGGGTGACACCCCTTCTGAGCCTCTGACTCAGTGCTCTCGTGTTCGTGGGCGCCTGCTGTGCAGGCGTGATCCTGGGGGTTGGGACAGCAGCGGTGAACGAAACGGAGCCCTGGGGCTGTGCACTGTAAGAGGGCGGTGGGCAACGGGAGTAGCAGGTGTGGACAGCAGAAAGGAGGCCGCGTGGACCGAGCAGAGGGCGTGCGGCGCTGTTTCAGACAGGCGGTCAGGGGAGGCTTCCTTTGGGGGGGGTGTGGGAGCAGAGGAAGGAGGGGGTGGGGGAGCAAAGTGGATCTCTGGGGGGACATTCTTTGGGGCAGAAGAAAGGGCCAGTGGAGGACCTGAGCTGAGACCGCCTGGCACGCTCTAGGCACAAGAGGCGAGCAGGACTGGGAGGGACGAGCGAGGGCGAGAGCGAGGACGGAGCGGTGACCGGTGACCAGGCGCCCCTGAGCGGGCCGCGTGGCCCCACTGAGGACTCTGGGCTTGAGCCAGCAGCTGCAGTGGGCTCCGAGCGGGAGGAGGGCGCCATCCGATGACAGCGCTTGGTGAAAGTGCCCAGCTGTCTTCTGAGCGTCACCGGGGCCTCATCACCTCTGGGCGCCTTTTAAAATAAAAGCTTTCACCTTACTAACGCACGCCTCTCTGGCCTTCTGTGCCTCCGCCCTGCCCACCCGCGCCGACGGGCGGCTTATTGCAGGCAGTCCCTGACTTGGGTGCTTTGACTTGCTCAGTATTTTGTGTGGTATGAAAATGATGCACATTCAGTAGAAACCCCGTTTCAACAGACTGTGGGGGCGTGTCACCGTGCCCTTGGGGTGCTGGGCAGCCCCAGCTCTGCATCAGCCATGTGAGCAGCGGGTACACCCTCCAGGAATCTGGGTGTACTGCCTTGTCGGAGATGGCCTGCAGTATTTTAAGTTTGCTTGGGTTTTTCAGCATGGAACCCCATCCTAAGTCCGGGAAGATCTACATTTTAAAGCTAAATAGCTCAATATTTATCTGTAAATGATGAGGATTCTTTTAGGGCTTCCCAGATTCTGCTGGTGTCGTGATTAAAGTCGCTGAAAATAAGGGCCAGCCTCTGTATCCAGTTCAGTATTTCTCATCTTCTCGTGAGTGTCTTCTCGGAGCTGCTGTGTCCTCACCAGCACCCAGCAAAGCCCGCCGTTGGGTTGGTTCACACACCTGTGGTCTCGGTCCACCTGCGGGGCCCCGCCCAGCCCCGCCCCCTTGCCACTGGTCCTTGGTTTCCTGTAGTTGGTGTCTGGCTGATGGTGTCCCTCCGCTGGTCCTTCACTTTTCTGTCCCTGTAGCTCCTGTGAATGGGTAGTTAGATTTAGGGGCCGGGCCAGGTTGAGGTTTGAGGTAGGGCGTGTGCGTTTGGAGGTTGGGGCAGACGCCCTCGCGTGCACTCGTGCTCCCTGGGCTGCGGGAAGCCCGCTGCATCTGCATGTTAGTGTCCGTGACCGTGACTGACTGCTGCCTCCACCCGGCTTTCATTTGGGATTTGCAAAAATTGTGACATTGTAATTCTATCCTCTTCCTTTATTAGCTGGAGTATTCCTCTAGAGAGAAACCTCCCTCATCTATTATTCAGTTATCCTGAGGGTACTGACTCTTCTGAACTTCTATTTACATTAGAAATGAGTATCGAACAATTGGCTGGTGGTTTCTCCTTCTGCTGGCAATTTTCCTTTGGTGAATCAAATCTGTTTTCCTTCCCTATTTACTGGTCTTTGTGTGGCTCCCGCCCTGTCTTAGAATCAAGAGTAAACAGATAAACCAGTCGAGCCATGGCCTCTGCAGCCTCACCTTTGACCAGGTGTGCCCTGTATGTGCTAGTGCGCCAGCCAGGGAGAGCGACTCCAAGCTGTCTGCACTGCCATTTTTCTCTTCTCTCTCTCCCTGCCCAAGTATTCTTCAGACCATGTATTTGTAACCCTGTGGCTTCTGGAGCGACCTCACGCTCCACCTGGGGTGCAGCCTTTATTTGGGACAAGGGGTTTTTGAACATGCGCATGTCCTCAGATCTGAAACTCCGTTCCTGGGGGGGCCGCTCCATCGGGAAGGTGGTCCCTTCTTGTAACTCCTGACCAGGCGTGAGCGCTGACCCCAGCCGGCGGACAGAAGTTCTCCAGAGCACTGGTGTGTTAATCACGTGGATGCCTTGGCATCAGTTATTATTTCCCACCACACCTAAGGGCTTTTTTCCCCCCTCCAGAGATTACACTGGGAAGCAGGGGGCGGGGGGAGGGCAGGGAGGAGAGGATATGATGGGAATGATGTGGAACTGTTGGTTTGTTCAGTCGTTGGCTTCTTCATTCAGCACAGAGCCCATCTTAGCGGTGTTCACGTTCAGGTCGAAGTACACAGATGATAATGTGGCAAGAAAACGAGTTTGGTCATTTCAGACAGGAGTGGATAATGCTGTGAACTCATTAGAGCAGAATGATGGTGAGCGGAACACACCTGGAAGGTGGAGAGGCCCGTGGGAGGCTGGATGAGTGGGGTGTTGGGAGGGAGCTTCGTTGGGGTAGTGACACATCAGCTGCGACTGGGAGGCCCAAAGGGGCCACCTTGGGAAGACCCAGGGAAGAGGCTCCACAGCAGGAAGGGCAAGAGTGGAGGTGCGAGGCAGGCATGAGTTTGGCGCCGGGGGCAGCCTGGCCGCAGGGTTGCAGTGAGGCTGACGGCCTGGCGTAGAGAGCTTGGGTCTTACTCTGAGCGTCATCACCCCTTCCCTCTGGCCACTCTGGGGAGCCTGGGTAGAAGAGGTGGGAGTGGAAGCGGGGCGATGGGGGAGTCCGCCTGCACTGGGTGAGGAAAGAGGTGTGTCTGGCCAGAGCGGCCATCCGGTGCTTGAGAGGAGCGTGTGGCCCAACGGGGGTGGCCAGGGGGCTGGTGCGGAGTGGGGTGAAGGACTTTCTGGGGGCTTCGGGCTCGGTCTGCAGGTTTGGATGGCAGTAATAACAGCCCAGGCCTCCGTCTGCATGGGCTAATGATATGTCTTGAGGATTCTTAATCCTCATTTTGCATTTGAGGAAACTGAGGCTTGGAGAAGTGACACCCTTGATCCTGCCTCACAGCGAGCTGGGCTTTGGAACCTGGGGAGCCAGAGCTGCAGTGTGCCCTTGCTCCCCGTTCTCCCTCCTTCCAGCCACATCTGCTAGTTCCTGATGCTGACACAGCCTGCGCCCAGGACGCACCAGGTGCCGGTGTCTGCCTTTCGAACTCAGGAGGGGACCCAGCCACACAGGTGCCCCTCTGCCGTCCCAGATCACCCGCACTCGGACGCGCCTTGCGTTACAGTGGTTATTACAGGGCAGAGAGCGCAGACTTTGCTTGCTGACACGTGAGTAGCTTGACACACGGACCAGACAGGGTAGACTTGAGCCCCAGACTTGGAGCTTCGGAGCCCGCTTAACGGATTGAGCGAAGTCTCACCGGTCAAGTCCTCCTTGCTCCTTCCCCGTGCTCCGCAGGTGAGGGCGCACCCGAGGGCGTGTTGGTAGGGCCCAGCGAGCTGCGAGCTGCGTGCCTCTGCTCGGCGGCTTCTCGGGGAGGGCCTGGGCCCGTCTGAGAGGTGGTCCTGCCGCCACTGCCCCGTCGCCCTCCGCGGGCACCGAGGAGACCAGCCATTCCCCGCTCCTGCTTGCGCTGAGATCGCGTGGGGAGGGTTTTGTATTGATTTTTAAAAAATTAATGAAATCGGTCTTAATTAAAAATTTGAAAATCTACAACTCATTAATAAAAATATTCTATTACAAATCATCACAGTTGGAAAAAAAAACTTAACAGAAGCCTCACGCTGGTCATGAAACAGCCCCAAGAGTGGCAGTGTGGCCGGTGGGGCACGGAGGCCCCCACCCCACTGGGCACTCTGGGGGACATTGCGCGTGCCCTCTCGGGCCTGCCGTGGGCAGCGGTGGTTCCTCAAGAGCCGGGGCCCCGGGGCCGTGGCGCGTGGGTTCAGACACCAGGCCTGCTGTGTGGGCTGCTCTGAGCCTCACTGTCCCCCTCTGGGCAGTGGCGATGGTCATCGTGCTTGTGTGCAGGGGTTAGCCGTGTGCGTGAGCGCTCAGGAGCTTCGGCTGTCCCAGCTCGGATGCGCTGGCTGCTGGGCTCCTGGCCCCGGTGTGCTGTGGTATGGCTCACGCTGCCGGCAAATCCTCTTGGAGAGTCGCCCGTGGCGGTGGGCCAGGGCCAGCCACGTTCTTTTTAATGACTTCACAGTGTTCCGTCCTGTCAATGCCCTGTTGTTGGATGGCCGGTTGTTTCTAGTTTCCATTATTATCACTCCAGCATCTCACACACAAAAACCTTTGTTCGCTGCCTGGATTTTTCTTAAGACAAAAGTCTTGGAGTTGCAATTACTGAAACAAAGTATATAAATATTTTTAAAGACTTGCCATCTTTATTGCTGACTCCTCTCCTGGGATCTGGTTATTAGCTACTTCTGTTTCCTTGTTAGTTGCCCCTTTTTCTAGGGGTTGTTTTTTTATTACTCCCCGATTTGTAGGGGCAGCTGTCTACTGTGGAGAAGGGAGTCATTTTGCTGTGTGTCGCAAATTTATATTCCTAGGTCATTATTACCATTTAATGGGTTTTGCTATTAGGCTTACTGAGCTCTTTCTTGCTTTTATGCTTTGACCTTTAAGATGAGCTAGATATATTTTCACCCTGATTATTTTATGACTTCATTTTTTACAACCAACATCTGGAATTTTGGCATGAAGTGTGGAATAAAGAGCTTAAACCCACCTTCCACCCACCCCTGCCAGCAGTTAAGCAACTGTCCCTCTGGATGGATGAAACAGCCCATCCTTCCCGTCACCTTGTACAGCTCGGGAGGCGGTGCGCCCAGTCTCGGTGCTTGATGTTTGATTTCAGGCTTCCCTGGTAGCTTGTGGGCACGCACTGGTTACAGCCCACTCAGGAAACAAGCTCCAAGAGGTGACTTACTTGACTCTCAGTGTCCGCAGAGTCTGGCTGTAGGCTTACTGACGAACCAGCCTCCTTCATGCTAATATGCTGGATACTTTCAGCAGCTTTTCCTGCAGTTTCTGGACGGGTCTTCTCTTGTCCACTGGTACTGGTCCCTCCGTGCCCCTGTGCTCGAGCTGTGTGCTGTCGGCCAGTTCCCGGCCCCGGTGCCCCGGACTCCCGTGACCACTTAAGTGCCAGTGGAGGTTGCAGACCGGCATGCGTGCCGCCAGCGTCCCATCCCTCAGGCTTCCCCTCCGTGGGGCTGCGTTAGGCGGGGGCCAGAACTTTTTGAGTTCCCTTAAGAAGCCCACCAAGGCTACTCAGTCGTGACAGTGTCATGAAGGACTCGTCTGCCCCCATGACTGGGCCAAACCCGGGCAGTCGCTGGCCTCAGGGGTGCCGGCTTGAATACAAGCGGCAGTGAATAACATCCAGGGGCCGATAATTAATACGGAAAGGTGAGGTGCAGTGGTGAGGCTGCTGCCGCTGCACAGCCCAGACTTGGCGCGGGCGTGGCTGCGCATCTGGTGCCTCACCCGGACATGAGGACACCCGGTGGTCTCGTTCGCACTGCTGCTTGGCCTCCTCCCGACGAGTAGGTGCCCTCACCGCCCTGGGCCTCAGTTTCATTTTCTGTAAAATGGAGTCATAATAGCCCTCGCCCTGGGTTTTGGTCAGGATTAAATGATCTGTGTAAAGCGCTGTGAGCGGTGCTTGGCGTACGGTAAGCACTCAGATAGATGTGCGTCACGGTTCCTTTTTCTGATTCCCCTTTTTCTAATTCGAGGGCAGTGTTAACGCTTCCAGGAAATGTGTTTAGAGAGTGGAGGTTAGGTCTCGCCGCTCGGGTGTTTCCTGAACACCTGATAAGGCCTGCTGGTGTTCGGGCCAGTGCGGGGTTCAGGATAGACAAGGCCCCCACACTCCCGGCCGGAGGTGACACGCTAGAGGGTCGGTGGACACAGAACAAGCAGATCATGGACTGTGTAAGTACTGAAATGAGTTGTGAAGAAAGCAGGTCGGCGGCCACTGTTTAGTGGAGGTGACGTGACAGACCTTTAGAGGTGACATGTGGTCACGACCTGAGAGATAATAATGTGCAGCCTTGGCACCCCGGAGAAGGGACTCCAGACAGCCAAAGCAAAGGTCCCTGGGGAGGAACTGCACTGCATCTGCGTGTTCCAAGAAGTACAAGGCCAGTGTGGCCAAAGGGCAGTGAGGAAAGGACACGTGAGAGTGGCAGGTGGCAGGGAGGGAGCCGGGGAGGACGTTCTTGGCTTAGGTCCTTTGGCTGAAAATATCAGAGCCCGTGTTGGATCCTCCAACTCCAAGAGAATTCTGAGGCGCCTCCTCGATCCTCAGTGCCAGGGTCCGTAGGCCCTTCCCGCCGTTACCTCTCCTTCTCACCCCCTCCGGCTTTCTGCAAGCATCTGGCTGTCCTTGAACTCTTGCCTTTTTGAGGGTCTTCAGTTCCCCGCCTCAGCAAAGACTCGACTGGCTTCATGCCACGTCAGGGGCTCTCACTGGCCCAGCTTTGAACGTGGCTACCTCTCGTCCATTGTTGTAAGCATGGCACACCCTCCTCTCATCAAAGGAGGCCCCACTCTTTGCTCTCCTGGGCTGGGGCGTCACTTCCCCTCTAGGTGTGAAACATCATCTCCTGGTGCCTAAGAACATGGGCTAGGTGATCTGCATTCCAAGTTTAACCACTTGCTAGCTCTGTGAGCTTGGCTTCTTGACAGTCCTCACAAGGTCTTAGGTTTCCTGATCTGTAAAATGGGGATGATAAAGATTTCTACCTCAGCGGGCTAAAAAGAGCATTAGGTAAATGTACGTGAAGTGAGTGGTGTGATACTCAGGAAGCTCTCTGAAAATACTCGGGAGCTGTAGTCCTCCTCACCATCACCCTTTTTCCTGCCTGAGGCTGGATGGTGCGCTCTAGTTAAACAGGACTTGGGAATAAAGGGCCTAGAACTGCTTCCAGCTCCACCAGCAACTGGCCCTGAGATCCTGGCCAAGTGCGTCCCCGCCTCTCGGAACCTCGGTGTCTGCTGTGCAGCGGGGAGACTGACAGGCAGACAGGGCTCGTTCGCCGCATGTGCGCTTGTCTGAGGTCTGGACTAGTCGTGGAAGGTCAGGAGATTCCAGGTGTCTGGGCTCAGCGCAGTGCTGAGGGCTCCCGGTCGCACCCAGGAGCTGACTGACCACGGTGGTCGCCTTGGCACCTGCTTCCTCCCCTTACCGAGTGCTGCCGGCCGCTCTCCCCGACCTGCACGGTGCCTGTTCCCTCTGAGCAGGCCCCTTGCCCCTTAGAACTGCAAGCCCTGCCAGGAGGGGACCCCCAGTCTGACAGCCCGGTCTGACCCCCTCCCCCGGTCCCGGGCATGCAGTGCCAAGTGGGAGCGCAGAGGAGCTCCCTGTCACCAGGCCCTCCTGGGCTCGTGGGCGCGCCCAGCCCCAGACAGAGGCTCTGAGCCTGGCTGGGAACGGCACTCCCGTGAACAGCTGGGACTTTCTGGCTTTGCTCCTGGGCGTCTGTTTGGACAGGTGTAGCGGATAACCGTCTCCGCCGGTTTGACTGCCCAGTCACTTTCCGGGGGTTTCCTTGTGGGAGCCGTGCTAACGTCCTCCAGCCCGTTCATTCTCTGAGCCCTGCTGGGCACAGGGCGCTGCTTACTTGGGCACTGGGTGTGAACTAGCCGACAGCTAGCCAGCCTGGGAGATGCAAGGCAATACGAGGAGCGACAGGTTACACAGCGGTTCACGCCCCTGAGAGCAGGGTCGCGTCACTGTCACTTTCTGATTCGGTGATTATGCTGCGATTGAGCGGATATTCCCCTCGTTCGAGGGAGCACCCGCTGACTGCTGGAGTGGTGAGACAAAAACAGATTCACGGAATTAGCCGAACACTCATAAAAATGACTGAAATGTTTACTTCTTTACAGTTTTGGTTATTATCGTAACAGAATGCTTTGTTGACAGGATAGGTTTCTGTTTAAGAAATCTGTGCTCCTGTGCACACTTTTGAGAAACAGGAGTAAAAAACAACAAAAAATCCCTGAGCTGGGGCCTCCCTGGTGGCGCAGTGGGTTGAGCAACGCACTATGAAGCAAACCGCAGCCACTGCAGCACGAGTTCGATCCCTGCTGCCGGCCAGGGAGGGGACCCACAGGGCGCAGCAGACCTCTCCTGCCTCACCCGCTGCTCCCCTCAGCAGTGTGTTCCAGTCCGTCTGCCTGCTCTGCTCCCACTCTGGCTCTGGTGGATTCTCTCACCCCCCGCACCTCTGGCCTGTGCCAGCGCTTGTGTGCACAAATAAATAAATCTTTAAAAAGCAACAACGCCGAGTTGTGGCGAGCTCTGGTTCAGAGTGGAGCTCCCTCAGGCATCCAGACCATTCTGCCCTTTCCAGGGGAGGGGACGGGCTCAGAAGTCAGGCCATTCTGCTCAGAAATTAATGCACATGTTTAGTCACAGCTGTCGGAAAAGGGGTGTTTGAGGCACAAGCCTCGTACTGCTGGGAACATCTCTGCCCAAAGGGTGACACCACTCTGACCCCAAGTTCATAGCCTAAGCCCTCACCCACAGAGCGGGCGCGAATGAATGAAAGTGGGGTCTGAATGTCCATCTCCTGGGGGAAAGCATTCCTTTCCTGCCTTGATTCATAAACCCGGCACATCACTTTGTGCTTCAGGAGAAAGTCGGTTACCTCCGGCGCTTCGTCAGCGTCATGCTTCAGTCCGTGTTGGGAAAGAGCGGGGTGCACAGATCACGTTGAAATGTTGCTCCAGACTAAGAGCAGAGTCGGTGCTTGAAGAGGAATTTTGATAATGGTGAAAGAGGTTCAAGAGAGTAATTACTCACCGACTTAGTCTGAGGTAATTTATGGAGAATGCTTCTCTCACGTGTGTGTGTACCCACATTTGTTTAGAGGTGAAAGAAAGGCCACAGCCATTTTACTTGAGTGAAAGGGAATCTTTTGAGTTGACCCATCGGGCCAGAAAATCCCCTTTCAAATACTGTCTTGTAGCAGCTTTGCTTTTCAGGCCCCTGAGAGCTGTGTGTGTGTGTGTGTGTGTGTGTGTGTGTGTAGGGGTGGAGAAGAGGTGGGTGGCGTGGAGGTGGAGTCTGACTCCCCTCAGACTCCAGGCACGTTTAAGTTTGCCATTGTCTGAAGTCTCTCTCTCTCTCTCTCTCTCACTTTTACACACACACACACACACACACCCCTTACCCTCCTTGTACCCATGCTGACCGCCCGTAGCTTAGCCACCAGCAATCAGGGCAGGGGTTGACCCGGATCATTCCAGTCTAAACTGATCATCAGATATTTCTCTGTGTGTTCCCACAAAAGAATTTTGATAAGCCCATATGTCCGTGCACATTGTAAAGCTGAAGTCCAAAATAATTTTTTGTGACTTTTTTTTTATTTTATAAAGATTATTTATGCATACAAGAACTGGGGTACAGGCTGGAGGTGTTGGGTGAGAGGATTCACCAGAGACAGGGTGGGGAGCAGAACAGGCAGACGGACTGAAACACACTGCTGACGGGAGCAGCGGGCGAGGCAGCAGAGGTCTGCTGTGCCCTGTGGGTCCCCTCCCTGGCTGGGGATGGAACTCCTGTTGCAGTGGCCGCGGATGCCTCGTGGTGCGGTGCTTAACCCCTTGCGCCGCCAGGGAGGCCCATTTTAAAGTGGGAGAAATAAAGTAGTGCACATTTTGTAGCACGAGATAAGATGAATATTGACTTGAACTGAAATATTTTATGATACGGTTAGATGGAATAGGTTTTCACTGCCCTTGGTGGTCCCACAAAATCATCTGTTTAAACAAATAAGGCAACTAACCTATACTGCTTTGACTGTTCTGAATTTAGTTTACCCTGGTGTGGACCGGAGTATCCTGTTTATAAAAACAAGTTTCATTTTTGACAGAAAGCTATGTAAGTCAGGAAAAAACAGCCATGTTTGGGACTTAAGGAGCTTTATTATTCATTAAAAACTACTGCCCTGAAACCCATCATTTGATATTTGCGTAGTTTGGAGTCCTAGAGGTTTATATTCCCGCTCCCTCCCCCACCTCCCTCCCCTGTGTCCTCAGCTAGGTGTGGGCAGTTGTACGGAGGGGAATGGGCAGGGGCTCGGGCAGGCTGGTTCGGCGTGTAGGGGAACTTGGGAAAGGTGAGACCTGGACGTTGTTTTCACTGTGTGCTCCTGGGCTCTTTGACAGTGTCGTACGCCCCTGGTGATAAGTAATACCCAAACCTGAAGACTGTACCCTCACCGCGTCTTGAGTGTTCATTACAGTCTCACAGAGCAGGAAGTTTCGAGGGAGGTAGGTTCCAGAAAGAGCTGACAGGTTCACCACTACCATCACCACCTTTGCAGACCCAGTTCACCTCATTTCCTGGCTCTCGCGTCCTGCTCCTGCGTGCAGCCCTAGCCTGGCCCCAGAGCACTCCTGCAGCCCGGGGCCTGGTTGGACAGGGCAGGGTCTGAAGGGCCAGGAAGCCGCCACCTGTTTGAGCCACCCTGGCCCGCCTCTGCTGGGTCTCACTGCCCTGCTGGCGTGGCCTAGAGATACGTCACAGACTGCCACGAGAGGGTGTAAAATGCTCAGCGCATCACTGTCCGATCGATGAGCAGTTGCTATGGTAGCCGAAAACAGCTGCCTGATCAGGCTTCCGCCATCGGCATCTATGCGTGTGTCACCTCCGTCTGCCTTGGCCACGGGTGATTCTGACTTCCTACTGAGGTGTAACCGCGAGACTTTCTCTGCTCCTTTCTTTGTTTAAAATGTTGTATTGAGTTTTTAGAGAATAAATTTTCCGCTTGCAAAAATTAAGTGAAACCACATCAAGGACTGTAAACACTACATGAAGTTTAGATACTAAAAACCAAAGATGCAATTTACTGGGGGAAGAAATGTAATCTAGAAGACGTCCTTTGCAGTTGGCACCTGGCCCATATCCAGCGCTCATTAAACGTTTGTAGTTGTTGTTCTTGGGGGTGGTGTAACACCCCTCAGCCTCTGAGCTAGCAGTGTCTGACATAAGTAGCCATTCAGAAAAAGTTTATCGAGTGAGTTAGGAGAGAGCCCAGGGTAGCGATTAACAACGCTGGAATCAGAACTAAATTCTTTTCTAGGTTCAGACTGGCCGCCCTGCCACCTTTCAGTTCTGAACAGATCCTTGAATTGATCTGTGTCAGCTTATTTCCTAGTAAAAAGATGAACTCAAAGGGTACTGGGGTAGTAAGGACAGGCTAGATTGCGCTATAAAAGCAACCTAGTGTCTCCGCGGCCAAAGAGTACAGCTACTTCGCATCAACACCCCGTGTTCCTCGTGGGCGGTTGGTGGCTTCCAGATCGTCATCGTTTGGGGCCAGGCCCGTCATCTGGAACAGGCTCACTCGTGCATAAGGGGAGGGTGGGGCATTGGACGTCAGCTCTCAAATGATCCACGTGGATCTGGCCCCTGTGGCTTCTGCTTATGTGTCATTGGCCAAAGCGGACCTTACAGCCCTAGCTGACGGGGGGCGTGGGGTGCAGTTCTGCTCTGTGCTCAGAGCTTACATGAGAACAGGCTTCACGCTTCACATGCGATACCCACCACGCTTGTCACAAGGGTCCAGTAAGGGGCATTGTGTGGAGCAGGTCGCGTTCTGTCACGCTGCAAGGGAGGAAGCGTGCTGTTTCGTGATGGTTGACACTGGCGATAGAGTAAGCGGTGATTGCCTTCACCCTGCAAATCACAGTGGGACCTGGAGGATGAGCCTGGCGGATAAGGCGCTAGTCGAGATTCCAGTCTCAGTCCCTTTGCTCGCTAGCCCTTCTATGCAAGAGTGCTTACAGAAGGGCGCTCTTCTGACAGGGGCTGTGGGTGTTGGGGGATCGTGTGTGGAAGAGCCTGAGCTGGCCGCAGTCGTGACTGGGTTATTGCCACCAGTGTTGCTTCATTCGCTGACCCTGACATATCCTCCAGGGAAATAAAAAATCACTTAGGGGTTGCACTGTTGCCTCTTCCCCCTACACCTAATTGACGCCCCCTCCTCCCCCATGCCCTGCGTTGTGTCATTTCCTGTGAGTCATTATTTCTAAGTGATACACAGGTTTCAGTACCTTCATTGAAATACAACTCTTTGTACCTGACTTCTGTCCCTTGTCATGTTTTTGAGGTTCCCATGTTGGGGCATGTGTCAGGAGTCCTTGTTGTTGCTGAATACTATTCTGTT
Organism: Galemys pyrenaicus; assembly: GCA_019455555.1. Taxonomy (NCBI): domain Eukaryota; kingdom Metazoa; phylum Chordata; class Mammalia; order Eulipotyphla; family Talpidae; genus Galemys; species Galemys pyrenaicus. The sequence continues at coordinate 4,023,420 of JAGFMF010011389.1, forward strand.
GTATGGGTGCACCACATCTTGTTTTTCCATTCACCCGTTGATGGGTGCTTGGATTGCCTCCAGTGCTGGGCTGTTATGAGTAATGCCGTTATGAACGTTCATGTGTGAGTCTTTGTGTCGAGAGGTTTTTATTACTACCCAGGAGTGGAATGGCTGCCAAGTTGTTTTCCGAAGCGACCGCACCATTTTATAGCCCGATTAGCAGTGGATTCGGGTTCTGCTTTTCTGTCTCCTCACTAACATGTGTTGTTAGAACCATCCTAGTAGGTGCGGTGGTATCTCGTTGTGGTTTTCCTTTTTTTAAAGATTTATTTATTTATATAAGCACTGGGGTATAGGCCAGAGGTGTGGGGCGGAGGGGGGAGAGGATTCACCACAAAGAGCGGGGAGCAGAACAGGCAGACCGACTGAAACACACTGCTGAGGGGAGCAGCGGGCACAGCAGGAGAGGTCTGCTGCACCATGTGGGTCCCCTCCCTGGCCGGCAGCAGGGATCGAACTCGTGCTGCAGTGGCTGCGGTCTGCTTCAAAGTGCGTTGCTTAACCCACTGCGCCACCAGGGAGGCCCGAAAATCAGTTGATTGTTAATGTGACAGTGTATTTCTGGACTCTCGGTTCTGATTCACTGATCCTCAATGTCTGTCACCAGTGCCGCGCTGCTCCCGTTGCTCTTCTGCAGCTGGCTTAGAAATTGGGAAGCTTAGGTCCTTATTTCTTTTGCAAAAGTGTTTTGGCTATCAGGTGTCCTTTGCATTTTCTTGTAAATTTTGACATATTGTCAGTTCCTGCACAAAAACCTGCTGGGATTTGAGAGAGTTTATGTCCGACCTGTATCCGTTTGGTGAGAACCACCAGATTAACAACAATAGCGCTTAGTCAAGGAGCATGAACTGCTTTCCCATTTATTTTGATTTTCCTTTATTTCTCTCAGGTTTGTTTTGCAGTTTTCCATGCATAATTTTACCTTTTGTTAAACTTATTCCTATGTATTTTACTCTGTGTAATACGATTGTGAATGGGATTGTTTTCTTCATTTCATTTTCTGGTTTTCATTGCCAGTATGTAGAAAATACAGTTAATTTTTGTATCCGTTTTTGTATCCTCTAACTTCGTGTGCACAGACAACCCTTAAGAGTTTCTAAATAAAAGGTCATGTCATCAGAAGATGATAAAATAGTTCTACTTTTTCCTGGCTGTTTAATTGAAAATGTTTTGCCGTTAGGGACCGGCGAGACTCTGTGCTGCAGTGCCGGACTGAAACGGTGACAGCACGTGACTGCCCTGCGCCCTCTCCTCACAGGGGCCCATTCAGTCTTTCCCCATGAAATACCCAGTTAGATTCAGGTTTTTAAAAAAGAAAACTCTTTATCCAGTTGAAGAAATTCCCTTCTATTTCTAGTTGTTTGCTTTTTGTTGCTTTTGTTTTTAATGAACAGGGATTAGATTTTGTCAAGTGCTTTTGCTGCGTGTATAGAACTTATCCTGTGTTTTTCATTTCTTATTCCATTAATGTGGTCTGCTACTGATTAACAGATGTTAAACCAGCCTTGCAACCCAACTCCCTCTTGATTATGTCGCTTTGCTGGATTTGCTTGCTAATTTTTGTTGATGACTTTTGTGTATATTAATGAGTCATGCTGGTAGTCTTTTTTTAAAAAAAAATCTCTTTTTCTGGCTTTTATGTTAGGGTAATACTGACTTTATAGCATAAGTTGGGAAGTATCCCCTCCTATGTTTTTTTTTGAAGATTTATTTATTTATGCATACAAGAACTGGGTACAGGTACAGGGGGTGAGAGGATTCACCAGAGACAGAGCGGGGAGCAGAACAGGCAGACGGACTGAAACACACTGCTGAGGGCAGCAGCGGGCGAGGCAGGAGAGGTCTGCTGCTGCACCGTATGGGTCAGCTCCCTGGCCAGGGATTGAACTCATGCCGTAGTGGCTGTGGACAGCTTCATAGTGCTGAGACTTAACCCTTTGCGCCACCGGAGAGGTACAAAACATAAAGATATGTTTTGAAAAGAATTATGAAGGATTGATACTGTTTCTTCTTTAAGCATTTCACAGAATTCACTGATTAAGCCACCCAGGCCTGGACTTTTCTTTGAGGGAAGATTTTAAATTTATTAGGTCTGTTCAGTACTTGGTCTCCAGGGATTACAATATGCATCTTAAGTTAGTTGTGATCTGCTTCAGGCTAAAACTAGAACTTAGTTCTAGTGAAATACAGAAACTGCTCTGATGTAGTTCCCTTTCTTTCTCCCTCCCTCTGCTTTTGCTGTCGGTGTATTTTGTTACACAGTTTTATAATTGTTTTACAAAAGTTTACCTTTTTTTTATCAGTCAAGAGAAGAAAAGAAAAATTACATATTCTGGGGCTCATTTATGTCTACAGTGCAGCTGTCTTTTCTGTCCTTCATTTCTTCTTGTCACTTGGAGCTGCTCATGTGTCTTTTCCTTTCAGCCTGAAGGACTTCCTGAAGTATTTCCTGCAAACCAAACCTGGTAGCAACGAATTCTCTTAGATTTTGCGAATACCTTTTTTTATTTTTGAAGGGTCGTTTGGTTGAATATAGATTTATTGTTTGAGTTTTTTTTTTCTTTCAACATTTTGAATATGCTATCCTGATAGAACTAACAAGAAACCGAACTGGTTATTAAAAATCTTCCACAAGGAGAAGCCCACCCTCAGATGGCCTCTGAACTGGCGAGTTCTAGGAAACCCTGTCCTGTGCTGCCGTTGTTTCTGGTGTGAAATGAGCTGTTGGCTGTGCCAACGCCGCCTGTGCGGGGAAAGCAGTTCGCCTGGTTTTGTCAGCGTGGCTCGCCTTTTGCTTGTCCTGTGCAGAGGTTCCTGGGCTTCACGGATGTCGGTCATTGCATCTGGGATGCTTTTGGTTGTTACTTTATCAGATTTCCTCACTCCACTCCCCCCCCCAGACTTCCATCATGCTTATGTTGATAACTTTGATGGTATCCCACATGTCTCTGAGAGCCTTTCTTTTTATTCAGGTTTTGGGGGGCGGGGGGGTGGTTTTGTTTTTTTTTTTTTCCAGTTTCAGATTGGGTAAGGTTTGTAATGCTCTGGGTTTTTCTTCAGTTGTTTCAGGTTTTGATGAACCCCCTCTCGTGAATTTTTCATTTCACTTTATTGAAATTATCAACTTAAGAATTTACTCTTTTAAAAAAAAAATCTGTCGTCTTCCCTTTAGTTTGTGAGCATACTTATACTAGCGTCTGGGCCCTCTCAAAGACAATTTGTGTCAGCTTCTGGTTTTCCTATGTGTGTGGGTCACACATCGCAACTTCCGTGCGTGTCATTTTTGGTGTTGAAAACAGCACATTTTAGATGATACAAGTCTGTTCTGATCCCTCCCTCCCCAGACCACTGCCGCCAATTTTATTAAGTACATGTTTTGTTTTGCTTAAGGACTTCTGGAGTGATTATTTGGTGTCTCTCTCCCTATATGATGGAAGTGTTGTATCTGTTGTTTCCTTTCTAGAAGCTTCTTATTTTGATTTTGAGCTGTAAGTTACTAGAGGTTCCCTTTGGTTCAGGTGGTTCAGCGTGTGAGCCACTGAGAGTGCTCGTTTACACAGTGCTCAGGAGCCTACCTTCTCTCGCTTTGTCCCGAATAGAGTCGGTTTCCTCGAGCAGAGAGGTTTCCACGGCTTAGCTCTGCTTGGGCGGACGGCACTCCAGCCGAGCGCGGAAGGTGCGGCCAGCGGAAGCTGGGGTGGGAGCAGCCGTGTTCCCGCCGCGTGCTCCCCCGTTCGTGCTTGAAGTTTTTCTTAAAAAAATTTTTTTTGGCGGTTATAATCCTCCGGTTGATTTCTAGAGCCCACAGGTGGTGTGTTGGACAGTTTGGTCCAGTTTTAGTGGACTGTATTTGGGGAGGAAGACTTTCCAAGCTCCTCATCTGCATTCCAGAGGTCTGGTAGGCAGCTTCGACTTCGATTCCTGTTTAACTTAAGACATGCGCAGAGAGAGTTACACATTTGCGGGGATCCCATGTGTAATCCCAGGTGTAAATTGCCTTTTACATTTTGAAAAACATGAGCAGTTGCAAGCACGTGGAAACAACATAGGTTGTCTCGTGACCAGTCTTATATTCATAGTCTCACTTCGTCTGCCCATTATTTTGAGACTGGACTGTATGTACATCATATGCTTTTACCCAGGATTTCAGTAGGTAGTTCTTAGAGGAGAAGCCCTGCTTTGAAAAACAGCCACAATACTGTCACAGCTAAAACAAGGAATAGTATTTGCTTAGTCACGTCAGATAGGCTTGGGAGACTTGCAAAAATAAGGAGACCAGCCCAGTGAAATCACGTTCTCCGGGACTCAAGGCCTGGGCGTTAGGATGTAGCCCCGCACTCCCCGGTGGTTGTAACCTGTGACTGAGGTTGACCTCTGTTGCCTTAGATTTCTCTTTATCTTCTTCCAAAATTGTTACTCGTTTTTGGTTTGAGTACATTTGGATAGGGCCAAAGTATTATGAGAGGAAAACTTCTCTTCAGGAGAATCTGAGATATTTTTGTGTTAACACCGGACCTGCTTTTAGGGACATCCCTGATATCTTACAAAGAGTGAATCTCACCTGCTTTCTGGTCAAAGTTTTCTATAAGCCTTTAAAATTAGCTTGCTAATTTTTGATTTTTGTCATTCATATTCTCTTTAGCCTTATTTTGGGTATTTATCTGTTACACTCCTGGAAAGGTAGGTATGTGTGTCTCAAAGTGATTATGATTTTGTTTTTACATTTTTCAGGGGCTTTTGTCAAAGCATTTAGATTCCTATTTTTTTTTAAGATGTATTTATTTATGCATACAAGCACTGGGGTACAGGCCAAAGGTGTGGGGGTGGTGAGAGAATCCACCAGACAGGATGCTGAGCATCCTGAGCAGGATGCACCAGAGCAGGATGCACCAGAGCAGGATGCAGAACAGGCAGATTGACAGAAACACACTGCTGAGGGGAGCAGGGGGTGAGGCAGGAGAGGTCTGCTGCGCCATGTGGGTCCCCTCCCTGGCCAGCGGCAGGGATTGAATTCGTGCTGCAGTGGTTGCGTTTTGCTTCATAGTGCATTGCTTAACCCACTGTGCCACCAGGGCGGGCCCAGATTCCTATTCTTTTGTAAAAGATTTATTTATTTATGTATCTAAGAACCAGGGTGTGGGCCAGAGGTGTGGGAGTGAGAGGACTCACCAGAGACAGAGTGGGGAGCAGAACAGGCAGATAGACTGAAACACACTGCTGAGGGGAGCAGCGGGCGGGGCAGGAGAGGTCTGCTGCACCACGTGGGTCCGCTCCCGGCTGGGCATCAAACTCGTGCTGCAGTGGCTGTGGATGCTTCATAGTGCTGAGACTTAACCTCTTGCACCACCAGACATGCCCAGATTCCTATTGCTTTATAACTTTTTGCCACAGAAAGTTGAGGGAAACAGTTGACTACCCCCCCCCGCGCAACACCGCCACTGCATTCCTTCGTAGCTGATGTGTTGGGGACATCAAAGACCACTTCACGGCCTCTGCAGAGGCCCTTTCTTTCCAGTGTTCATGTGAGTGGCCCACCTGCCACTGTGTCTTCTGGACGTTGCCAACTCCTCCCCAGCTCAGAGTACCTGCCCGTTTCTGATCTGTGTATGTGGCGGGCGCCTGGGGAGATGGCACATGCGGGGCAGCAAGCTGTGACTCAGCACCTGATCGAGCATAGCCGCGTGTGCTCCGGGCCAGCGTCCCACCCCTTCTGCTAGTACCATGTGGTGTAGACACAGACAGAGTCCCCGACTACCCTGCTGTGCGCGCCACAGCTCCCTGTTTTTCCCAAAATAGGTGCTAATTGGTTTTCAGTTCCTCTTGGGTTTTAATGCTGCCCACTGCAGCGCTGGTCCAGAAACACTGATCTGTTTGAAGAGATGTACCTCGGGAGGCGCAGTCGGCATTGCAGGGAACTGGCAGGTTTGGCCTTTCCCAGCTGCCAGCGCGTGTGCCACCTGCTCGGGCTCCGGAGGGACGCTTTGCAGCCAGCTGCTCGCGGAGTCAAGGACAGGCTGGGACAGCGCTGCTCTCTGCTCCACGTGCAGAGCGATGGGGCTGGTGCTGACCAGCTTGGAGTGGTGGGTCATGGGGTGCAGATCTGGGGTGCAGGTGCGTTTTTGTGCTTCCCGGGTGACTCCTGCCAGAGGCCTGCCGGCCCGGGTGTTGCCCATCTGGGGCCAGTTCTGTTCTCCAGTCTGCTGTGGGAGACGCTCGCCATCTAGGGCAGGGAGGTGATTTTGCCCACCTTCCTCCTCCCCAGTCTTCTTCCCTCCCACCCCAAGGAAGAATAAGAGGGTTCTCTGCTCCCGTGCTGCCTCCAGAGGTGCCCACCCTCTGCAGCGTTCTCTTCCTTCTCCTTACTACTCAGGCATGGCGCTGGGTGTCAGTCCTGCAGGTGGAGAGCTGGTGCATGTGGTGGGCTCACGACTTTTCTAGACCCTGGGAGTGTGGGGGCGGAGCAGTTCCTGCAGAGTAGCGCAGCGTTAGCAACAGCCCGTGAGCAACAGCCCGCGAACAGACCGGCGCGGCATTCCGTGGCCGCCTGAGAGGTGGGTGCGGGTGACCAGAGCGCTCTGGGCCCAGTTTCTTCTTCGTAGTTTTAGTTTGCTAGAGCGGCTGGGGCAGCTTGAACAATGGAAACATACCGTCCCCAGTTCTAGAGGCTGGAAGTCCAAGATCACGGTGTAGGCAGGACTGGTTCCTGGCGAGGGCGGTGAGGGAGAACCTGCCCCACACCCCTCTCCTAGCGTCTGATTTGCTGGCACTTTGTGGGGTTCCTTGTGGACGCGCCGCTCCAGTCCCGGCCTTCACCTTCACATGGCGTCTGCCGCCTGTGTGTCTGTGTCCAGAACTCCCCCTCTTGTCACCAGTCACTGGATGGGGAGCCCACCCTGTCCGGTCTAACCCCACCCTAAGTAACAAGTCACACCTCCCAGCGAGGTCACCGTTGTGACTGAGGCACTGAAGGTTAGGACCTCAACACAGGAATTTTGGGGAGCACAGGTTGCCTCATAACGGAAGACGAGTGCTGGTAACACCACTGGCGCGCTGGGCTGTGGGGTTCTCGCCTTGTGAGCGAGGCAGGCCCAGCTGCCCCCGCACCTCTGCCTGACTGGCTCTAACTTGGGAATTCCGAGAACCCTCCTCTTCAGGTGTGGGGGTTTGCCAGAACCAACAGAACTCAGGAGAACACTTTCCTTCCGTTTACCAACTTAGTATAAAGAATACGTCTCGGGGATAGCCAGATGGAGGAGTCGCGCCGGGCACGGCCTTGGGGGAGGCACAGGACTCCGTCCCCTCCGTCCCCCCTGCACCTGCAGCGCTCGTGCCCCGAGGTGCTCCCCCTACTGCTTGCCGCTTCTGTGGCTCGCCATGTGCGGGCACACTGGTGGCATGCTTGCCTGCTGGGGGCTCGCTCGGGCTCCAGTGCGGGCAGGGGGCCCTGGCAGTCCCAGCCCTTGGGTCCCGTGCTGGTCTTCCTGGTGACTGCCCCGAGCCTGCCCGGCCTCTCGGCCTAGAGTCACTTAGCCCAGGTCAGGCGCGGGTGAGTGGGGCTTGTCACGAATAACACAGGGTGTTCTGTCCCCACTGTTGTTCCAGAATTTCTGCGCTTGAGAAGCTCCGTGTCAGCCTGAGACAAAGACCAAATCTGTGTGGGCCACAGTTTGTCCCAACTTAATTGGTGTCTGATAGTTACAATGATTGTGACAACTCTCAAGTTATGAGGCTCAAGTCCAATGGAAAAAGGAGAATTCCCCCTCCTCCCCCCCCCCCCCCCCCCCCCCCCCCCCCNGAATTCCCCCCCCCCCCCCCCCCCCCCCCCCCGCCTTTTGTGGGAAGTCTTAGAGACGTTCTGAAGCCCTCTGTGGGCCGCGTAGGTCAAGTTCTCTCACTGTGCCCGCGGGAGGTGGCAGGCTTCGAGGGCGTAGTTACACCTGGGTCTGGACTGGAGCCCACTGGTACCTCGTGGCCCCAAAGCGGAGGACATCTGGGCCCCAGTGAAAGTAAGGCGCCTTGTGGGAAGAGAGGCAGTGTATGCCAGTGGGAACCAGTATCACTATCCTTGATTCCTCCGGCACTTAACGTTCCGGAGACCCTGGTGATGCAGCCCCTCCGGCTCCCCACTTAGTGTCTGAGACGACTCCTGCTCTGCCTCCAGCCTTTACGGGCGCACGTCCCGTCCTTGAAGCGCTTTCCCAGGGCTGTTTTCCTTCTTGTCGTCTCCCCTTCAGATCGTGGCTTTAACATCAGGTCTTCCAGAGCCCCTCCTGACCATCCCGAATCTAAACTGGGCCTGTTATTCTCGCCTGGCAAACCTTCAGAGCAGTCACCATAACATTTTAATTATACATTCTGCCTGCTTCACATGTCTCATGTCTGTCTTCACGGGGCTGTTCATCCCAGGGGAGCGAGTCTGGGCCTGTTTTACGTTCCTCCCATTGCACCCCCAGTACATACTAGGTGCTTAAAAAAAAGTCTGTATTAAATGTATCTGGTTAAAGTGGAATGGAAGGTTTTCCTCCTCTCGAATGATGGCCGTCCTGTCATGGGCCTGGAGCCGGGGACGGGGACTGGCCGGAAGTGTAAAAAACTCTGGCAGTGCGCTTTCAAAGGGGGGCTTTTACTAGCGGGTTCGACTAGAATCCTGCTTCGGCGTTCTTACAGGCCTGTTGGTATCGATGCCAAAAGTGACCTTCCTTTTGGAGTCTGGGCCAGTTGAGATGGCCCATCTCCTAACATCAGAACCTCACCGTGTTAACCAGAGTGTGACGACCACCACTGTTTCTGACTAGCCTGTTAGTCATCCTGTACCTACGGAGGCTAGGGGGTGGAAGCTCGGGTCAGATATTTTAACACTCGGTTCTGTGAGTACTTCTGAGGGACTGTCCCACGCATGACGCTGAATCTCTGCTGTCCGTCAGGGAGCCTGCAGTTGGCAGCTCTTTTCTGGGCCTTTCTCTTTTCTCCTAATGCCATAGCCTGCTGTCTGCTCAGCCTCCCAGCACACAGTGAAGAGGTCACCAGACTGGTGTGACAACAAAGGTGATTGAAGCTGCCGCTACTGCAGGAGGCAGGAATGGGAACACAGGAGGCTGTGGGGGGTGCATCTCACGGAGGAGTTAGCTTTAGCAGTCACTGGGTAAAGCAGAAGTGCCGTAGAGTCCGTTCATCTTGAACGTTCTCTTGAGATGGCAAGTATTAGTCAAGGTTCAGATGCTGTAACAGACCCGCATCATAGTGCAAATGAGAGAGCAGTTGGTTTTTCTCTTGTATGAAATAGTTTGAGAGTGAGCAACCCAGGGCTGATGAGGTAGCTCTGCAGTGTTGGGTCCCAGGCTCCTGCCATCTTGTTGTTCCCCATCCCTGGGGTGTTACCCTCTCCTGTATGGTCCAGAATGACCATCCCCAGGTGTGCATTCTGGCCCCTAGGAAGTGAAGATGTGACAGGAGAGGCTGCCTCTCCCCTTCTTAAGGCAGGAGTCGTGTTTTTTTTTGAAAGACAATTCACATACCCTTTTAAAATGTACAATTCAGTCATTTTCAATGTAGTCACAGGCTGTACGGCCATATCACCACAATCTAATTTTGCAGAACAGAAAAGTTGTCAAACATTTGTCTGCCATGGAACCTTTGACAGTTCTTTTTCATAGTCTTATTTTTTTAATTCATAAAATACATTGGGTCATAATGTGAACTAACTGGGTTGAAATACATTTTTGAAACATGAAAATAACAAATTGATTTCTATTGGTGACATTCACAACTGTTATGAAAACTGCTATCGCTGCCTGTATTTATATATAGTTGAAAAAAAAATTCTGAATTTCAGTAAGAGGATAGTGAAAATAAAGAGGTAATATCCACTCCCCTAAGCTAACTGAGCTCCTGAATTCAGAGGGCTAATCCACAAGTCACGTATACCCCTTCCACTCCCATCCCTGATCTGAACTTAGAGGCTCAGCCACCTGGCTGAAAGGGAGGCTGGGAAATGTAGTCTCAATTCAAGTCATCCGTGTACCTGGCTAAAACGCCAGAGTTCAAATAAAGGAAAAAAAGGAGAGTGGGTATTTGGAGACAAGAAGTCAGTATTATGCTACAACCTGCCCAGCCAGTTTCTCCTGCAGGTTCAGAACACTGTTTAACTTCTGATAAGCACCTGCCAGAGGCGCTGGTTTGGGGAGAGGCCATGCTGTATGAAAAAACGTGCACCTGGGGAACACTGGCCTGGTGCTGCTCCGCGAGGGGCTCCCCAGTAAAGAACGGAGCCTGCCTGAGGGGGATGGCGTAGGCTCGACTGGGTTCACAGCCAGTTCACAGCTGGGCAGGCGCCCTTCGGGTAGAATGCTGGGCTTCTGCCTGGTTTATATTATTTGTCCCTTTTAAAGGGGGAAATGTGAGGGGCGAGGTGTATCGTCGGATATGTGTGAGGTGAACATCTGCTGCCACCTCTTTGTGCTCTGTTACTGTGCCCTAAGGTGTGTGCTCTGCTCGTCCAACGGTTGAGATAGACTGGCAAGCTTGATTTGGGTGTCAGCCCTCGCTTCGAGCACCCAGAGCAGGTGAGGGGCTGACTGGTTGGTGCGGGTCCCGAGAAGGTCAGCCACAGAGTGGGCGCCTCAGGCATCTGGTCAGATGTAGCAGGACACATATGCCCATTAGCAAAGTGACCTCCCACTGGGGATTGAAAAGCCGTAGTGCTGTCATCGTAATGGGACCACCTTGTGTTTATTAAGCTCCTACTGTGTGCCTGGCAGTGTTTATGGGTGAACTTGTTTTATAGTCACCGCACGGCATGGACCCAGCTGTGGCCCCCTTTTCCTGATGCACAGAAGCTCATTGACCCAGGGGTTAATTGACCAGCCCGAGACCATGTATTTATTCACGGCAGAGGTGACATTTGACACAGACAGTCCGCTTCTGGCCTGTGCTCGTAATTACCTTACTCTTGTGAGCGTGGAGGTGAAATGCAGCAGTAGAGGGCTTGAAATTCTGGACAGAGGTGTTTACTTCGTGCTTTTGTTTCTCCAGTATTCATTTTGAATGCTGACTTCTGCATTTCCCTGGCGGTGCACGCGTCTCCCCTCCCTCTGCTCTGGCATCCAGCAGGCGCATCCCTCCTCTCCCCGGTCCCCTCGTTTAAACCTTCAGGTGACGCTCCTGATCTCCTCCCTCAGGGCCACCCTTCTCCCTGGTTTCAGCTTTAAGAACCTGTATTTTGCTGTCCTGGTTTTAATTATTATTTTTGAGAAAGGGACTGATTTGTTACTCAGCAAGTACTCGCAGTGCCTACCAGGCGCCAGATTGAGCCACCAGACTCCGGCCCATCAGAGAGCAAGTCCCCGTCCGTGTGGCGTTGGCGGCTGGAGGGAAGGCGAGGGCCTCGCGTGCGCCGAGTGCCGCTGTCAGAAACGCCGTGAAGGGAGATGACGGGACTAGGGGAGCACGTCGGCCTGCGGGCAGGTGAGCGTGAGGGGCACGCAGAGGAGGCCTGAGCTGGGCCGTGGTTGGAGGGCAGCATCCAGGCCCAGGAAGCCGACCCATCGGGGGCCAGGCGGGAAGCCCTCCCCCAGCCCTCACGCCAGTGCCACGTCCTGGGGAGAGGCCTCTCATCCAGGCTCCCCGCCTGCTGGCAGGTTTCCAGGCTGTCCAGGCTATTTCCCCGTCCGTAACATGGAAGCGACGCAGGTCACTGGTGACTGAGGATTAAGCGAGCTGCTGTGAGTACGGTTCTTAGAAGAGCTCCCGGCGTGCCGTGAGGGTTCAGTGGGTGCTCGTAAGTGAGTAATTCACACTTGCATGCTGTGGGAATAGAAACTCAGAGAGGCCAACCTCGGGCCAGGATCGAGTTAGGGAGGTGCTTGACAGAGGCTGCTAGAAGTGGGGACTTAGTGAAGGGGCGTGGTGGGGGACGGGGGTGGTCAGGAGTGCCCCAGGGTGCTCCCTGCCCCAGGAGGCATTCAGAAATGCATGGGGTCTCACAGGGAAAGGAAGGGGATGTCGCAGGAGGCTAAGCCCTGGTCAGGGAGCCAAGGATGTTCGGTCATCCGTGTAGAGGGTCGTTCTAGTAGCAGTAGTCCCAGACGGCCAGCAGCAGCCCCTGGCGGGCTTTCCCTTTGCTTCTCCCTCCTGCTCTCTGGCACCTGTCGGCTTTCCTCCCTCTCGTGGAACGGTGGCTGTTCCTGCAGATGCAGGCTGCCCCCCAATACCCGGAACACCGACTCCACCTCCTGAAATGTTCATGAGCTGCTCCTGGCCCGCGAAGCTCTGCTGGCTCGTCTGGCAGAAAGTGTGAAACCAAGTAAGTGGTCCTGGTTTATCAGTTGGGGTTCTTGGGTTGCGAGCAACAGAAACCGGTTTGGGCCACCTGTACATAAGAGTAAATCCAGCATCAAGCCACGAGGGGGCATCTTGGGTGAGAGCGTTCGGGGCACCCTGCTGCCCCGGCTGGAGGCTGGCAGTGTAGAGCCTTGCTCTGTGCCGGCCCCCCACGCGTCGATCTCAACCTCACGTTTAGTCCTAAGTTCCCGGCCTTCCTGTGTCCCAGCCTGTCAGCTGCAAGAGCGGTGAACAGGGGTCTTCTGAGGAGCCAGTTAGTTCATTGAGACGCCAGCGTGTGTCAGGTGCTTAGTGGCTGCTATCATTTTTACTTTATGGCTGTTACTACCGTTGTCATTATTTTATCAGTAGCTTGAAATTTGAATTCTGGAGCAAGAGCAGCGTCCTGACCTTGTTCCGAGCATGTAGGCTGATGTCCGTGATGGGCAGTGTTTTCTCCGTAGCCAGGAGGAATTGGGGAGGGACAGTTATCCCTAGGAAAGGGGGCTGCTGTCTGCCTCGGGAAGTCGGGACAGAGACAGCAGGCAGGCCTAGAACCCAAACATCTTCTGTGCTCAGGCATTTGATCGAACAGATGTTGGTTCCTCGTCGGTGCTGAGCGCAGAAGACACAGAGGCCCGGTGATTCCCAAGGTCCCTTTACGACAGGACTATGGGTTCAAGGAAACAGCTGGAAAATGATGGTCGTGGTTACGGCGAGTGTCCAGACCTTAGGAGGTCAGTAAACATTAGTCGGCTGAATGAACAGATGCAGGAGGTGTACGGGAACACAGCCAGGCATCTCTCTGCTCTTGGGTCCACCGGCTGTTTAAAGAAAGCCCATGCGTGGTCCCGCGCACGGCCTCCAGGTGCGGCCTCGGGGGTCGTCGGCCTGCGTGTCCCCGCACGCAGTGGGTGTTCAGCGTGTAGGCCCTGAGTGATCTGAGAGAGATGTGGCCCTGTGGCCCACCCGTTGTGACAGCTGGGGACAGACCCAGAGCTGGGGACTTGGCTGCTCTGCCTTTGAGCGGGACGTGCGGACACGGCTCCAGGATGCAGCAATCTGGAATGCGGCTGCTAACAGCCCCACTTCCTCGTGTCGCAGGACACCTAGCATGTGGACCGTCGGGTGAGTCGCTGCGGGCCTGGGCAGGCACCCGAGGGGAACTCCACAGCCGTCGTCCGGCTTCGGGTTCCCCTCGGAAAAAGGGAAAGAGCCGCTCCGTGACGCTTGCCTAGAACGATGATCCGGCACTCCCCAGGTGCCTCGCGCTGTGCGAGGGCTGAGCCCGCGGGACCCTCACAGCAGCCCACGGGCCAGCCAGCACGTCGTCCGCTGGTGCCGAGGCTCAGGGGAGTAAAATGACCTGCCTCCTGGGTATAGGGCGAGGGCGGCGGGGGCTTCGGGCCTGGGCTGTCGCCAGAGCCTAGGCTCCTAGCAGCAGCTGCTTTCTCTCTGTAGCCATCGCTTTTGAACGGTGTCTTTAGTTTGTACGTGGTACATGACTTAGAAATGAAAAGTCGCCTTCCTTTCCACTGCGAGCTCCTCAAAGCAGCAGCCACCAGGCCCTGTCTCCTCCCAGAAATCTCCCGTCTGTACAATAAGCAACCAAACATGACAGCCACACAGCGCCCCGGGGCAGCCAGCTTCAGCCCTGGACCGGGCTTGGCCTGCTGCCTATTTCTGCAAGGCCCGGGAGCTGAGTGCTTTTCACATTTTTAAATGGTGGGAAAAAAATCAAAAGAATATTTCACGATATGTAAAATTATACAAGCTTCAGGTTTCGGTGTCCTTGAATAAAGGCTTGCTGGCACCCAGCCAAGCTCACTCAGTTATAGAGCGTCAGCGGCTGCCTTCATGCACCGGCAGCAGAGAGGAGCCTGCAACAGAGACATGTGGCGCCCGAACTTAAATATTTGCTATCCAGCCACCGCCAGAGTCAGCTCTCTGCTCCCTGCACCGCGCGCCCTCCTTCAGCAGCGTGCAGCGGCGCGCCGTGGCTGTTTCCCCTCACACGCTAGTTTGTCCGTGGAGACCGGCAAGCCAGCTGCGAGCCGTGGGCCGAGCCGGGTGTGGGGCTGGAGAAGGGCTGGCCGGGGCAACCGCTCACACTCCCTGGGAGCCAGCCTTGCTGTGGCGCCGGCTATGGGGCAGGCCCTGGCCAGCAGGCAGAGCAGGTCCAGGCCTGCCCTCTGAACCCACGGGCCTTCGGCGGGTCAGGCAGGGCCCGGCTCGGCCGTCCCAAGGGCGCCTGTACGCAGGTGTGCGCGCTCAGCCTTCTCTGCCCGCAGCCCCTCTCCCGCTGGCATTCACTTGTGACACCTTCACAAAGTAGGTCAAGCGTTGGTTTGCTTCCAAAGTCAGCTCCGTGTGCAGTTTCTGAGTGCATGCGTGTGCGCGCACGTCTGCGCAGAGAGCTCTCTCCTGGCCCCTTTCCCGGCCACCGTGTCCTGCCGCCGTGGGCTCCTCAGGTGTCCCAGTGCCCTGCATGGCCTCCCAGGGTTTCTTTAAGCAACCCTCAACAACCGTTGTCCTCTTCCCCTCCTTTTTTACAAACAAATCATAGCCTGCTCCACACCCTGCCTGTACCTGGGGTTTTGTGTTTGTTTTCCTTCTTAAGGGCACTTCCTGGAGATCTCTTTATCCAGCCAGTGGCTGAACCCTGCCCCATGGGTAGCAGTGAATTAGGGGAAAGAGAGGTGTGTATAGGAGCTGGGGGAGCGTGAGGAAGAGCGTCCTAGACAGTGGGACAGCAGGAGCCACTCACGTCAGGGTCCTCCAGAGCACAGGGGAGGGCTGTGGGGTGAGACAAGGGAGGAGGGGCCTGCTCTGGCCGTGAGGGCCTGGCGGGCAGGGGAGGGGCCGTGGCCTTGATCCTAAGAGCACCTGGGTGTGGGGTTCTGCTCTGTTTCCTTCTGTGTCCGCTCTTCTCTGTGGTCAAGCGCACTGTGGCCTTGATCACGTGTAACCAAGGAGAAACCAAGAGTGTCCTTGAGAGCAGGTTATTGGCTGTGGTTAATATTGAAAGGAATTCTCCTCCAAGTTACTCTTGATAGGTCTGATCTGCTACCCGGGGGCTTGCAGGCTCGTGCCTCTGGCCTTCATGTCCTCACCGATCGTGTGACAGGCAAGTCCCACGACCTGTCATCTTGCTACAGACACAGTCATGGCCCTGGCCACAGAGGGTGTTTGGAGATTCACACGCGTACTGCGCTCAGTTCCAGGGTCGTCACATAGCGCGTCTTCAGCGCGAGGTAGTGACGGCTTAGGTTGGCTTTACGGGCTGGCTTGGGCTCGCACTTTGTTCGTGTGGCTCAGGTTAAGGGTTCTGATGAAGGAGCCCAGTTGTTCCAGCACTGCTGGTTGAAAATGCCCCCTCTGCCGCTTACTGCCTTGACCTCTCTGCACTTTCCATCTGTAGAGGGAGAAGCTGATGTCTGCCTGTGGGTCCTGTGCTGAGGATGGAATGGTGCAACATTTGTAAGGCCCCCAGAATAGTGCCCAGCAAGCAGCAACGTCACCAGTGGCAGCTGCTGTTATTATTACCGTCACTGCACACCCTCTGCTTTCCACCACGAAGTCTCTGCAGTGAACTTGGGAACTCAGTGCCAGTGATGGCAGTGCCGCCACCATTTCCTGAGGGCCGTTCCCGTGGTGAGCAATAACAACTCACCTTTTCCAAAGCACACCTTCCTGCAAAAACCCGGAGCAAAGAACTGTTTCTTCAGTCAGGAAGCACAGCCCCACCAGGCTTCCCTTTGTATGCACTGGCCATAGAATGCCACACAACCCCTCTTAGCTCAAGGCTGGGAAATTTTCCTGTCTCTCCTAGTAGAATAGAGTGACAGCTGTGCTCAGTAAGTACTTGTGAGCGCGTGTGTCCTTTGTCCCGCCCAGTCATCACAGGGGCTCCTCCCAGCACGCGCGTCCTTGTTGTCAGCTTGCAGAAAGTGACCCATGGCATGTGGAATCCAAGCTGGGCCCACCCTGAAGCGCTGGAAGGAAGGTTGCGAGAGACACAGTTCTAAAACCTCTCGAGTTGTAGCTGTCTGCTTGGGGAAATAATTAGACCTAGATCAAAGTCTAGAGGCAGGCTCTGGGAACTGGGCCTGCGCAGCCAGGGGAAGGCTGCAGAACCAGTTTCCTGGGGCAGGTCTGTTTACTTGCTTGTGGGTGATGCAGTGGATGATCCCATTGCTTGCTTCCCCGAGGCTCCAGGTTACCTTCTCCCTTGCTCCCTTGGGCTGACCTCCCTTCGTAGAGGGCTGGACCCCTTGAGACCAGGGAGTGCCTACTGTGTGCCGGGCACTGTCCAGGGTGCTGGAGATAACAGCAGGTCACGTTGTTGAGTGTTCACCGTGGGCCATGCATTGCAGGCGCTTGGGTTGACTCACTGAGTTGTTAGCTTTAGTGAGAGGTGTGGGGCCTGTATCCGGGTGACTTTCTTGGCACGTGACCGTCCAGTTGTTTGTTGAAAAGGTTCTCTTTGCTCCATTGAACTGCCTTTCCTGCTTTGTGAGTGATCAGTTGATTGTGTTTGTGTGGGTGTTTCTGGGCTCTTGGGGCCCATGCTCTTTGGTCTCGTCTTTCATCAGTGCCACACTCTTTTGGTTACTGTAGCTTTGCAGTAAGTCTCGGGCAGAGTCAGTGCTCTTACTTTGTTCTTCAGAATTGTGTTAGCTATTCTTGGTCCTTCGGCTCTTCATGTGGACTTTAAAAGCTGTTCGTCAGTAGCCACAAAATAGCTTGCTGAGTCGGGCTGAGAATGTGTTCAGTCTACAGGTCAGGTCGGAAAGAACTGAGATCTTGGTGCTATTGAACTTTGCTACTTATGAACATGGGATCTCTTTTTATTTAGTTCTTTTCTATCTTTCACCAGAATTTTTAATTAACTTTGTTCGTATCGCTTTTGAACATATTCTGTTACTTAAAGCTAACTATTTCATCCGGGGGTGCTAATATAAATGACTGTATTTTTAATTTCGGATTCCACCTGTTGGTATATATGGGAAAACGATTAACTTTTGTATTTAAATCTCATACCCTACAATCTTGCTTGCTGCTAATTGCTTATAATAGTGCCGGGAGGCGGGTGTTTTCTTGGTTCTTCAGGATTTCCTACATAGATATTATGTCATCTGTGAACAGAGACATTTTTTTCTTCCTTCGCAGTTCTTACTACTGTTATTTCCTTTTCTTGCCTATTTGCTTAGCTGGAATTTTCGGTACCATTGGAAGGCGGGGTGATAGGGGATGTCCTTGCCCAAGCCTGGACTTAGTGGAAAAGTGTGATGTGAGTGAGTGGTCTTTCACTCACTGGTCCCCTCTGAGGGCGGGGCCCCACGTCTGCCTGAGCCCCATCTCCTCGGTTTAAACACACGCCTATGGGAAGCAACGACTGAGTGACTCACGCGACAAATCAACAGATGAACAGAACTCATTCTCTCTGAGCAGGCATCACATCTGGGTCAGAGAGGCAGTAGGGGCGGTGCCAGCGCTGCCTCAGGCCTCGGGGCAGGGTTCGGTCCAGCTCTGCGCTGACTGCCTGGGCGACTCAGGCAAGGGTCTGCGCTCCTGGATGCCCCCGCCTTCTCGTCCGAGAGGTGGGGTAGCCGCAGGCGGGTGGCTGTGAGGGCTCAAGGAGCCGGCGTCCAAGCGGCGCATGTGCCACGTTGGCGTCAGGCACTGCTGCGGGGTGTCACGCGGTAGTTCGGGCTGTGAGAGCAGTCGAGGCTGCGCTTCCCATTTGTAGAGAAGCAAGGCCCGGCCGCGGCTGCTCAGCACCGCGTGCATTCTGGTCTCAGCCCCGACCCGGAGCCGCTGAGTGCAGATGGATACGAGTAAAGTTGGAGCTGTGAGGAACCACGGGTCCTTTGTGGGAGAAGACACTGCCCGGCTGAAGCGCCTGAGAACAATGAGTCATTTTCCAGATGCCCGCAGCCTGGGAGCCTAGGGCGGGGCGGCCAGGCCTCGAGGAAGGGCCCTGTGTTGTGCAGCATCTGCGCTGGAGTGCGACCCGGGCAAGTGCCTTCCCCCTCGCTAGTCTCAGCCACGGTCTCTGCCAAAGGAAGGGAAAACACAGCAAGTTGCTAGTCAGGGCTCCTTAGTGAGCTTTGAACTTAGAGATCACCGTGCAGCACCGGCCGCTGGTAATACGCGTGCGGTCAGCGTGGCCTCGCGTGCTGCTGCGCTACGGTTAAGTGCTTCCCGCGGTGCTCTGGAGCAAGGCTCCGCAGGCCTCGCGACCTGGCATGTCGTCCGGGGCTCCTCGGGAAGCTAGTCGTCGCTCCATTGGCCTGACAAGACATAAAGCACACAAACACGTATAGGGCTTCTATTCCCTCGCAAACCCCAAGAACACTGGACAAGACAGACCCAGGCCCTGCCCTCCCAGAGTGCGTGGTTTGGGGGGAGGCAGTGTGTGTCGGGGTGACGGTTGTGCTGGGAAGGAGCTGAAGCGGGACCCTGAGTGTGAGTGGCAGTGAGGGGGCACCTCAGAGGGGGAGGGGTCAGGACCTCGACCTTGGATCTGAGAGTTGACTGGTAAGTAGGAGCCAGCCTACAATAGGTGAAAACAGAAGGCGCCTGGTGGGGAACAGCAAGGCTGAGGTAGGAACAAGCTTGGCAGGTCGGAGGAGCGCGGAGGAGGCTGGCCTGGCTCGAGCTGGGCCAGCTGTGTGCGGTGTGGTAGGAGGGCTCTGCGGGCTCTGAGCTGGCACGCTGGAGCCTCCACTTCTCTCCTGTCCTTGGGAGGATGTGGAGAGAAAGGCTGTGGGGAGCTGCTGGTAGCTTCTAAAAGGAGGCGTGGAGGGGACTAGAAGCCAGCCCCAGCCACGCTCTGTCCAGCTCTGGCAAGGTCCTGGGCCAGGACCCTCCCCCCATGGCTGGAGTCTGACTTTCTAACCAAGAGTTCTGTTTGCATTTCCCCCCAAAGGTAGTTCAGCTGTGCTGGCTGCAGAGCGAAGCTTGATGCCCTGGGCCTGAAGTAGGACAGCTGAAATCTAGCTGCCCTGGAGACTCGCCAAACTGAACCTGCTCTGGGGTGGGGAGGCTGGGAGGGGTAGGGACTGAGGAGCTCTTCTCTGCGAGGAAGGTGAGGCAGACAGCAAAGGCCCAGCGCTTGCTGGACTGGGCAGCAGGCAGGAGCCTAGAGCCAGGGCCTCAGCTCTGGCTTCACCACCCGCCGTCTGTGTAACCCTGGGCACATAGCGTACCACTCCCTGCCTCGGCCTTCTCGTCTGTAGGATGGGAGAGTAGTCCTTGTGCTTCGCGGTGTGCTCGCAGGAAGTACTGGCCACCAGCACCGTCCCCTTCCGAGTTGAAGCCACAGCCAGATGACTCCTGTTGCTACACGGCAGCCTGCTGCTGGCCTAGGGGCCTGTGTCCACGGTACAGCCTGCCTGCCGAGGAGGGGACAGGTCATTTGTCCCAGAGGTGGGGCTTGCAGAGCTTTCATGGTGGCGACCGTTCGCAGTCTCGCGGGTCCGAAGGCAGCGCGCGCTCACGAGGTCTGCTGCTGGGGCAGAGGAGGAAGTTGGGGGGAGGCTGTTACAGCCTGCCTAGGCCTGCGCTCCCCCTGACGTGCCTCTGGGGTTTACCTCGGTGTCCCTGGGAATCTTGTTAAAATGCAGACTCTGACCTTAGCTGGGGAGGGGCGAGGGTGTGAATTTTAAGGGGCGCCCGGTGCGGCTCCACCTCTGGATCTCCTGTGCGCTGGGCGACAGCAGGAGGGGCGGGCCTGGACGGCCACTGCTCAGACTGGACGGTCTGGGCCCCTGTGCCGAACGCCAGTCGCATTTTCCTCGGGGCCCTGGCGCCCGCTGTCTCTGTGGTTTGAGACCCTTGACTCCGTTGACCTTCCGGCTGGGTCACTCCCCATCGTGGGCTTGTCCTGTGCGTCGTGTGGGGTGTTCTGCAGCATCCCTGGCCACCACCCCGAGATGCCAACCCCCCAAAGTCCTGACTGTCAAAAATATCTGCAGATGCCGCCGGGAGTAGGGGTGGCAGAATCACCCCACTTAACCAGTGGCTTAAAGCCTTGAGGCTCAGCTGTGCCCACAGGGGCCCCCGTCCCGGTGCAGGTTATGGCCGCTTGAGCCCCCGATGGGGCAGCACGCGCCTGGCCGTCCTGCTCGGGCCGGGCCTGTACTTCGTTTCTGTTGCCGCGCTGCTCCGGCACACCCAGGCGGGCCTCGGGTGTCCAGTGGGCGGGTGCTGGGGCCTTGCTGAGCGGACTTAGAAATGGGAGCATTCGGCTCTCCCCTCCTCACCCTCGGTCTGTGGGTGTTCCTTAGAAAGAAAGCTCTGCTGCCCCAGCTGGCCCTTTGGCCTGCTGTTGTTCTTCGCCGGTGGCGCTCACGTGCTCAGGATTCCCCGCGGGGCCTGGCCGGGCGGCACCATCTCTGCAGTATGCCAGCCGAGTCTGGCGTGGGGCCAGCTCCACTTCCGCGTGTCGTCTGCACAACCCCCGCCACGCTTGCTTGCCTACCCGGGAGTGTTCGGGGTCTGCCGCTCGTGTCCTGGTCTCTGACCACACTGGCTACGTCACAGGCTGCCCGGGGACGGGGCCGGAAGCATCTTTTTTGGGGTCTCTTTGAGGCCTGGCAGGTGGTGGGTGCTCTTGCAAAAGGGATCTGGAAACCTCCCTCCCTCCCTCCTTCCCTCACTCAGTATCCCTTTGGGGGGCCCCTCACCTGTCATGGCTCCACGGGGAAAGTGGCCAACGAGACAGTTGGGGGATCCTCCGCGCACGGGACCCTGGGCATGAGGGAACATTCACCGAGCTGTGTCTCGCGCCAGGTCTGTGGGCGGGGACGCTGCCTGGGCTCGTGGACTCCCCACGCGGGCGGGGGTGGGAACGAGAGAAACAGACTGCAGCCAGACAAGCCGAACAGTCGCCCGTGGACTCTGATCACAGCTGGTCAGCAGGAGGCAGGCGCCCCGGTCCAGCTCGGCCCATGCGCCCTTTGCCCGGCAGGCCGGCGGGTCCCTTTGAGAGAGTGCGCTTCTCCCTCGAGAGCGGCCGGTGGTCGCAGGGTCTCGGAGGCGGGGCGGCTCCGCTCTCTCGCAGGGGCTGTGAGGCCATCGGCCGCGCACTCAGCCGCTAGCGCTTGTGCAGCGGCGAGGCCAGCCCTTCTGTTTCCCCAGCCACCCTGTGCCGCTGGCCCGTCACTGCCCCTTTTCCAGGCGAGGAAAAGGGCGGAGAGAGGAGGTAGCTTGTGTGGGGCCCCGGCGCACTCGGTGCCGGCTGGCATTTCCACCTGACGCCTGACTTCCTCAGTGTCCGCGCTGCAACGCTCCGGACAGCGGCGGCTGTGACACGCACGGGCGTCTCCTGGTTGTCTGGACCTGGCACGGAGACCCTGCGGCGCGGGACGAGCAGACCTGCCCGGGAGAGGGCCGCGTCACGGGTCAGTCACCGTCACCCGTGGCCCCGCTCCTGGAAGGGGGTGCTGCCTGGGCCAGCGGGTGGCAGGCTGGGTTGCTGCTGCTGAACTGCGCGCTGCCGGGTCCTCCTGGTGCTGTCGCGTCCCGGCAGGGTGGTCTGCCCCAGGTTCTCAGCTGGAGGCGGGGCTCTCTCGGGCTTGCTGGCAGCTTTGGGCCTTCGGCGCCGGAGCGTGAGACGTGGCGGGCACCTACCTCCTCGCTGAGGGCTCGGGGGTCCCGGTGTGCGGCTGTGTGCGGGCTCCACCCGCACTGGCTGTGTGAGCGTGGGCCGGGGCCTCACCGCTCGAGGCTCAGGCTCTGCGTTTTTGTCATGATGGACTTCCCTGGGGTGTGCAGGTGGGGTGCGCTGGTACCCGCGGAGGCTCAGCACTGGGGAGTGATGTGTGGGGAGGCAGCGTCGCCGAGGGTTTGAGGCAAGGCGCCCTGGAACCACTGCCCCAGCTCCGTGACCGTGGGCCCGGGCTCCGGCCTCTGCGCATGTCCTCATTTTAAAACAGAGGTGATGCTTCGTCCCTGCCTCAGGGGATGCTGCACGTCAGTACCCACGAAGCATGTGGCACAGGGCCTGGCACCCGAGGGAGACCCTTGAAGCGTTACCTGGTGCCAGTGCAATGGCCAGTTAGGATGGTGAGCCTGTAGCCCAGCACGCGGTGAGGAGAAGCCTTGCACTGCGCTGGGTTGGCTGGAGACACTCCACTTGAGAGACAGGACCTGAGGCGCCATTTGGTGGTTCCAGGAACTTTACCCCTCTCTGAGGAGACTTGGCTTCTCGGGATGAGTCACATGAGCTCAAAGGGAGCAGTGAAGCGGGAGTGGAGATGCAGGGGCCCCAGGGAGTAAAGTGCAGTTCCACTGGGGGCCCTCACTGCTGGCTCCCTGCCAACACAGCTGTCCAGGCTGGGGCCCGGGTGCTCCCGGTCGAGACCCTGGAGCGTTCTTCAGACTCACTGCCCACTTACCGGTCAGCCCAGAACTTGGTCAGCACTGGCTTTCTGGGGGCAGCGGGGCAGTGAGCAGTGGGGGGTTGGGTGCTCCAGTGTCAGTCACCTGGGCTCTACCCTCACCTGTGGTGACCAAGCTGTGGACCCTTCAGTCAGTGACTTAATTCCTCTGAACCTCAGTTCCTGGCCCGTGAATTGGGGTGACCCCACCTGCTTTACGTGGTATCATACGCAGATGGTGAGTTAATTTATATCACGTCCCTAAAGCAACACCTGGCAAGGAAGACGGCCGGGTGCACACTGGCTGTTGTGATTCATCCTGCCTCAGAGGCCCCGCAAGGGGGAATTACGACCCGTGGACACATCCAGGGGCTCAGAATCCGAGAGGAAGTCTGGGAGCGGGTTGACCCGGGCCGGCGGTCAAGCCTTTGTGTTTCTAGGATTTGATGGACAGGACGTGCCCAGGGAGGAAGGGGCGGGAGCCGGCTGAGGCGGGGAGGTCTCATTGCTACAAGGACCACTTGCCCAAGGTCAGGCGACCCCCGGGCAGTTTAAGGCGGTGTGTGAATTAATACTTTGACCATGTTCATCGTCATATTTTATTTTCATGCATCGCAGGAAAGGAATTTCGATAGCACGTCAAACCCGGTAGTCCGTGGCTATTTCTGCTTTGGGTGAGGCCGGCTCTGGTATGTAAACCAAAATAAAAGTCAGAGAAAAGCGCAGAGTGAGGAGCCTCACGGGTGGCCGAGCCCGTGGCAGAGGTGGTGCCAGGGCCGCTTGGCGCTGCTTTCAGGAACCGGCTGAGAGCGGTGGGTCCGAGCTGGTCTTTAGTTGTATTTCAGCTGCGGAACAGCTGCCACTCTCATGGGGCCCCTCTCCCCCTTGCTTCTTTGAGGCCACCCAAGGCTGGGTTGCAGCCGTCGGAGGGCAGCTGAGGCCAGCTCCCCAGCCCGCCCCTCAGCTGTGGTTGGCATGCATAGAGGTGGCGAGGCCTGGGGTGATACGGACCCCGCATTCGCCGCGCCTTCACCTTGCGCAGTGGGTCGCAGGAGCGGTGCGACCTTGAGCAGCTAACTGTGTCGCGCTGATGACCTTGCGCCAGCACAGAGCGAGTACCAGCAGCACGCCAAGCTCTCTGTGCACGACGGCGCTGTGCCCTCGCTCTGAGGTGCGCCGTCTGCAGGGACGCGTTGGCCGCAGTGACGCATGTCTGGTGAATGCTGGCCGAGTGGGGAGCTCGCTCATGGTCACACTGCAGAGTGTGGAGGAGACACGTCCACGTCGGTGCAGAAGCTCCCTGGCGCCTGCGCGTGGGCAGGCGCACTCCTTCCGTTGCAGCCCCCATGCGCCCGTCTTTCGCCCTGTGTGGGTCGTTCTGTGCTCTTGGGTGGCCACTCCAGCCTCGTGACTGCATCCTCGAACACGGCATCCCGAGCAGGGAGAAGGGACAGCGGAAGCGCTTTCTCTTCCTGTGCCCTTCCTTCCTGAAGGACCTGTGTTCCCTGGACTTCTCTTACTGGCCGTGCGGAGCCAGCAGTGGCCCGTGCTGCAGGAAGGCCAGGGGAGTGATAACGTGCACGAGGGCGGGCGGGGAGAGAGACGGGCTGGGAGTGGCCAGAGCTGCACGAGCCCGTGACGGTGAGAAAAGTCAAGGGTCCGAGCCATGAGAAAACGACTTGCTGGGCTCCCAGGGCTCGTGGTGCCAGAGCAGGGACTTGAACCATGTCTGTCCTCCTGTAGCGCCTGTAGCCTGCTTCCCAGTGGGGGACACCCCCAGAGCACCCTAATGCAGGGGCGGGGGCGGGGATTAGGTGAGCACCAAGTACAGGAAGGCGGACTAGAGAAATTCTGCTGCAGCCCGGCCAGGGAGGGCCAGCTATAGAGAGGAGTGTATTGAACTCAGGGCCCGTGACTGGGCTGGTTGGACAGGTGAGAGGATTTTTGCAGGGGGCACAGCGCGGGTGGGCCCTACCTGGAGGGCACTGACGGGACAGTGGTGCGGAGATGGGTGGGTTAATCAGGGCTCTTTTGATTGGGAGCTGGGGAGGGGAGCTTCAGATCGAGTTTGAAGAGTGGGGCTCTTTCTTGCTCTCCTCACTTCACTGTGCACACAGACTAGGTCCAGGTGCAAAGCCTTCCAGCTTACCCGCCTGGCGGAAAGAGCATTTCTTGTCCTCAACGTCTTTATATGAGCCCCAGAGAAGGTTCTTGATTGCCTCAGTCTGTTTGTTGCTGCTATAACAAAAGTACCCTAGATGGGAAGTTTATAAATAATAGACATCTCCTCTCATAGTTCTGGAAGTGGGAAGTCCAGGATCCCAGCACAGGCGCCCCGGGAGACCATCTGTCTGCTGTGTCCTCGCAGGGGGCGGTGATGAGCAGGCTCCATGGCAGCTCCTTTATAAGGCCCCGTTCACGAGGGGTCTCTGCCTCGTAGCCTGGTCGCTTCCCACAGGCCTGTCTTTTAGTGCTGTCAGTTGGGTTTTAGCATATTGATTTGGGGGGGGTGGCACAAAGCATGTCTGAGAAAAAAGTGCTTAGGACTGCCAGGCACATGGGGAGTAATTATTTTAGGATACTGGGGGAGGGGTTTGTTGGTTGAATGACAGCGCGATCACCTCGCTCCCCCCAGGCCTTCTTCCCAAGGCGCCCCTGTGTGGGGAGCCCATTTGGCTTAGCGGCTGGGCCCACCCCGACGGCGGTCTGAGGCTGGGATGAAGGACGAAGCAGTGAGCCATAGCCCTGCCGCAGTGGTGCCTGGGAGCTGGAGGGGCCGACCTGAAGGGTGAAGCAGAGGTGCCGGGCACCGGCATAGAGCCCGGTGCACGGGCCCCTGCAGCAGGCCCAGGCTTCCGCCTGAATCGTGGAGCCGGTCCGCTCATCGCTACCTCTCACAGTGGGTTGGGGCCGAGCCCACACGATGAGCAGCGCGGCTGGGCAGTGCTCTGGGAAGAGCAGTGGCTCTGAGTGGAACACCTGCGTGCCACCTTGCCATTAAGCCGGTGCTGCTCGGCTTCAGGTAACAGCTCCGACTGGAGAGCGGCGTGCTCCAGGCACATGGCTTCTCTGTGCCTGGGTGTCCACATGTACGACAGGGAGAAGAGAGTGCTTAGGACTGCCGGCACACGGGGAGTAAATATTTTTGGATATGGGGGGGCTGTTGGTTGAATGACAGCGTGATCGCCTCAGTCCTCCCAGTCCTTCCCAAGGAGCCCCTGTGTGAGAGGGCCCCTTTGGCTCAGCGGCTGTGAGGATAGTAGCCTCCAGGGCCAAAGCATCACTTTCTCATCCCCTTCCCTGAAATGAAGCCTCCCCTTCCCGTCTCAGAGAGGAGACCAAGCTCCCTAGTGGTTAGCTGCTGGGAACCCCCTCCCCCTGCCATGTCGGGGCTGAGGCAGACATGAGCCGCTTTCCTCAGGGGTCTGTGATGATCGCAAACACATAGCTGGCTGATCCCCCACAGTGACTAAGTGTTGACTCCATCCCCCACCCCCAACACGCTAGAACAGTCCTTGCCCCTCCCTGTCAAGCTGCCAGCACCCCAGCCCCAGCTCTCCCTCCAGATCCTGCAGTAAGTGGGTGATGGGCTGCGAGTCTCCTCCATCCCGCTGCCCTGCAGCCCTGGGGAGGGGCCTTCTCTCCCATCTGGCGCTGGGTGGGGTCTCGGTCAGCAGAGGGGGACCCACCCAGGAACTGACCCCCGGCCCCTCCGGAAGGTCATGGCATAAGAATGTTCCGTGGGCAGCCCAGCGGAGACCCATGTGTGCTTGTGGTTTGCTTCACTTCCGGCTATCTCATTTTTGCTGAATTCCAGCAATTTCTCATTTCCTTTAGGAAACAAAATGAGCCTGGAGACAAGTATAAATGGTTGTGACCAGCTTGGCACAGGGACATTGGGAACTGCCCCACACTCAGAGTTGAGTCACCGCCGCCGGCATCTCGAGCACGTGGGTCGGGAGAGGCCCCGGGCCCGGTTCTGGGCTCACGTCCCAGAACCCACACCTCATGGCCCTGAGACATTGGAAAAGTCGCTTAAACACTGCCTCAGTGTCCTCATCTGTAAAACGGTAACAGTCCCGCCTCTCAGGACTGTGGGAATTGAGTGAGGTACGCTTTGTAAAACCCTTCTCCGTAGTGGCTGCTCAGTGGCCGTGGCGGTCACTGGATCCGATCTCAGGATCTTGCAGTTAGGTTGCGCACAGCCGGCCTGTCCTGTAGGGGTGGTTCAGATGGAAGCAGGCTTGAGAGGAGGAGGGAAGCCTTTCTCCTCGGCCATCTGTAGTTTGGGGAAATAGGCTTAGTTTCACCATTTAATATTTTTCCCGTGGTGTTTAAAATCTGCTAGAAGAGGGAAAGGCTTTAACGAGGGAGCTCCCTGCCCCTCTGTAAACACCACTCACCATAGCCAGAAAGCCTGGGAGGGAAGGGACCAACATCTGGAGGGCAGTTATCCTCCGGTGGGAGAATCGTGGATAGCTTTATATTCTTTTTTGCACCTCCATTTGCTGCATTTTTTTATGTGTGTATATAAACACGTACCCCTTTCACAAACAGAAGATATTTGGAAGGGTAAGAAGTCACCTGCGCTGTGGCCTCTGGGGAGGCGGGTGGAATCCTCCCACTGCTGAGACGGCTGCCTCACGTCAGCACCCGAGAAGCCCGTGCTCCACTTTCCTCCATGAGGTAATATCAGGCCCTAGAAATCCCACTGGGAAAGTTCTCGATATCAAAGCCAAGGTGTCACCGTCCCTCCCTCCCACCTACCCAGCCCTATTCTAGGTAGTCACATACTCCCGCCCTTCTTGAAAGGGAAGAACTCCAGAATGGAGACGGAAGTCGAGTCTCACCAGGTGCCCCTGACCTCAGCCCAGTGCCTCGTACCCACGAACGGCGCTTGCACGTCGGCCAGAGTCCCGACTCGAAGAGTCGGCCTCTTCAGTCAGCGCTGCCTGAGGGCCGTCAGGTGCCAAGCAGACGGACACCGGGGGTGTCCGCGTGGCTGCATGGAGCCGTCCTCTGTGTCCAGATGGTCAGGTGGATCGGATTTTTGAGCCATAGACTGGGGGTTCCCAGGGACTCCCCAGGGAAGTGAAGTTGAGTAACTGATTCCCGGTGCAAGTGGAAAAACTGACTTGGGTGCATGTGTCTAGATAAGCGTCGCCTCTGAGTGTTTCCAGCTGTGGGCAGGGACCTCCATACGGGGTTGCTATGGAAGCCTGCTCCGGTTCTCACTTCCTGGCTGCGTTTACTTCCAAGTTTCCCGTGCCCGTGCTAGTTCCCAGCTGTCCATGCAGACGCGGTGGGGTCGCTTCTTCCTGCTGCCTCGTTGCTGTGCAGCGAGCGGATGTGGCTGGAAGCCAGCCCGGGAGCCTCCTCCTGAAGAGCTGGTTGTGGAACCTGCTGTGTCGTGGTTTCTCTACCAGCTGGGCTCTTGCCTTTGTCCCCTCGTGGGACTGCGCCAGCGTGCCCCGGCCTGCGTTTTGAAACTTTAGACCCCAACTTGTATTTGGTGGAGAATGAGCTCATGGGGGAGCTTCCTCCACCACGCAGCCACCAGAGAAGTGGGGTGTCTTTCATTCAGCTCTCCCACGAGGCTGCATTGCCACCCTTCTGACAGAAACTGGGCTGGCTGTTCTCCCGAGTTGTGTGCAAAGAAAGGACGTGGACAAAGGAGCCGGCGCAAGGATGGGGGAGGGGCACGGCTCGTTCTGCTGGGGTCAGGCCTCTCCACTGCCCTCAGTGCCATAGAGTGTCGTGACTGACGTGCTGTGAACTTCCCGGCTCTGGGTGTTCTTTACCTCACTTTGAATCTCTTGACAGCCCGATGCAGTGCTTGTTACTGTTCTCCCCATTTTACAGCTGGGGAAAGTGTGGCGGGGGCGAGTTCGGTCCTTGGCTAGATTGCTGGGTGCCCTCATAGAACCCCTAACTCCTGCCTTGCAGCAGCTGAGGCAGGAAAAAGGGAAAAGAGGATTCAGAGAGTGCTGCATGGCCCAGAGAACCAAGGCAGGGCGGTGTATCAGTCACTTGCTCAGTTGCAAGGAACGAGACAGCGGCTCCTGCAGGCGTCACCTCAGAAGGAAGGGCTGGCCCACTGTCTGCAGCCCGGAGGCCCTCCGGGAGCTCAGGGCCATCCATGGCCACTGCCCGTCCGTCTCCATTCCTCCCTCAGCCTCCACCCGGGCCAGGCTTGTTCTTCTCGCTGGCCTGGGCCGTGGGTCCCTGTCCCCAGGAGCGCAGAGCTTCGGAGCGCGGCGCCAGCACAGGCCGTGCGGCCTTCCCCTGAGCCAGTCTGAGACCAGAGGCTGGGGTCCCGCGGACACTCGTGGTTCCCACCCTAACTGCTCTGGAGAGGGGCGCCACTGTCAGACCCTCTTCCTCGCTTGTCTGCTTCTCCATTCTTCCACATTGGTCTTTTCTGCCTTCTCCCCCTCCCCCCACGGGAAACCTCGCCCACAGACAAGCTCCAAAAGAGAAAAACCCTGTTCTCTCACCCCAGGCAGAGCAGCCCAAGGCAGGGGAGGGGTTGCCCTTTGGACTCAGAACCAGGAAGGGGTACTGAACAGGTGCTCTTCTGGGGTGCATCGGCTGTAGGCAGGGACGGGGTCATTGTTCCCCGTGCCCCCTCCTGGGTGCCTGCTTGCTCCTGAGCTGGGGGTCACTCGGGCAAGACCCTTGAGGACAGTGCTCGGCCTGTGCCTGTTGACAGCGGTGATGCTACAACCTCCTTTCTCTCCGGAGATGCTAGAGGATGGGGTGTCTTGTGCATTTCCCTGTCTCAGAGCACCCCCTCTGGAAAGGCGTACCCTCCAGGCCCAGAACGTTGTGGCCTTGTTACAGGGCAACCCTAATATTTGTGTAATCTATTAGGAGGGTATTCCCCCTAACAGCCTCTGCCTGCTGCCTTCCCTTCTCACCCTGACCCTGCGTGTGCTCCGCTCCGCCCCCAGCTCCCGGCCTGCTTTCAACACATGATGTTAGTTCCCCAGCCCAGGGGCACCTCCTGACCCCGGCTTGAAGCCCTTTCCAGATCTCCCCTTAAACAGCTCTCCACAGGGCCTGCCCTGACCCCACCCTGCCCTGAGCCACTGGCTTACATATTGAGGGTGTTCCTGGTGATGTCAGCCTCTAAAGAGGCCAGCTCTGTTTTGTTAAAGGTGTATCCCCTTCTCCCAGAGAGGCGCCTCACTAAACTTTGCTGGGAGGTGAATGTGGTGATAATAGCCTTGAAGACAAACAGCAGCTGTCTTCTGAGTGGCTGTCGCCATAACAGGCACGGTACTAAGCACTTTGACACACAAAACCTCTGAATGAGCCTTCCCGGCTAACAGAAGCAGTCGTGCCGATAGCCAGCGAGTGCAGCCCTCGTTCCCTTGCCCGGCCAGCATCACCATCCCAGGTTCAAGGTGGAAGTTGGTGGCGCCCTGAACTCTCCGAGCAGAGCTGGGATTCCGATGGCTGCGTCATGGCCCTCCTGTCTCCCCGCACTGACGGGGCACGCCCTGGAGGCCTTAGCAGTTCCCCCCACCACACAGTCAGGTGGTGGCAGTTGGAGCCCACGGCCTGCCATCCGTGGTGGGGTGCAGTTGCACCCACTTGCTCTGTGTGTGTGTGTCTGTGTGTGTGTGTGAAGGAAAGCGTGTGTGTGAAGGAAAGCGTGTGTGTGTTGTGTGTGTGCACGCACTCCTGCCCAGCGCTTCTGACACCAAAGCCCGGCTGGCGTCCCTCATAGTGAAGTCAGTTGTGACACCCTCGCCAGGAGGTAGCATCGGATCCCACAGCTGAAGACCCAGTGCTGCGGGGCCGCCTCACCCATCTCCCACTGGTGCTTCCAGCACAGACCGTGGGTCCGAGGTCCCGCCACTCCCTCCCTCGGGCTTGAGTAACTTGTTCCAGCGACTAACGGAATTCGGCACCTTTACTTATTATGGTTCTGGCTTATGGTAAAAGGATAGAACTCAGGAGCAGCCAGGTGGGGAGAGCATGTGTTTTCATGCCCCTCCAAGCCGGCCGCGCCCCTGTACCTCTGGTTTGCCAACCCGTGAGCTCTCTCAGCCTCGTCCTTTTGTTTCTGTCGGGTGGCTCCTTCTGACTGGCATGATGGGTTAACTCACTGATGACGGAGCTGGGGCTGCGGCCTCAGTCTCTTGCAGGGGTGAAAGTTCCCACTCACTGACTTCGGTTGGTCCCCTGACCCCCATCTTAGGTCACCCTAGAGACTTTCCAGAAGCCACCTCATTAGCATAAACCCCGGGGTGGCTTTGAAAAGACCCATGAACTACAGAGCACTTTTCACCTCTGTCTAGCTCTGAGCTATTTCAGGAATTGAGGACCAAAGTCCAAATAATGCAAAAGGCTCACGTTCCCACCGCCCTCTGGAGACTCCAAGGGCCTGGGAGCCACAGCATGTGCTTCTGTAAATTCTCTGTGTCTTGTGAAGTTCGCCTTACTCGGTTTGTTTTGCTTTGCAGTATGCAGAGTAAAAGTACACACGAAGAGTCTCCTTCCTGCCCGTCTTCCAGCTACCGCGACCTGCTTCCCAGAGGCACCCTCTGTGTGTCTGGACTGTCCTTAGTCCTTCCAGGGATTTCCATGCTCATAACCAGCATGTGTGGTTTTCCTCTCACCACTTCCTGTCCGTCGCTTTGTCGCGTTTCTGGTTTTTCTGCTGTCCTGAGGCCAGGCCCACACTCTGCCCTGTGCCTGTCTCTTCTTGACATCAGCCCGAACTGACCTCCCTTCCCCCGCGCCACTCCACACCTTGCTTGCTGCTTATGATCCAGCCTGGCGTGGGCGACAGGATGGCCAAGTTCGTACGCAGTTTCGCCTCAGCCAATGCCTGTGAGGCTTACTGGGCCTCTTGGCGCAGCGTGGACGGGGAGAGCCCAGGCTGAGCTCCCAGGCTGTGGCTTTGGCCTTCAGCAGATCCCCTTACTCTCCTGGGCGCAGGCTCAGCTGGAAAATGGGTGTCGGAGGAGATGGGATTTCTGATCTAGCACGTAGCTGCGCATATACCCGTGCTCATTTGGTGCCACACGTCAGTGTGTTCTGTGTTGACTTGCCTGGATTAATGTGGCCCCAGAATCTGGCGCGGGAGCATGTTGGGATTCTAGACAGAACACGGTAACACTTCATTTCGGAGCAGATGGCCTCGGTGCCAGCTGGCCTGGCCCAGAGCTGCTGAGAGCAGGGCCGAGCAAGCTGTCACTTGAGATCACACCGGCACGCGCTGGTCCCTCTGCCTGCCTGCCCTTCCTCTTCTTGCAAAGGTCAGGGGGAGCATGCCTTCCTCAGGAAGCCACCCCTGGCCTCTGCTGTGGCTGCACCCAGGGTCCTGGGCTTCTCAGGCTCAGCGTGCAGTGGCGGTCACATGGTTAGTCGGGAACGAGCTGTCTGCAGTATTCTTGCTCTCCTATGGGGAAGATGCCGCTTACTCATTTGCAAACATGTACTGGCCTTCTGCTCTGGCCTCAGCCTCAGTGTGTGGTGCTGGGGACAGAGTGGAGAACAAGGCAGCCCCTAACTTGTCCTTCTGGAGCTTGCAGTCCAGGCAGGGAGGGAGACACCCCTGTCCCCACACAGTGACAGCCTAGCGGGGTCAGAGCTAGGATGGGGGAGGCCAGGTATAGCGGTCAGGACTGGGTTGGGGGAAGTTGGGGCGTGGGGAGGGGAGGGAAGGTCTGGCATCAAAGAAGGCTTCCTGGAGGAGGGGACATGAGAGCTAGGGGAGGGAGCCTGGCAGGAAGTCTGCCTTTTCAAACCTTGTCCCCTGTGCCACCCTCTTCTTTTGCCTGTGACTCAGTCGGTCAGTGTGCTCTTGCTGACCACCCCCT
Source organism: Galemys pyrenaicus (assembly GCA_019455555.1). Taxonomy (NCBI): domain Eukaryota; kingdom Metazoa; phylum Chordata; class Mammalia; order Eulipotyphla; family Talpidae; genus Galemys; species Galemys pyrenaicus. The sequence goes on from JAGFMF010011389.1 coordinate 4,056,004, forward strand.
CTGCCGTGATCTGTGCCCGGCCTGGAGGAGCAGCTCTGAACCGATGCTCCTGGTCACACCCTCGGTGCTCAGTCTGTTGTGGGGGGATGGAGGAGGGGGTGTTAAATAAGCGGTTAAATGGGTGTTGTAGACGAGGAGAGCGGGTGCTGAGAGGTCACAGAGGCAGCTGACTGCGGGCGTTTGAGATGAGCGCAGAGTAGGAGTTTGCCGATGCGGGGACGGTAGTGGTGGTGACCTCAGGGTGTGGTCTGGGGGCAGCTGACCCATTTGAGGCCGTGAGAGCCCATTTAGAAGAACTGGGACGCCAGAACCTGAAGTCGTGAGTGGGGGTGTGGCAGAAGGCGAGGGGAGTGGGCAGCTCGAGTCCTGCGTGGCCTGCGGGGCCGTGGGTGGGCATTGGACCTGGGGTCTTTCTGCATTGCAGGGCCTGGGGAGGATGTGACGTGCGGGGAGGGGCCCTGAAGCGCGGAAGACGCCAGGTCACAGGAGAAGGTGGTGTGCGTGACGCGAGACATGCCAGTTAAAGGCATGCTGAGATCGCGTGTTTTACTGCTTGGAAGGGCCTGGACAACGGTGAGCACTGCCGCTGGTGCATTCAGTTGGTGCCGTGCTGGTGGCCGCAGCCTGTCCTGGCGGGCAGGAGGGACGCTGGCTCTGGCCACCCGCAGCCCCGCTCACACTCTTCTCTTCCTTTGTTCTGCTTTGAGGAAACTTTGCCTGCAGACGTTGCCAAGTGTGAGGTGCGTTCTGTGTCCTGAGGGCTCACCGTGGTGTGTTTCTCAGAGCAGAAGATGGGAACCAGCCTGGTGCCCATTCACAGGGACTGGGGGGTGGGTTAGGTCCTCACCAAGAGGCCCTCTGTGTCGGTGGCACGCCACCAAATTTGAAAGAGGAAAGAAAAAGCAACACCTTTGGGCCTCCCTGATGGCCCAGGAGTGAAGTCTCGGCTCTATCACCGCTGTGGCCTCAGTGCGAGCCCCGGCCAGGGAGCCAACCCACACGGTGCAGCAGACCTCTCCTGTCTCCCCGCTGCTCCCCTCAGCAGTGTGTTTCAGTCAGTCTGCCTGTTCTGCTTCCCACTCTGTCTCTGGTGAATCCTCCCATTCCCCCACACCTCTGGCCTACACCCCAGTTCTTAGCAAAAAGAAAGAAAGAAGAACACCTTTTATTAGTAATTTTCGTCAGGAAAGCATATTGGAACCTGGGGGGAGAGTGGTTTTGAGAGGATTCCAACCCCAGTCAGCGCTCGAGTGCTCTCAGCTCTCCCACTCCCTCACCATAGGTTTGCCTAGCGGGCTCCGTGCTCTTGGCATGTGTGCGCACAAGAAATACATCCGTGCCGGCATAGCCAGCGTTGTGCGTCAACGCCCATGTGTGTGCACAGAGAGAGAAGCTCACTGCTCTCTTCGGGTTTCCGTGTGAAAGCCCAAGACCCCGCCCTGGGAGGCCCTCCCAAGCAACCGCCTGAAACGACCCTCAGCGGCTTTCTGGCCCCTGCTTTGTTTTTCTTCGCCCCTCGTCATCATCTGACAGTACGGGTTGGCTTCTTGCTCCCTCCACCTGAGGATGTGGGCCCTGAGGGCAGGGAGCTTGGTCTGTTCCTTCCTCGCTCTAGCTCAGCTCCAGAGCAGCGTCTGGCCCTTGGTAACTGCTTAGTAACTGGTTCATGGGCTGAGTGAAGCGAGGGCTCCCAAATAGTGGACCCGTACCCCCGCGCTGCAGAGTGGGCCTGAGGCCCTCGAGGCCCGACTCCCTTGCCCAGAACACACTGAAAGACCCGCTGCTGTTCTGACTGAGAAGAGGCAAGATGGACGTCGGCTCTGCTTTTTATGCTGTTAGAATTCTCCCTTTCCCCGCATTTCCTTTTCAGCCACCGTGACGGACGTGGGTCCAGGGCGGGCCTCTTCTGGGGTGTCTGCCTGTGAAGCAGGGGCAACATGCCTGCACCACACACGTCTGGTGCTGCTCCCTGGACCCAGCTCTCTGCTGGCTCAGGGGGCTCTCGCTCTGGGCAGCTGCTCCATGGAGAGCTGGTGGAACGGGCTCTTCTGGCGGCCGCTCTCGTCTGGAGCACCTTCTGTCCTGGGCGTAATAGCACCGGTCTGGTTTACCCGAGCGATGAGCTCAGAGCTGAGGAGTTGACAGTGTTGTTGTTATTTCTTCGGTAGTTCGGTTATCAGAACAGCTTTGCTAACAGCTTTCAGGACTCCCTCTGTGCCAGGCACTTCGCCAGGCACTTGGTTCCTGTTACCTCGTTTAACCCTCCCAACAGCCCTGCCGTGGGAGACTTTACGCCCCCAGCCCACCCCCTTCACTGATTCAGAGGCACGGGGCCCAGAGAGGTATAGTAATGCACTGTGGTCACACAGCTGTGAGAGCGGAGGTGGCATTCCACTCCAGCTCTCGCTGACCGAGATGGTGCTCGCCGAGCCTCAGGGCTGATCTGCCTTCCATTGGCCTCTGGGACTCTCCCGGGGCTGCTGGAAGCCTATCTGGTTTCCTGCAGAGCAATGTGGATCGTTGATCAAGTTGAAGACCGCGCTGGCTAGCACGAGGCCATAACTGGGTTGGAAGAAATAGGTGGAGAGCCCTCTACTTGTTTGTTTCTCAGACATTTGCCACACAAGTCACGAAGCTTCTGTTTCTCCAGGTTGGTTTCTGTCTTGAGTAAGGGAGAAGATTGGATAGCAGCCTGAGTAACCCTGTTATCACCCATCCAGATCGAGCCCTGCTTTGCTGAGAAACACCCCCAGCCCCTTCGTCTCATTCAGAGAAACAGCAAAGTCCTCATCGAGGCCCAGACACCTGCGCCCTTTACCCGTATCCTCGTCTCCTCCCGCCTTCTCATTCTGCTCCAGCCTTGTGATCACCTCACTGCTCCACTGACACTGGGTGTGTGCCTGCCTCAGGGCCTTTGCACTGGCTCTTCCTGTTGTGAGGGAAGTTGCCCTCTCCTGGGTGCACTTCCTTCCATCCTTCAAGCCTTGGTCCAAAGCTGCCTTCTCAGGGAATTCCCCATCGCCCTTTTCTAGCTGTGTGGCACCCAGTAGCACGTGTCTTTTACTTCTGTTGTTTCTTATTCGTCTTCCCCAGTAGATTTGTTGGCCCCATGAGGGCAAAGTCATGTTCACCTGGAGTGCTGGTGTCTAAAACAGTGCCTGACCAAGTTGGCACCCAGTCAACTTTTCTTGAAGTTCTGTCTCCCTGTCTGCAGCACGAGTTCGGTCCCCGGCCAGGGAGGGGACCCACATGGCGCAGCAGACCTCTCCTGCCTCGCCCGCTGTTCCCCTCAGCAGTGTCCATTTTCAGTCATTCCTCTTGTTCTGCTCCCCACTCTGTCTCTGGTAACTCTTCTCACCCCCGCACCTCTGGCCTGTACCCCAGTTCTAGTATGCATAAATAAAAACACACACAACTTTTCTTGAAGGCGTGAATGAGCCCCCACATGCAGAGTGGTCTGATCCTGCATTGCTGTGCTGGGGAGAACAGGTATCGTGCTGGGGAGCGGCTGGGAGAGGGGCTGGCTCTGCTCACCCACCCTCAGTGGACCCCTCCTTGGTGCCAGCCAAGGTAAAGCAGCCCCAGTTCCCCAGGCCGAGTGACGCCACAGAGGGAGGAGCGCGCATCTGTGGTGTGGACCCAGCGCGTGTGCCCGTGGCCCGGCAGCGCGGGAGGCTGAGAGAGCCGTCTTGGCCTCTGTGGCGTTTGCCATGGGGGACCAGGCTGGTAGACGGGCGAATAGAAAAGATTATGTTTTAATTCTTTAAGCTTTATTCAACTAGCGTATATATCTAACCGGGAAAGGCAAGGACACAGGTCAGAAGTGTGTCGTTAGAGGGGCTTTCGTGACTGAAGACGCTCGTGTAACCAGCACCCGGCTCTAAAAACAGTATTTCCAGCCCCCGGAACCCCTTTTTCTCCTTCTGCACAAAACCAGTGTCTTGCTGTGTCACACCTGGTTTTTGAACTTCATGTAGGTGCAGCATGCTCTATGCCGCTAGTTTTTTGTGTTGAACCTCCCTGCTCAGCTTCGCACCTGTGAGGCACACGTCATTCCACGTGCTTAGATTCCACGTCAGCTCACTGCAGGAGGAAGTGCAGAAAGGAAGAGAAGGCCAGCATTTGGGCAGAGGGCGACGTAGGAGGAGGTGAGGCCAAGGCGCGTGGAAGAATCGTAGGCCAGAAAGCAGGCTGATGTGTCCATCTGAGTTGGTCCTCTGTGCCTGGAGAACAGGCCCCAGGGAGAGCGGGTTCGTGGAGACCACAGGGCGTCTGACAGTCGTGCAGGCGACAGACGATGGCGGTGACCGGGCCGAGGAAGGAGGAGAAGGCAGTGGGTCAGGGTGTAGTTTGGCGGTGCTGGCAGCAGAGCTTGCCGGTGGGTGTGCCGCGGTCGCTGGGAGGACGCGCATCAAGGACTCTGTGGTCTTCATGGCTCCTTCCTGACGTTGCCTGCGGTGGGCGCAGGGCTGTCTCGCGTTCTCCCGCCCCACCCAATGCCCGCGCAGCACCAGTCCCCGCGGAGCTGAGTCCGGAAGGGTCAAGGTCAAGGGCGCTTGATTCCAGGCAGGAGAACCACTTGGCCAAAGGCTGGGGCTCCCCTGCGAGGAGCTGGGCTCCGGCGAGTGTGGGCACATGACCTGCGGGCACATGACCTGCATCCACCACCCACACCTGCAGCTGGCTGCCCCTTTTCGATGTTTTTTTCACACACCCCCCACAGCGGCTCTCTCCCTGGCCACGCCCAGCCCCCGCCGGCCCCCCGCCCGCCGCATGCCAGCCCAGAGTGCCGCCAGCCCTGCGGCAGCACGTACCTTGCGTGTGCCGTGCCCGGGCCCTCGCTCTGCCAGGTCAGCTTTGTTTTTTCTGTCCTGTGAGTCACTTGGGGTGAAACACAGTGGCTGGCTCTGGGGTGTAGACGCGAACGAGAAGGCTCTCGTCTGTGTCAGCTTTTTTCTCCCGTGTCATTTGTCCCCTGTTCCCCCGTTTCTAGTCTCTGGCCTTGTTCCTGAGAGGGCGGGCCCCGCAGGCAGTCGCTGCTGCTGCTGCAGGCCACACGCGTGCTTTCTGAGGGCGCAGGCACCCAGCGAGGAGCCCAGCCAGCACACGAGGAGAGGCTCCGCGCCTGTCTCTCTCGGCCATTGGTCCCCTCAGGTCCCCGAAGACCTGGCTCCCGCCTGGCTCGGGTTCCTCTTGTGTTTGGAGGTACAGGCCGGGCAGCTTGGGGAAGTGGGCGTCTCTGGACGTTTGCCTTCTGCCTGCCCAAGGACTGCGGAGCAGAAGGGATCATATCGCAGGAAGGTAACATCTGACACGTTTCAGCTCGTACCAGGTCAAAGAAAGCAAAGGGGTGGGGGTAGGGGAGGGACTGCCTTGAAGGAGAAAAATATAGGGCATTACTGAGCTCAGCTACAGCACTCTCCAAAGCTGCTGGAGGACGTGTGAATCATCTCAACCTACTTGCTTCTGAATGAGCAGTGTGTGCCTGTGACAAAGCATTCAGACCAGACGCAGGCAGGCAGGCAGAGGGCCTCCCTCCCTGCCCCTGTCAGCCAGTGCCCCGGAGCTCTCCCTTCCAGGTGTGTGCTTCCTGAGTGATACGAGAGCAAGGTGTTCTGGGGAGCCATCCCATCGCAGAACAGTGCAGTGGTCCAGTCTTTGATCCAGCACTGCCCCTCCTGAGAATCTTCCCTACAGAGAGAAAAACAGCCCCAGGACAGAAGGATAGTTACTGCGTTATTGTTTGCAGTGGCAAAATAGAAGTCAAAAAGCAAATAAAAGGAATGCCAGTTGTTTTAAAAAAAACAATTTTTTTTTCTAATTTATGCATACAAGAGCTGGGATGTAGGCCAGAGGTGAGGAACGTGAGAGGATTCACCAGAGACAGAGTGGGGAGCAGAACAGACAGATCAACCGAAATCCACTGCTGAGGGGGGCAGTGGGGAGACAGGAGAGGTCTGCTGCACCATGTGGGTCAGCTCCCTGGTCAGGGATCAAACTCATTCCACAGTGGCTGCAAATAGCTTGACAGTGCTGAGACTTAACCCCTTGCATCATCAGGGAGTCCCCGAATGCCCACTTTTAAGGGAAAGACTGAGTAAAAGAGGGTGTATCCGTATTCCGGAGTAGTCTCTGTGAAAAGAACGGAGCAGAGCACTAGGGTTAATTGGAGACGTTCCTGTGATGTGTTTGAGGAAAAGCAAGACGTAAGAAGTAAATGCGACACGATCCTGCGTGCGTCGTCTCTGTCTGTGTCATGTGTGAGTGGTGGGTGTTGAGCCCCACCCTGCCCCCTCAGATGGCCTGCCTAGCCCAGCATTCTGTCTGGGAGGCTTTGCAGCTTCCTCAGTTGTGCTCCAAACAAACTTCACTCTTTGGTGTGGGTCAGAGCCCCGCAGGGAGAACCACGGTCGCAGCCAGGGCCCCCGTGGTGTCGGCCGTGTGCGCCCGCAGCCCTGGTGAACGGGGAAGGCTAGCGTGCACCAGGCAGCGTGCTGAGAAGCCACTCACTGCCGCGAAGGGCAGTCTGACCCGCTTCCCAGGTGCTGGGGGTGCCGTAAGCAGAGGCTCGGGAAGCAGGCACACGCCAGGCCTGCCACCGGAACTCAGAAGCACTGATGGTGTGCGTGCTCCCCCGGGCTGCGGGCCAGCGGCACAGGCAGCCGCCCCCTCACCTTCACCCCAAGCCCACCACGCAGAGCCCCCTGGTGGGGTGCTTCTCACACCCCACCCCTCGAGTAGCTGCTGGCAGGCTTAGGCTGACCACAGGAGGACACGCCCCCAGGGCCCTGGCCCCGCCCACTGCAGGGCTGCTGTTGGCCCTGTGGCCACAACCTCGGTGTGCCTGGGTCTGCCTCTGGGAGGCGCATCCCTGCCCAGGCCTGCCCCTGGCCCCAGGGCTCTGGTGTTCTCAGCGCAGAGTCCCCTGGAGAGCTGACCTGGCCGCCGGCTCCCTCCCTTCTGGATCGTGACCTGCCTCTCCCAGGCTCCGCTCCCAGTGGCCGTGAATCCTGGCCCCCAACGGCCCCCACCAGAAGGACATGTCTCTGAAGTCCTGTCTCTTCCGCTGCAGCTTCCTCTCCCTCAGGGTGTTCGCCAGAAGTGAGAGCTCAGGTCTCCCTGGGTTGTCTCTTCCTCTGATCCCCTGTGAGAAGGAGGGACCTGCTTGTTACTGGTTTGATGGCTTTATTTTTCCTTAGGGGGTGTGTATAAAAGAATACCCCTCAGATTGGGCCAGCCCGACGGCACAAGGGGCTAAACACCGCACTGTGAAGCATCCACAGCCACTGCAGTGTGAGTTCGATCCCTGGCCAGGAAACTGACCCCCATGGCGCAGCAGACCTCTCCTGTCTTGCCCGCTGCTCCCCTCAGCAGTGCGTTTCAGTAGATCCGCCTGTTCTGCAACCCGCTCTGTCTCTGGTGAATCCTCCCTGGCCTTGTATGCATAAATAAATAAATCTTGGGTGGGGGGGAGAATAGCCCTCAGACTTCTAGTTTGAACACGGGCCTGAGGTGGTGTCACTCCCAGCATGCCCCAGTGTCTAGCAGTGGGCGGGGACTGGGCTAGGTGGGGCTAGCGGCTGTTACCTGTGCGTGTTTAGGCGCCTGTGTCTGCCTGTATGTCTGTGTGGAGCGAGAGCTCACATCTTTATTAACAATACAGAAATGCGCCCTACCAAAAAAAAAACAAAACAGGCGGTGATTTTGTTCCTTTCTCAATTCATTTAACAGGCAGTTGGTGAACTGCTTTTGCTGTGCTGTGCGCAGTTTGAATCTGGCAGGAAACCACTTGGGAACAATCACGAGCCCACACGAAGGTCGTTCTTGAACTTTCCCTTCTGCCTCCCCTTCACCCCGGGGCCTGTCCATCGGGGTGTCCTGTTCCTCCTTGATCCCACTGGCCCTGCCCCAGCCTCCACTTTCCACCCTGCAGCTTCCCGTGAGCCCTGTCCATCGGGTGCGCGGCCACAGGGCTCTCTCTGCGTGGGAGCATGCCGTTCTCCTGACACGATCTCCTGCTTCCCGTCGTACTTAGCGTGACAAGCATGGGGCCGCTGGGCTCGGCACTGGCCTTGTCTCCAGCGCTCCCTCCTCCCTGGCACCAGCGTGGCGCCTCGCCGGCTCCTGCCAGCACCTCTGAGCTCCCTCCGTCTTCCTCATATCTGGTCTGCGTCCTCTTTATTTTTCACTCTCTCTTAACTTGCATTAGAGGGTTTATTACCAATCTAATAATTCGATCTGGGTAGCCCCTCAAGTGTCTTTTAATTGGGCTGTTGGTCACGTGCCATAGAGCTCAGCCTTTTGAAGTATACGTGCCCGCGGTCCTTGGTGCGTCTACAAGGCTGTGCAGCCACCGCCTGTAGCTGAATCCGGAGCATTTTCATGGCCCCCAACAGACCCTGGACCCGGAGCAGTCCTCTGCCTGTCTGCTCCCCGGCCCGTCAGTGAAATCGCGCCGTACGCGGTGTCTTGAGACGGGCAGCTTTCGCTCGGCGGCGTCTCCGCTCTGCGTCGGACGTGCTCAGCACTTCTCTGGATAAAATGCCATTGTGTGGATGCGCCGTGCTCTGTTTGCCCACTCTTCAGCTGACGGGCGTTCTGGGGTGTCCTTGCTCCCGCTCCTCACATGGCTTCTTTCTCCTTTCTCTTCGCTGCTGGGCTAAAACCAACCCTAGTTTTCTGCAGAGTTCTTCTCACCATCTGTGCTCACGTTCGTGTATGTCCGCCTCTTCGTTTCTTTCCTTGCCCCTGTCCTGTCCAGGCAGGGACTGTAGCTGCTTTTGGCCCCTGTCTCTCCAGCGCCCGGCATAGGGCAGCGCTTACTGACTGCTGAAATGAGCGGCTCAGTACAACCTATAGTTCTCGTTTTACCTCTTTTTTTTTTTTTTTTTAAGATTTATTTATCTATGCATACAAAACTAGAGTACGGGCCAAAGGTGCGGAGGGTGAGAGGATTCACCAGAGACAGAGTGGGGAACAGAACAGGCAGACTGACTGAAACACACTGCTGAGGGGAGCAGCGGGCGAGGCAGGAGAGGTCTGCTGCGCCATGTGGGTCCCCTCCCTGGTGTGGGACAGGGATCGAACTCGCGCTGCTGTGCCACAGATACTTCACAGGGTGGCGCTCAACCCACCGCACCACCAAGGCCCTTGTTTTACATCTTAAGGGGATTCCTATCTAGCTTTTTGCCTGGCATCAAGGATACCACAGGGTCCTAAAGCCCCAGGGCACTGCCGACGGTGGTAGAGTGCTGGAAGGGGCTTCTGCTGTAGGACTCAGTCCCGTGTCACCTGCCGTGTAGCACGTCGTCGGAAAGGGCTGGGGCAGCCAGGAGCAGAGATGGGAACACCTGTGGTGTGGGCTCAGCGGGGGTGTCTGGTGAGCAGCCCCGTCGTCATCAGGAGAAGCGGGGGCCTCCTGGCCTCCTCTGCCATCCCTAGCACGAGGCTGCCATCCCTAGCACGAGGCTGCTCGAGGTGGGTGGCTCCACGGTCCAGGGTGACCGGCTGTGTCCAGCCAGTGAGTCTGCAGTCCAGGTGGAATGGGGTGCACAGTGGACCCCAAAGTGCAGTCCAGCTCTGTATCGGTGAGGCGTGTCCCACCAAGTCCCCAGCTCTGCTGCCCTCTTGTTGCCCACTCCTAGTTGCAGGGGGAGCTGGGGATGTAGTCTCAGCAGTGCGTCCTGCTGAAAAGGAGAACGACTGGTGGGTGGGCAGCTCACACCAGCAGGCCCACTCGCTGCCCGGCAGCCATCTGTATGTGGGCCCGAGCCTTCGTGCCTCTTTCTTGCCCAGAGTGGCCAGAGCCCGAGCAGACCGTGCCTTTCTCTGCTTGACTGGGGTGGGAGTTTCAGGACCTTCTCAAGGGCCTTCCGTCCAGAAGCACTCCCTGTCCGCAGCAGTGAGTGGTGGTCGCGCACCTCTGCCCATCACGCGCTCCCTAGTCGGTCCTGCCCCCGGCGTTTTTCATGGAGGAGTTTACTTGACCCCCACAGTGCTTCGCTGCTGTCCCCATCTTCTCACTGAGGAAACTGAGGCACAGCGCGCTCAAGTAACCATAGCCGTACTTGCTGGTAATGACGTCTTTATCCTTCTCTTCGAGTATGCTGTGAATGAGAGGACCGCAGGGTGGAGCCTGGCCTGTTTTGGTAGACTGGCCACTGTTCTCTCTTCCCCGATTCGCTGGGCTCTGGGGAGCGCTTTGTGGGCGCGCACCCAGGATTGAAACCCCACCGACAAGCTGTTCTTAGAGGAGAGGATACGGGAAGGGGTTTGACTGGTGGCGCATCCAGCACATGACTGGAGACAGGCTCTGCAGGACCCCCACCCCCACCCCCAAACGAGGGCCTGGGCCCGCTGACCACGGCGCCTTTGTGCCAGCGCTCTGGGCCCGGCCTTGAAGTTGTCCTCTCCCCGACTGCACCTTCGATTCTGTAGGGGGAGGGGGCTGCTCGCAAGTCAGGTCCTCTGGGGTAATCCGGGCACCAGGTCAGCCTCTCAGCGGCCTCTGATCAGCCAGGCTTGGTGGGCAGCTTGATTCCTGGAGCTTGTGTCCGACTTCGGTCGCTGCGGCACCTTCACGCCCGCGCTGTGGGCAGAGTGCGGAGGCGCTGGGGCCTCGCTGTGCCGCAGGTGTGCGCTGAGGCGCGTCTGCCGCAGCTGTCAGACGGTGCCGTCGTCCTCTCCGTGCTCGGGCAGCTGCTGCGTCACTGGCATGGCAGGAAAGGGCTGGTCCACTGGCTGGGGGCCCACTCCGGGGCCACACCGACGCTCTTGTCCCCTCGGTGGCCACAAGGTGGCTGCTCACGCACCTTCCCCACGCGGCCAGGGAGCCAGAGCGTTCCCCCGACACTCTGAAGAGGAGTCGTCTGTCTTGGCCGCCAGGGATAAGCGGGACCCGCTCATCCAGGCATCCACACTCCGAGCTAGAAAGAGGCAGACCGGTGAGGGCAGCGGGGCTGCGTGGGTAAGCCGGCCCTTCTCTGTGGAAGGACGAGCACTAGCGTCCTGAACGAGACCCCTCGGCCTCCCCCGGCACGAAAACAGCCCATGTTATCTCCTAGACGCGTCTGTGTTTGCCTTTTGGTTTGAGGTGTTCGTCCGTGTGAGGCGATGTCCGAATGCGGACGGATGGGTTAGGCTTCATGGCTGAGCCACGCGTTTAACTGCAGTTCAGGACCTGGCATTGTTGGTGTTTCGAGCCAGGCCCACTGGGCTCCCACCCTCCTGGCTGGCCCACCTACTTGCTGTGTGATCCTAGATGAATTACCTCTCTGGGCCTCTGCGTTCTTGTCTGTTAAAATTGGGGATGCTGGTAGACCCCACTTTGCAGGGTTGGTATGAGGATTCAGTGAGCCGATAGCTACCGAACTGAAAACACTGCCTCGTGTGTGTAAAATCACGGCAGAACCCTCAGGTTTCCAGCCAGAGTGAGAACTTACAGGGCCACGTGGCTCTGGGAACTCGGCAGGGAGCCCGGGACCCTGCTCAGCGGGGGAGGCCATGGATGTCGCCACGCTTGCTGTCTCTTTCTCTTCGTGCGAAACTGCCAGCTGCTCGCTAAAGACGGCTGTCTCGGCGCCTGCTCCCGCCCACGGCGATGAGAGCTCCCCTTGCTCCGCAGCTCCACACGGCTGCTGGTGTCCGACGCTGACATTTGACCAGTCCGCTGTGCCGGAACGGTCACACGTGGGTGCTCCGCGCGCTCACACTGCCAGGGCCCTTCGGCCTGGGCTGGAGGCAAGACGGCTACTCGCTAGTCCCCCGTGCAGTGAAGTCGTCCGAGCCCGGCAGTGACGCTTGTCTTCTGGCGGGGGCGGGGAGGGGGGGCACGGGCAGGCGATGAGGATGTCAGAGCTGCAAAGCTGGTGACCCGCCTCGCTCGTATCTGTGGGCGCATCAGAGAGGACTATCCAGTGCCGAATTGCTGGTGTGTTATTCATAGAATATAGGTCATAAGCGAAAGCATGATTAATTGCAAGATGAGCTCGGCGCCTGCTAAGCAGTAGAGCAGCACAGGGCCTAGATTTTTCCTGGGCAAAGCCTTTTACCCATGCAGCTTAGCTGTCAGGTGGGTAGGGCAGTTGAAATAACCCGTATCTTCCTAAGTCACTGTTCCAAAGGACACAGCAGGGACAGGCATACTGGGCTTCTCCACACGAAGGGTGATTGAAACACTTTAGTAGCAGGGAAGCCCCTGATGCCCCTGTGTGAAGTTCTGGCAAATTCTAGACACGAGGGCGTCCCTGGTGGCACAGTGGTTTAAGCAATGCACTATGAAGTAAACCTCAGCCACTGCATCACGAGTTTGATCCCTGCTGCCAGCCAGGGAGGGGACCCACATGGCGCAGCAGACCTCTCCTGCCTCGCCCGCTGCTGCCCTCAGCAGTGTGTTTCAGTCAATCTGCCTGTTGTGTTCCCGGCTCTGTCTCTGCTGAATCCTCTCACTTCCCTGGACTCTGGCCTGTACCCCAGCTCTTAGATGCACAAATAAAATCTTTTAAAAAAAAATAAATCTAGACAGGAGAATGCAGCTGGCAGTGGAAGACCCCAGTGGTCTTGGTTCATCACTGCAGATCTAAATCCTGTGTCCATCGCTTACACGATCGACCACGTGTAGGAGAAAGGCCTGGCCGCCCCTTCACCACGTGGGCAGGAGGAAGCTTGTGACCAGGCCCTGCCAGAGACAGGGTGAGCACCGCCCAGGTGTGTGTCCGGCGCCAGCACCGAAGGCAGAAGAGAGGAGCCTGCCGCTGTGGGTGCAGGGAGGACACACAGCTGTGTGTCCAGTGCCAGCCTCTGGGCCAGGAGTCCTGGCGCTGGCAGAGCAGGTGCCACCGTCACGGCCTCTCACCTGTCGGCCGAGCCACACTCCTCCCTTCTCGGGGAGGACCGAGTAAAGGGGAACGGGCAAGGTGAGAGAACAGCGCCCTCCACGTGCGTTGGAGTGGGATTGCAGGCAGACTAGAAAGCACCAGAACCTAGAGTGGAGTGGCCCAGAGTGGAGGCCGAGGGGCTCCGGCCACCTTAGGCGCAGGCCGGGGTGCAGGCGGCGTCCGCTGCACCTGCAGCTCTCATCTGCAGCTCCGTTTCTTGGCTCAGACCCTGGGGGGCAAGGAGCCGGTCCCAGGTGGCAGGCGTGCGGCAGGTGGCCAGTCCTCTTGCTCCCCGGGGTGCGCCGGCTTGCCCAGCAACCCCACAGGCATCTGCCTGTCCCAAATCGTGTCGGGCGGCTGGGGGTTCAATCCCCAGCCTGTAACCCGTCTTTGCCATCGTTGCCTCAACCCCTCGGCATCTTCCTCCCAGTTCCTCCCAGGCCGGGAGCCCAGGCTGGTGGGCGTTGTGGCTCCTTCCGGTCAGCAGGAAGTGGGACACTCAGAGGGACAGTGCCCCACCGCCCCGCTCCACGGGCGCGCTGCTGAAGGCACTACGCGTGTGCTCTGCTCTGGGGGGGTGGGGTGGAGGTCAAAGACAGAAAAGCAATTTCTGCTGCAGTTTAAAAGGCAGCTATTAAAATTTTACAGGAACTTTATTACTGAGGTTTCTGATTATCCCAGGAAATTTTTTAATTGGAATTCTTGTGATTAAGGAAAATGTTCTGGGTGCTTCTGGTTCCCTCCTGCCCTGCCAAGCAAGCATCTTGCAAACCCAGATCGTTAGGACTTCAGAGACTAGCCTACGGGTAGCAGCTACCCAAGAGGCTGTTTACGAGTTTTTCAAGAGTGTGTGTTCTTCCACTATTTCTATGTATAGTAACTGTTTCTCGTTTTCTTTCGTGTTTTCCTAAGTGACTTAGTAATGAGCTACGGGAAACATCAAGGACTGCAGTCGCCTCTGCCCTTCTGCGTTAGTTGAGCGTCCATTGCTTATGTGAATAGAAATCCAGGTCAGCCTACTTAAAAGAGCGTGGCCAAAGACACGCTCTGTGCCATGGCTTCAGGTGCGGCTGCATCCAGCCCTCACGTGTGGTCATTAGGATCCTGCTTCCTCTCACCTTCTGCGCTGCAGTCCTCTAAGCGGGTTTCATTTGCCTGTGCGGAGGGGGAACACACCATCTCTCTTCCCACAGTCACTGCCCGCGTGCTGGAGCTGGTGTTTCATGGACCGCCTCAATCTGGTTTTGCTGCCAGGACCACCTTGCCAGGGGCAAAGAAGAGAGGGTATGGTGGCTTTATTGGCTAGGCCCAGATCATATGACCAGCCCCCCATACCAACACCCCTCCCTTTCCTGCCAACCTGTGGAGGGAGTCATTCCCTCAGGAATTCCGTGGGCTGAGTGGGAGAGGCTGAGGTGCCAAGGGCTGGGCCGGAAAGGGAAGTGGCTGCAGCGTGGACCAGAACAGCCAGTGCTTAGTCCACTTCCCGTAGGAAGTGCACAGGCACCTGACTCTTCCCTCCACCGAGAGGTCACCTTTCCTGGGGACCTGCTCTACCTTTGCCCTGTCTTAGGTCTAATTTGGGGGGTTCTTATCTCCAGTTCATGGACCCTTTAAGGTCATGAAGTCAACTGGGAAATATTACATCTTTATTGTCTCGACCGTCTTACTGAGATTTCCTTTCCTTCTGGACAAGGGCTGCTAGCCACAATCGGCTGAGCAACACCTGTGACTTTCCACCACTAGAAATCACAGCCACTTCCATATTATGTTACTGTTAGAGCAGACGTCACAACATATCACCGGCCCTCTGCTTCTGAATCACTGTCACAGTCAGACCCACCCGTGAGGTCTCCTAACTGGAAGCGTTCACGAAGAAGCATGTTATGACACTGTTGCTCAGATCGGTTTTGTGTTACAGAACTCCGAGCCTTGACTAAGACTGGTTTCCTTTGCTTCTTATATATGGGATTTTAGACGTTTAAAAACACTCCTCGGGCGCCCATACCCTCCTTCACCAGGCTGCCAGCAGGAGTCCCTGGCGTGAGAAAGGTTAAGAACCCCATTAGGTTCTCCAGGAGCGCCTGGAGCAAGATTGCTGAAGCCATCTTAAGTCTTGGACCCTGAGAAGCTGGTTACCTGCTTGTTAGGCTTCCTTCTGGGAGGCGTCCTGGAAAGCAGACGCTGAGCTTGGCCTGGCCTCTGGGGAGCACATAGGTGTTGCAGCGCGGGGTGGTGAGGCGGGGAGGCATTGCCTGTCCGCATGGAGCCCTCCCTTCCTTGCCCTCTTGGCACCGTGCGAGGAGCATTCACTCAGGCCGCCTCGCCGGTGGGTTCCTTCGCCAACCTGTGCCTCAGTTTCCTGATCTGTGACATGGACTTATTAACAGTGTTTCGCTAGTTTTTTTCTTTAAGATTTATTTATGCATACAAGAACTGGGGTGTAGGACAGAGGTGCTGGGGTGAAAGGATTCACCAGAGACAGAGTGGGGAGCAGAACAGGTGGATTGATCAAAACACACTGCTGAGGGGAGCAGTGGGAGAGGCAGGAGAGGTCTGCTGCACCATGTGGGTCGGCTCCCTGGCCGGGGATCAAACTCAGGCCAGTGGCTGGTGATAGCTTGATAATACTAAGAAACTTGAACCCCACCTTCCCTGTACTCACAGGTGCTCCCCTTCCCTGACTGTCCCCGTGGGCTTGCCTGTTGGCCCAGAGTCCCCTCGGCTGTCTGCTCCCCGAGACAGCTCTGTGCACTGGGCACCGGTGCCCGGCGCGGCGCAGGCGTCCACAGCTGGTTGTTGAAGGAGCGCATTCCTGAGTGACCCTGGGTAGGGCGGTGCAGGAAGAAACCCTCAGCTGGACAAAAACATAGCTTTACGCTTTGTTTGTTTGTGTTTCCTCCACAGATGCACAGTCTTTGACAGGTGCTGGCCCGGGACCCTCGCGGAGCTCTAGGCGTCCCTCGGTGTGCTGAAGGTGAGTGCAAGGCGTGGTTCGTTTGCACGTGAGCCTCTTTATTGGCACATTTTAATGCTGCGGAGGAGTGTCGTGGGAACAGCGGGCATCTCCCACTTGTCCCTCCCGTCACCAGAAAGCCGTTGTCTCTCCTCAGAGGGGGACGGTCTGAGCCTGAGCTTCCCTGCGCGTGTGCTCCAGCGAGCATGCACTCGCAGCCTGAGTTTGCCGTTTGGGGATGACGGGCCGTGCTCTCTGGATGCTTCTGCGGCACGCCCTGGCCCGGGCCGTCCCAAACTGCACCTTGGAGGTCTTCGCTCATCCTCTTACATCAGCGTGTCACGTTAGGAAAACAATTTTTTTAATCTGCAGAAAGCAGCATTCGCTCCTTGGGGCGCGGGTCTGTGAGTGTAACACAGTCGTGTGTCAGCTCAGTAGCTCACGGGGCAGCGTCCTCCTTACAGAGCCTCATTCGGACATCTTGGCTGACAGGGGCGGGGCGGGCGCTTGGGACAGGAGGCGCTTGCAGCACCGAGAGACCCTAGCCCAGTAGGAGCGGGGGAGCGGAGCTGGGCGCTGACTCTGGCCTCAGGCTGGGCGCAGAGATGGGTCGCTTGGGCTGTGGGAGCTGAGTGAAGCTGGATGGTAGGTAGCCTCTCTCTGGTGTTTGCTGGGCCTCTTTGCTGTCCCTGTCCTGGCCGGAAGCTCTGCCTGCGTATCAGGAGCTTGTTGGGAGGATGGTCTCTGGGGTCAGATTTTCATCAAAAGATGCTTCTTAGCACGACTCTTTCATAACTTTTATTTCAAAGGAATTTCAGACTTCTAGAAAAGTGGCCCAGATAGCACAGAACGTTTGCTTATCTCCCCTTCACCCAGCCCCCTGCCTCCCCGTGAGGTGACTGTCGCGCAGCTGTTAAAACCAGGGACACGGCTCCAGTGCTGTGAGCCCCGTGTGACTTGAGCCGCACTTCACCCGCTTTTCCTCTGTCCTTCCTCGGCACCCGATGCTGTCAGGAGCCCGCACTGCATTTAGTGGCCCCACTTCCTGTCTCCGTCTGTCACAGCCCCTCGTCTTCTTGTGCTCCGTGACCTTGGCGCTCTGCAGGAGGGTGCTTCGATGCTTGTGTCTCAGGTTGCGTTTGTCTGATGTCACGCCAGCTCGGGTCGTCCTTTCTGTGGCAGAGCACACAGCGGTGCGGCGCTCCCCTCGGGTATCACGCCCGAGCTCCCGCACGTCCGCGTCCTACCGCCGGGGACGTCGGCCCGGGTCCCCTGGTTAGGTGCCGCCTGGGGGCTCCTGCACTGTGGGTTCCTGTCTCCCCTTGGAGTCGCTCTTGAAAGCGGTACTTCGGCACTGTGCTGCTCGTTTCTCCGTAAACCTCCGCTCTCTGGTTTGGGCCTCCGCTGATCGAGCGCATCTTGCCGGCGACAGCTGCTTCTGAGGTGCTTCCCCGCTGGCCCGTGGCCCCCGGCCTCCTCCATTTATCAGTTATCTCTATGATGACTTCTGTACGGAGGCCTCTTCCTTCCCCCTCATTTGCTTTAGTTCTTCAGTTACTCGTGTCTCTTCCCATATGGACTCAGATACTCATTTTAATCCAGCACATTCCTTTTCATTTTTTAAAAGATTTATTTATTTTTTCATACAAGAGCTGGGGTACAGGTCAGAGTCACGGGAGGTGGGAGGATTCACCAGAGACAGAGTGGGGAGCAGAACAAGCAGACTGACGGAAACACACTGAGGGGAGCAGTGGGCCAGGCAGGAGAGGTCTGCTGTGTCATATGTGGGTCCCCTCCCTGACCAGCGTGGAACCCGCACACTGCTGTGCCATGGATGCTTCACAGTGCAGCGCTCAACCCGCTGCGCCACCAGGGAGGCCCCACATTCCTTTTTAATGTGGGAAGAAGGTCCGTGTCCTGAGTAAATCCCTGTGCTGCTGCGTCTCAGACTGCAGGAGGAGCTGCGCTTTTCCCGCGTGTCACCAGCCGCAGTGCAGGAGCTGCTTTGGCTTGTCGCTTCGTTTCTTTCCTTCACTCAGCAAGTGCGCGTCTGAGCAGCGACTGTCACATCCAGGCGCTAGGGCCTCAGGAATGAACAAAACTGAGAAAATCCTCTCCCTCCAGAACTGACATTCTCTTGGAGAGTAAAGCAGTGAACAAACAGATGATCAGATGGGTGGGGGACGGGGCCTAAAGGGGTCAGGCAGGGAAGGG
The DNA here is from genome assembly GCA_019455555.1 of Galemys pyrenaicus. Classification (NCBI taxonomy): domain Eukaryota; kingdom Metazoa; phylum Chordata; class Mammalia; order Eulipotyphla; family Talpidae; genus Galemys; species Galemys pyrenaicus. The sequence continues at coordinate 4,074,049 of JAGFMF010011389.1, forward strand.
GCCGACCAGGAGTGACAAGGGCCAAGGCTTGAACAAGGTGAGCCCAGAGGGCCTCTGGGATGGCCCTGATGGAGGGAATAAGGTACCCCCACCCCCCGCCTGCAGCTGGAAGGGCAAAATGAGCCCTCTCGCTATTGAACGGGGTTTCCTGAACCACGGCAAACGGAGCAACAAGTCCCTCTGTGCGGTGCGGCCCCGGCCCTGTGCTGGCCCTGTGTCACCCCGTGGAAGTGCCCAGGACTGCCAGGTCTGCCGCTCCTTTTTCCCCAGTTGAAGACAGGCAAGAACTCCCTGGAGCCAGTCCAGTAAGCCCACGTTATGCTGCATCGTGACTTTTGATGGGTACGTGGACAGTGTGTTCTGTGTGTTTTCGCCGCAGTTGTTTTTGGGCGCCTTTGCAGCAGAAGACACCGATTTTCACTTCAGTGGTAACGCAGGTTCCTCTTCAGATGGGTACTGAGATGCAAAAGTGAGTTGATGGAAAGAAACCACAAGCTAGATCGCTGTCCAGCGGGCACGCAGAGGCAGCCGCAGAGCACGGGAGCACGGGAGGGCGGCTGGCCAGCCCTGTCCCGACTCAGCTTCCCAGCTCGCTCCTCTCGATGGGGCTGCTCGAGCAGGCGCCTGGCCTGAGACTGGCCGGTCACCGCCACGGCGCGTCCTTGAGCCTCTCGTGTCCCGGGGGCGTCTGCCAGGAGTGCCGCTAGCTGCAGGATGGAGAAGCCCACTCAAGCCGCTTAGCCGAGCGAGGTGAGCCCCCTCCCTCACAGCAGCCCGGGGCCCCGCGGGGCCTCCGGTGACCTTCCTTCCACTGCAGCGATCCCGGCCGACCTGAACAGGACTGCCAGACTCGAGGACCCGGTTTCATTTTACGTTGTGCTGCCACAGTCACAGTTTCCGAGAACCTGCCCATGATGCTAAGTGGGGTCTGAACTGCCCTTGGCTGCGAACGTTAGCTCGGAGGCTGAGTAACGTCTGCGCTGGAGGCGCTTCGGTTCTCTTGGCTGCCCGGTGGTTTCGCGGTGGCTGCTGCGGCTCCTGGCAGAACGAGGCGGGGAGGGCCAGCTCCAGCTGTCCGTGTTCTTCAGCAATTCTGGACTGCTTAGGTGTCCAGGATCCCCCGGAAGATTCCACTTGCATCTCATTGGCCAGAGGTGTGTCCCATCACCTCCCTTCCTTCCAAGGAAGGTGGGAAATTTCATTCAGCTTTTCAGCCTCTCCTCAGGAGGAAGCCAGAGCTAAAAGAGAACTGAGCGTGTCAGCTGGCTAGCCAGTGCCTGGCTCCACTAGTGGGAAAAAACAATACCGATTAACATTAATGGGCGGTGACTCAGTGCCAGGCCCTGCACGTGCATGAGCTCATGTGGACCTTCTGCCTGCCTGTGGAAGGGCCTGACGTGCACTGTAATGACTTGGAAACTGAGGCACAGAGTGGTGCAGCCGCTTGCTGGGCAGCAGAGCCGGTGCTGAGACCTCACAGCCTGTCTCTGGAGCCCGCCCTTCGGCCTCTTTCTAGTCCCATAAGAGGGCTTGGGACCCCAGGCTGCTGGCTGCCTGGCCTCCGTTTAAATCTTCCCACTAGGCCGGAATGAGGCAGTATATTTTGACTCAGGAAGTTTGGGTCATTTTCCCTTGTGACTCACAGCCACCTCTGCACAGCTTCCTCCCACTAGTCTGGCCCCGTCCTGGTGGGCAGCACCGGCCACGGGACGTCTCCCAGCAGCCCTTTGGGGTGTGCAGGCGGCTGAGGCACTTCTCCAGGCCTCCCTTTTCCAAACAAATTGTGCCGTGCGTATTGAACTGCCCCAGAGTGAGGCTTCCAGCCTTACAGCCTTTCTTGGGGTTCTACCATTCATCCAGCACACATTCAGTGTACCCTCCTGCAGTGGCCATGGGTGAGGGCCTCGTGGCTGGGTGGGCCTGCGCCTGTCACTGCCTCCAGATGGTGACAGCCCCATGTAGTCAGCGCTGGGTGGGGGAAGCCCAGGGACGGTGGGAACCCCAGAGGAGGTGCCCAACCCCGCCTTGGGGTGGTCCGCAAAGGCTTCTGGAAGCAGCTGTGGAGCTGGGGAGAGGAGCAGCAGTCAAGGAGCCATTGCCCTTTCTCCTCCTTTTTCTTCAGTGAAACTTACTCACAGCTCTCCTTCCTGAATCTCCATTTTCTCCCTCTGTAGAGTAAACAGTTTGGACTTGGGGTGCAGCCAGCCAGCCCTGAGGGGGCCTGTCCCATATCCTGGTCGTGTGCTGGGCCCTGGCGTACAGAGGGTTCTCCTGGGTAGCCAATACTTGGGAAAAGCCCTACAGGTGACGACTCTGAGCAATGAGTTCTGAAAGCAGAAGCCACCAGCCTCTGGAAACCCAGAGGAGCCCCTAGCAGGGTCTTCAGGGCCAGCGTCGTGAAGAGGCAGGCGCGGGTGGGCATGACGCCCTGCCACACCGGGTAACAGCACAGACTCCGGCTCTGGTCTTGGCTCAGCCACTGACAAGCCCAGAGTGGGGGGCCCCGCCCTGGGAGCATCCCTTTTCTCATGAGGTGGTTTTGGGCATGAAAGTGGAGTTCTGAGCCTCAGAATTCATTGAGAGCAATGCCTGGCACAAAGCAGCCGTGCAGCAGGCGGTGCTGGCGCCGAGGCTGGTGGCAGAGGCTTGCACGTGTGAGCCTGGAGTGCGTGTCAGAGGTCGGGCACTTCGTCAGCGGCCTGCAGGACGATAAGCATTAGTGCTGCTGTGGTGACTGTTCGTTCAAATGAGGTTTGCCTTGTGCCCGGCCCTGAGCCAGCATGGTGCTGGGTGCAGCAGGTGCAGCTGAGTCCTGGGCCAGAAACCTCATGGGGGGAGATAGGAGTTTCTGTAGTGCGTCTGTAGCCCCCCTCTGTCGGCCTCTGCTCCCCTTTCCGTGGAGTCTCCCGGCCTTTCAGCACTGGCCTCTGGCATGGGTGTCGCCTGACTTCTGGCCTGCATGCATGGATGCTCTGCTCCGCCCATCAGCTGAGCCCCAAATTGAACTTGACAGTGTGATTTATTCTTGGGGATGGAGCTGGGAGAGCAGAGCCCCGGGGGTGATTCTGAGGGAAGGTTGTCAGCCCGAATTAGCCCAGGCCCTCCTTGCAGCCTTGCTGTCTCAGCTCCCCCAGCTAGTAGGGTTTTCCAGGATCACTGGCTTCTTAGCAGCCTCCTGTCGCAGGGCACTGGGTCTCGGCTGTGGTCCCTGAGGGCGTGCGGTGAGGGTCTGTGGGGTGGCCCTGGGTCCTTTCATCTGCTGCCTCAGGAACTGAAAGCAGCGATTCCTGGGGCTGGGGCGATTCCTGGGGCTGGGGCGCTGTGGCTCTGTCCCCGCCCTGCCCTCTCATCCTTCTCTGAGGTTCAGCAGCGGCATTGCCTTGCTCCTCACCACCTGCTGTGATGGCGCCTGTTCTGCCTGCCGTCACTCATGCACAGGGCGCCCGTGATGCTCTGCTGTGGCCTCGGATTAGCCCTGAGATCCTAGAGGTTGAATATGTGGCACTTTGGGGGTGTGCGCCTCCCTTGTCTTGAAATTTCACCCCTGGAAGACAGCCTCGGGCCATGGCAGGACAAGGAACTAGGGCATCACATCTAAGTTGCATTTAGATGCCAGGACCCAGAGTGACACAGGTCACCTCCATGCCACCTGAACCCAGGGCATCTCCCTGGAAATGGGGTGCACACAGGTGTTCAGAGCAGCGCCTGTCCTGGCCACAGTAGGCGGGGGTGGGGTGTTGGGCACTGGAGGAGGGCCAGCGTAGCTGCGGGGGGGGGGGGGGGGGGGGGGGGGGGGGGGGGGGGTAGACGCGCAGTGTTTGTACACCTGCCTTTTGGACCTGCTGAAAGAATCTGGTGTACCCAGTCACGCCAGCACGTGCACTGTCCTGCTCTTCGGCAGCGGCGCCCGGCGTGCTGGGGACAGGGCAGTAAACGAGACAGCAAGCACCCCTGTCCTCACGGAGCAGGGGAGACAGGCACAAAACAAGAATAAGATGATTCTACCTGGTGGAAAAACCTAAGACCAACCAGTAGGGGAATTTAACAGGGAGCACATTGCCTGGGTGCTATAGTTTGGCTACGAGTGACAGAAAACGCCATTTGTGTTGGCTTAAACTGTCAGAGTGTGGGGCTCCCCAGGTCCAGGGGTTCTTTGCCATTCTTTGGGCTGGTGACTGGACAGCTCCACGGTGGCAGAAGGAACACAGGTGCATTCCCCACACGACACTGCCTTCGCCTTAAGACAGGTCCCTTTTGGGTTCATGAGAGAGCACTCAGGGACACTGGGCGAACCTGACCGGGTGGGGGCACACTCTGCGCCCCAGGATCTCTGCCAGCCCGGCCAGTGGGAGAGCTGCAGGAGGCTGCTGCCTCATCCCGATAGGAGACACTTGGGGGTGTGGTGCTGGAGGGGGGGTGGCTTAGAAGGGGGGGGCAGGGCTGGCACGTGCTGGAAGGAAGGAATGCTGAGCACGAGGGTGCCCACCTGCTAGCAGCTTCTTCCTCCTGAGCGGTCATGCTCGCATCTGCATTTTCAAGGCTCTGAGAACCTTTGAGTAGGGACTTACTGATTTTCTAAAAGACACATAACGTTCCCTAGAAAATTCTCGAATTTATGTTTTGCTGATTCTTCCCCTTGCTGCACTGAGAGTCACAAGGGGTGTTAAGATGCCCCAAGGCCTGGACCTCGCCCCAGATTAACTCACTGGAATTGCTGAGGGCAGGACCAGGGCTGTTTTTCACAGCTCCCCAGATGTTCCCAGGGCGGGGCGAGGGTGAGGACTGCTGCTTCATTTGTGTCCTTAGGTGAACCTCCCGATATAAAGCTTGTTTTGTGTCTTACATCTCCCACAGTCAAAGTAATACTTATTAACAAAAACAAAAAGAAGTAATCAAGGAACCCAGAATCCTCTAGTGTAATCACTTTTGCAAGCTGGTGTGTTCCTTCCAGCACTTTAAAAACACTTGCACTACAGAATACACAAAAAACACCACATGTGTTCCAAAGCAAGGTGATTTTTACCCCCTCTCTCCAAAAGAAAAGATTTCAAAGAATGTTTTGGTGTCTGTTTGTAATGTTTAGAGATGTAAATGACACCAGCTGCCTATTTACATTTTTTAATTTCTTGGTGTTCTAACATGTTACTTAGAGTCACAGCATCAACAACATTGAATCCAGGGTGTTGCACAGACCTTCACATACCACAGGAGAGCTTTACACTCTGCGAAGGTGTCCTTGCGCCACCAGAACTCCCTTGTCTCCCCCATCAGCAGTGCTTGTGATGTGGCACTTCCCGGATCTGCATTATGTTATCACTAGAAAGCGAACCCCATGCCGCAGGAACTTAGTCTGTATCACTAGTAGTCTCAAAAAAAATTCCTCTTTTCATTGTATATTGGTGATCTCTGAAGTGTAGCCTCCAACTAACTCTGTTGCACTGAAAAAAAAAAACCTGAGGGCTTGCCTGGTGGCCTAGGGCTTAAGTCCCAGAGCTGGCACCTCAGGCCTGAATCAAGGGCCTGAATTCACATGGGCGCAGCAGACGTCTGCTCCCCTCAGCAGTGTGTTTCAGCCGATCTGCCAGTTATGTTCCCGGCTCTGTCTCTGATGAGTCCTCTCAGCCCTGCACCTCTGGCCTACACAAAAAATAAATGAAAATTTAAAAACCTGATTTAAAAAAAAAAAGCTGATTATTTGAAGGACTGTTACTAAAAATGTATAAATGAACATATCAAGGTGGTTACATAAGCACTTGGTTTTGAGTCAGTCAAACTGATCATTCCAGTTTGAGTGAGACATGAAATTGCATTTCATCCCACTCAGGGGCACTTTGCTTCAAGATAGTTGAGGATCATCTTCCACACGACTCTTTCAGTTTGCAAAATTCTACTTTAAATGCCTGTGTATACAGTTAGACTGCACATCAAATATTTTGCTTAAATTGAGTAAGTGTTGCTTACAATTACTTGTCCCTGTTTGCTTTCTTGGGAAATCTTTCAAAGACCTGTTTAAGTGAGCTACAACGCTCAGAATAGTCAGCCAGGCTCTTGGGAATAGTTCCTAAGTGTGCTCTGTGCTTCCTTTTCGGAGTCGCTGCTGAAACTGACGTTGCTTTGGCCTTCAGAAGCTAGTATATCTTTCCCAGACAGCACTTTGTTCAACATGAATGAGCACTCTAAAAGACAGCTGTTATTTCTGAGATTCGTGGGGCGGGTTACAGAGACTCTTGCTTTGTCCTGGGGTAGCTCTCATGTTCAAATTAAATGAACTCGGCTAATCACACATGACTAACGTGGGGCTGTTTGGCCTTCCTGCCCCCGCGGTCATTCATGGGAGAGCCTAAATTCCTAAATGTTCCCACCTAAATTCTGTGCATTCACCTTTCTGTCAGTTACCCGAAAAACTGGGGTGAGTTCAGTAGCTGAAAACAGCTCAGTCCTCCACATTCCCTGAGTGAGAGTGGCCGAGGCACTTAACTTTTGGTGCCTCAGTTCCTCCATCTATAAACTAGGGGTGATACTGCCGCCTGTCTCGGATCAGTGGTTGTCTCATCAGGATTCAGGTTCAGTGCAGACCCACAGTCCGGGGTGGAATATAACCCAACCTGACGGGTTCTGCTGTGGTGGAGGCCCTCCCAGTCCCTGTTCGGGTGCAGGCTCTACATTGCCTTTCCAATTACCCAGCATTCCAAAAGATCCTGTCCTGAGAGGTTTGGAAGGGGATTGTGGAGCTCTATGTATACAGCACTTAGCGTAGTACCTGGCGCTTAATAAATGCTATATAAATGTCGACAGTTTACTGTTACTATTCCTTAAAATGCATACCTCGCTGTCCTAAATCACCCTCATGGAAATGCAGATAATAACCACAGTGAGATGCCATTATACACCCGCTTCGGTGACTGAACTCCAAAGACAACACTGGAGGAGGTGAGGTCAGAATCACACGGGAGGCCCTGTAGCCACGGGACTTCTTCCTGAATGTGCAGTGGGAGGCTTCTGAGCAGAAGAGGCCTGTGATCTGTCTCCAGTTAACAGAGCCCCTCTGACTGTGTAGGAGCTGGGGTGTGAGCTGGGGGGAGGGGAGCCCTGGCGCTGGTCCCTCCTCCAGGCAGGAGACAGGTGGGCGTGGAGGGGAGAAGTGGCAGATCTTAATCATGTTTTTTTAGAAGGTGGAGCCCGCAGATTGTGTGAATGGACTGCATGTGGCGGTGAAAGAAGTGAGAGGGGAGGATGCCAGCTCCAAGGGTTGGGCCCCGAACACCAGGTGAATGTGAGGAGGCGACAGTGAGGCCAGGCTGGAGATGTGCAAGGGGAAGGCGAAGGTGGCGTAGAGGATCAAGACCACGGCCTTGGGTCTGTTGCGTGCAAAGTGACTTCTCGACAGCTCTGTGACAAGGCTGGGTTGGCTGTTCGGGTCTGGAGTTGAGAGGGGAGGTCAGCAGACTAGATGAGACGACCGAGAAAGGGGTGTTGGTAGAGCAGAGAAAGGCTGACCAGAAGTGGTGAGGAATCCGCCAGCGGGGCTGGGAGGGGACCCAGGAGAAGTGCGTCAGGCGGGGCAATCCCCAAGGCAGTGGGAGGCCCAGAGGCCGCTGAGTGGGCAGGAGGTGAGGGCAGACAGCTGTTGGGAGCCCGTCAAGAGAGACAGGGATTTTTTTTTACCCTTTCTAAGGAAACTTTAGGTTTATAGAACATGAATGATACAGAGCGTTCCCTCCAGCTCCCTGTCTCTCCCCAGTTTCCCCATTGATTATTTACATTCAGTTACGGTGTTGGTGCATTTGTCACACTTGATAAAACAATATTGATACACTGTCATTAGCTGGACTCGGTACGTCAGCACCCTAAGGGCTCTGACGAGGGTTCAACGCGTGTCCCCTGTGTCCCCCAAGACAACATAGTACAGAAGAGTTTCGGGGCCCTGAAGCGCTCCTGTGTTCCGCCTCGGCCTTCCTGCCTCTCCGCCGGGAACCACTGGTCTCTGGCCGAGGAAAGGCTCTCTGTGTCCACCTCCCCAGCACACGCCTGTGGAGGTGTGGCCTATTGTGTGGCGTAGGGAAACCAGGACACCGAGGCTAACAAAAAGCGGGTTTATTGTACGGTGCTTGACTCAGCGCATCTACAGCCAGAGGCTGACCGCCGGGTAAGGACGTTCTGGGCTTAAGACATTTCAGCTTGAGCCGGGTGGGTTGACATTGTGACTATTCAAGGTTAGACATGACCTGAGGCACAGTCCAAGAAACGTAGCAAGTCACTTATCACAGGCCAGGCTGCCCTGCTCAGCGGCTTCTCTCTCAGGTGTTCTGTCTGCGTTGTCTCATGCTCAGGCCACATCTGACAGCTGTGCAGTCAATCAGATAAGTCAGCGTCTCCTCAGGCCGAGGGAAGGCTAGAGCTGGAAGGGGCCCTTGCAATCAGGGCCTGTCACTCCAGAATGTGGCAAAATAGACCCTTTGCTCCTGGATTTCTGTCCCAGTGAGCTTTCTCCCCAACCCATGGGCATTAGGGGAAAGGAATTAGCAGAAATGCAGCCCAGTCATCTGGGTGTCCCCGAAACTAGCCGTTTGACTGGCGCCCACGGGCAGGACTGACAAGGCGTCCCCATCCATGAAATGGGATAATAGTGGGATTGACCTCATGGAGCTGTGAGGAGGCAGCGAGGGAATGCTGTCAGACATGGCGGGTGTTGGATAAGCCAGAGCTGCTGTTGAGCGTAATGTCGTCAGCATTATTCTGAGGTGATGGCATTCACCTTCAGGTGACGGAGATAGATATCAAGTAACTGCGTCATTTAACTGTGGCTCTTAAACTAAGACAGTTAAAGTCTGTAGAAAAAGTCCAACCTGCCTTGAGAGAGAGGGAGAGGGTCTTATAGGAGGCTGGGCTGGGGTGTGAGGGGCTGAGGAGGTTCATTAGGAAGTGCAAGCCCAGATATGAAGCATAAATAAGAGCTGGTCCTGGATGGGTGGGAGGCCGGGGGCCTGGGGCAGGACGCACAGCTGTAGAGTATGTTGGAAGGACAGGGTGAGGCCTGGGTGCCCTGAGGAGTGTGAGGGAGGGCAAGGATCAGCTGGCGGGTCCTGCTGGGTCTGGAGAGCCCCCCTTAAGGTCTTGGGGGGCAGTGATTCTGATGACTAGGTGTTTCAGGGTACATGTTCACGGCTTGTGTCCTGCCTCCCCCAACTCTGTACTGCAGACTCCCCGGCTCAGGGTCAGAGACTCCGGCCGCCCCCACAGGCTCCTCGAAGTACTGCGCCCAGTGGTCTCTGTGTAATGAGCAGATGCCCTGGTTCCAGACTCATCAGCCCCTAGGAAAGAAGCAGTTCGCGACACCTGCCAGGCCACTAGGAGGCCCGCAAAACAGGTCACTGCCACGCTGTGTGTTCGTCTTCGCAGCCCCCGGCCTGGCTGCCTGATGACCCCTCCTCTCAGAGAAAGATCCCAGCCCATCCCCGCAAAGATGACCCATCTCCTCCCAGTTTCCTCCCTCCCTCCCCTGTTTCCCTGTTTTTTTGTAGGGTGCCAGCCACTGTGCTCCTCTCAGTTCCCTCTCCGGGGCCCTGGAGCCAGCCAGAACAGGGTGGGGAGGGGAGTTTCCATATTACCTTTGTCTCTGCTGCACTGCGCAGAAAAATGCTGTTTTGCGCAAAGCCCTGTGCCCTGGCCCTTCAGTGGAGACCCAGGTGAGCCCGCCAGCCCAGCTCCTGCTGGCAGTAGTGTTGGATTCTCGGGATGAGGAGAGTCCAGGTACCCTAGCAGCCCCCTCAGGCCTGTGTCCATGGCTGCTCCTCTCAGGGCAGGTGGGCTCTGGCCTGGGGGAGGGGCTTCCCTCCCGAGCGCTCAGGGACTTCACATCTTGTCTTGGGACAGACAGAGCTTGTAACCGGGGCTTAGCGGAGCTCCCTGGTTGAGCGGCCTTGAGAGAAAGGGTTCCCCACGCAGGTCTGGTCCCTGCTGCTAGGTGTGTTAAGGGTATCGCCTCATTTAACCTTCCCAGCAGCCTGTGCGGTAGTTGCTACCCAGTAAGCTGGGCGACTTGCGTAAGCCAAGCCGGCAAGAAGTGGCGGAGCCAGGATTCGAGCCCGACCCTTGGCACCCGAGAGTGGCTGCCCCTCGCTTCCCGTCACCGCCCTCGCCCACCCCGTCACCTCGTTTACTAGCACTTCCTGTGAGCGGTGTGGACTCGGGTACCGCCTCTGTGCCCTTGAGCTCGTAAGTGCCTGTTCAGTAGTAGGAGCTGTGTGTCTGGTTGGTCGCTCTGGCCCCAGGGCATAGAGCCGCTCAGTCGGTAAGTTCGTGTTACATGAAAGAACTAAAGTTGCCGGTGATAAGGGTGTGGAGAGACCGGATCTCATACGATGCCAGAAGGAACGTCGAGTGGTGCAGCCACTCCGGAGAAACAGATGGGCAGTTTCTTTACAGCTAAACACACAGCGGCCGTGTGACCAGCCCCTGCACGCCTGAGCATTCATCTCGGGAATAACGCATCCACACAAAGACCCGTGCACGGTTCTTCACGGCAGCTTTGTTCGTAACAGCCGGGACCTGGGGGCAGCCTGGGTACCTTCAGCAGATGAGCTTCTGCTCACTGTGGTGTGTCCGTGCCGTGAAATACTTCTCAGCAATCAAAGGGAACAGACCCTCGCTGTGTCCATCTCGTTGGATGGACCCAAGGGAATCACGCTGAGTGAGAAAGCCAGCCCCAAAGGCTACACACAGTGTGACTGCGTTTGTAGAGCGTTTTCCGAAATGAGAAAACTGCAAATGGCAGTCAGCCTGGTGGTTGTGGGGGGGAGAGGGACGGGGAGTGTGGGCGCAGAGGAAACCGGAAGGAGTCTTTTGGGACCGGAGCTGTTCGCGTCTTCCTTGTGGACGGTGGAGAACTGAACACACACTCACGCACACGAACGGGTGTGGCTGGCCCCACGTGGCCATGTGCCCCTCCCCCAGGCCAGTCGGGTCACCAGAGGCATGTCATTCCTGCCTTCACCGCCCGGGTCAGAGGACGCTCCCTCCAGGGTCTGAGGAGAGGGAATTCAGTAGAGGCCGCCAGATGTGTGCACAGCTGGGGAGACCGCCAGGCTCAGCCCCTGGCCCGGGTTCACTCAGTTAATAAATAGTGTCAGCCCAACAGTGGTGACATGGGGGGCAAAGGGGCATGGTTTCCTGTTCAGGAAATAGAGAGGTTTGTGTCTGCTTTCTGCCCCCGCCTCTCCACCCTCACAGACCTCCCCAAATGGGTCTGTGCCCCCCCCAACAGGGCAGGGAGCACCTGGCTCTGAGGACAGCTGTCTGCAGGACGTGGTGCTGGAGCTGGGAGGGTCCTGGCGTTGCCTTTTCTTTCTTCATCCTCTCTCCTGCCCCCAGCTCTCGAGGGACTGTGGTGTTTGGACCTAATGTCTGTGCTGAGTTCTGAGCGCAGAATCCACTTCCAGAAGTGGTCTTGGGTTCTGCGTTCCATTGTGTTCCTTCCAGTTTTGACCAAACAGCCTGTCTCCAAGGCCGAGCCCGGCTGCTCTGTTGCGCTTGGTGCGGTGTATCCGCCGTCAACAGCCAGTGGGCTCGAGCCCCCGCTTTCCACGCTTCGGTCTGCCTCTGGGCGCTGGCACCGCAGTTGCCCCGGCCCCACAGCACAGCAGACGGCACGTCCGGAGTAGAGCAGCAGCACGTGCTGTTCACCACCGCACTTCTCATTCCCATCCCCGGCCACGCAGGGGGCCCCACTTGCCCAGTGTACCAACCCCCTTTCTTCTGTTCTGTCCTGTCAGTCCGAGTTTGTTTTCGCTTCTGTTTCATCACCTTGCTCATTCGTTCTGTTTCTTATCTTCCATATGTGAGGGGAATCATGCTTTCTCCTTCTAGTGATTTCACTTAGCAAAGCACCCTCTGGGTCCATCCTTGTTGCTCCAAATGGCAGAGTTTCATTTTTCATAGCTGAGTTGTATTCCTTTGTGATAGAAACCGTGTGTCGATCCAGTCATTCTCGATGGGATATCACATTGTTCCAACTCTGGGCTGCCGTGAACAAGGCCGTGATGGGCCTGGGTTTGCGTCGGTCTCTTTGAATGAGTGTTGCCTTTGGATTCTTTTGAAGCAAGTCTCAAACATGATGTGGAGATGTAAACTGCGTGCCCACCGTGTGTCTGTAGAATGGGGAGAGGTGGTTTCATCGAGTAGTCCTTGGTTTGTAGGGTGCTCTTTGCTTTCCACGTGCACCTTATCCTCTCATTCTCCGCTGCCCCTAAAATGCAGGCAAGGTAGGAGTCTGTGTCAGAAGGAAAGACTCCACCCCAGGTCTTTTGGGCAGAGGGACTTCAACACAGAGAATTTGGTTAATTGACTGATGGAGAGACTGAACAGCCAACATGGGCAGGGAGGCGGTGCTGAGCCGGAGGGCAGGTGGTGTTACTGGTGCCAGGACCTGTGGGGGCCCTTCCCTACCCGAGATGCTGTCCAAGGTGGAGGGAGAGGGGGAGAACCACCTCTCCTTCCCACCAACTCCACCTTCCGGGCGTCTGCACCTGGTCCCCATTGACTAGACCTCCCCAGGAGCCCCAGGAATTGTAGTTCCCTTTGGTGCAGAGCAGGGCGGGAGAAGGGCAGGCAGTGGGTCCATGAGGGAAGGTGCCGAGGGCTCAGTGGCTGGTCCAGGGTGTGTTGCTCAGTCACCTGTGCCCTCCGGGATGCTGTGGGCACTTGGTGTCTGGGGAAACTCCAGCCGGTTCCTGTGCACAGCCTGCCAGGCGCCAGCCACTGCCGCAGGGGCCAGGCCTCCCTTGGGAGCCTCGGGCTGTCTCCCTGCGGTGAGGAGTTCTTTGCTGGAGGGATTCGCTCCAGCTTCCCCAACCCCCACCCAGAGCAGACACCCGCTTAGTCCCCTGTCCTAGGCTGGTCTGTGCCCTGGAGAAGCTGCTCAAGGACATCTGTGCCAGCAGACAGAGCGGCCCCGCTTGACGGCAGAGTTCTGGGTGGCAGGACGCGTCGGGGCCCTGCCAGAGGAGCCGGTGTCTGAGCCAGGAGAGAGGCCAGGGGAACGCCATGCCTGAGCAGCCCGCCTGGCACTCAGCAGGCAGCTGCGTGCCCCGCCGGGGCACCGCGCACGTAGCCTCAAGGGGGAGGCTCAGGAGATGTGCAGGCAGGCAGGGAGCCAGGCAACAGCGCGCTAAAGCAAAGTGCAGGACGCCAGCCGCACGCGAGCCCTCGGCAGAGCCCGTGGGGATCCGGACGCGAGCAGGCAGGCACTGTCAGCGCGTCTCAGAGAGGAGAGAGGCAAGATGCTAAGTAACTTGTCAGGGCCACGCTCGGGCGTGGAGAATCCTTCCAAGGGTTCCGGTAACGGCACTGGCACTCCCGGTACCGCCTGTGGCCCGCTCTGCTCCAGGCGCTGTGCCTCTCAACTCGCTTTGTCTTCGCTTCAGCCCCATGCTGTGTGGGGGTGTGCTTCTGTTGTTTCCTTTCAGGAACAGAGAAGGTGGGTGACTTGCCTGGAGTCGCACGGCAGCACGGCAGAGCTGCGATTCAGACCCAGGCGGCGGCTTCCTTCGGCCGAGTCAAAGACAAGAACCAGCATGTGCTTGTGTGGCGCTTCACAACGTACTTTGTGCAGATGTTTTATCGCTAGAGGCTCACAGGAGCAGAGCCGGATCATGTAGCCATTGGGCAGACAAGGGTCGGGAAAGGGTCAGAGAGGCCAATGTGAAAGCAGCTAACGCACGTTCTTGACATCAGGCCAGGCCCTTTGAGAAGTGCTCCCCGTGGATGGCTGCTGGCGTGCCTCTGGGGCCCCGTGGGGCGAGAAGACAGAAGCTCGGGGAGATGCGGAGCCCTCACTGCGAGCTCAGAGGTGGAGGGGCCGGGCACAGGCCTGGTGCTGTGCCCCTCCAGGGCCGCCCCGGGCCGTTGGCTGTGCTCCTGGGCGTGGCTCCGACGGTACAGTGGCGTCATGCACAGAGCGTGGCAGGGTGCCCAGCAGGGGGAGCCCCGCAGGGGCCCCGGCATTCTCACACCAAGGGCCTGGTCTGGTCTTCACCGAGAGGTACCACCTCCGTGTGTGCAGTTCCCCCTCCGAGCGATGCCCCCGCCTGCCGTGCACCTGGGAGCCTGCGCAGCACGGCAGGAGACCCCGCGGAGGGCCCGGCGGGCCTGTCCGGAGAATGCCCGGACTTCCTGAAGCTGAGCCCAGCCCTGCCTGCTGACCGGCAGCCTGCACGGATGGCTCTGAAGCCGCTCGTTTACTTGTTCCCGTGCTCCTCTAGTCTGACCAGCCCGGGGCCAGAGAGCAGGAGCGCCAGATCTGGCACAATCCCCAGTGCCCCCCGTGCCCGCTGCAGGGTGGGTGCCTGGGAGCAAGCAGCCGAGTCCGCCCCAGCCCGGCCCTTGTGCTGCCTCAGGTCAGACCACTCCTGCCCCCCAGTGGGGTAGTTCCCCCCATCCCCTTCATGGGACTCTGCCCCGAGGGAGTTCATTATCTCTGTGGCAGCCCAGGGGTCCTAAGCCTGCAGTGAAGTCAGCACCAGACTCCAGTGCCAGCTGCTCGTCTGTGCCCTCACCTCCAGCTCCCCTGCCACGGCCCCGCTGGAGCAGCCGCACGCTGCCCGTTTCCTCCCCCTCGTCAGCTCCTTCCCTCTGGTCTCTCCGTGGACTTGGCGCAGGCGCCCAGTCCGTGTGTCTCCCCGTCGCCAGAGCGGGACCGAGAGGGCCTCTCTTCCCTGCTTTAATGCCCTGAGCCCTCAGGAACACTCAGCTCGTGCGTGGGGAGCAGTCACACGGGTGGAAACTTCGGGGCTTTTCCTGGTTTCAAAGACACGTCAGTGAAAGTTAATGGAAAAATCAGGAAGACGTAGAGACTGTCTTTTCAAGCATCACCGGTAGCCCAGTGCCAAGACACGCCTATGCGCTCATTAACACTTTTGAGCGTTGTTCCAGTCTTTTCTGTGGATGTCCAAACGAGAAGACTGAATGTCGTTAAGACACACGGTAATTTTTTGAAGCGTTCTCCTGCGGTTGGACTTTGAGTTTGGTTCTGTTGGGGGGTTTTGTGTGGTTGGTTGCAGGGGTGGGGGCTGGTTTTTATTGTTTTTGTTTTTGCTTCCTAGCCAGTGCCATGGATTTTTTCTTCATTTCTAACTATTTTTTTAGATCAAGTCCCAGCAGTAACATTGCTGGTTCAGAGGGTAAGAACATTTTTTAAAGCTGTTGCCAGATTGCCTACAGAAAGGCTCCACTAACCGTGAGCAAAGGTTTGTCGTCCCGCGGGTGCGCGCTGGCTTCCTGGTGACCTGGGTGTCCCTACCCCCGTGAGCCGTTTCCTTCGGCCTCAGGACCCCGCTTTCTCCTCGCCCGTCGTCCTCCCCACTGGCCCTGGTCTTGGCATGGGTGTCCATCCTGCGTGCCGGCCAGGGCAGGATGTTGGCTTACGGCATTGCACAATCAGAGCCGCAGGCCTCGCCATCTGCCAGCCAGTCTTGGCCGGAGCTGGGGTGCGTCTGAGCCCGGTGCGGTATCGCCGTGGGGGTCTGGACACAGCTTCACAGCAGCCTGGCCCCCGGCCCTGTGGCCAGGACGGGAGCCGGGAGCCCCCTGCATTTCTCCGGGGGGCGGGTCTCTGCCCCCGGCTGTCATGCAGTGAGTGTCCCTGAAACTGCAGCTGTGCGTGTGCCCCAGCTCTCCCCTTTCTCCCCACCTCCTCCACGGCCAAGAGGAGGTGCCTGTCCCCCCAGCTTGCCCAGCGTGTTTGTGCTGACACAGGTGAAGTGGCCCTGCCGGTTCTGGGAGGTGGAAGCCTTTTGTCGGTGAACTTGGAGCCAAGGGAGAGAGAGTGACCATGATGGGGCTGGCGGGTGGGGAGGGAACACACACTCACGCGCTCCACGCATGCGAGACACTCATCCGTAGGTCGTCAAAGATCCGTGGAGCGTTTAAATTTCTGCCTGTGTTTGCAAAAGCTACACAGTGCAGAGGACTGTCTAAGACTGTTGTGAAACATCACGTCTGAGCAAGCAGGTTCGCGGCAGCCTCGTGTCACCCCAGGTCGAGACGGCGAGCCTTGCCAGCACCCCAGAAGCTCCTGTGGACAGCAGAACCTCCCCTCCCCCAGAAGCCACCACTGTCCAGATCTCGGTGGTCACATGTCTTGCCCTCGAGCAGTTGGTCAGCTGCGCAGGTAGCTTAAGACAGCGTGGCTGTGTTTTGCCAGGCTCGAGCCACAAGCTCTGCACGTGCTCCAGAGCTGGCTCTTTGTGCCCCGTCCGGGTTTTGATGTCAGAGCATCGCCACCGTGGAAGCTGGTTTTCACTGACACACAGACAGGCTAGCTTTGCAGATGCTAATGTCTGCGCATTTTGATTGGTCGGTATTAGAGAGCAGTGTGAGGCATCAACACCGATGTTACCAAGACTCCAGCGGGGGGGTTCACTGAGAGGAGCGTGGTCAAGTACGGGCAGGGTCTGCCATGGTACCCAGGGCATGTGGCCCTGGGGACTCTGGGGGTTGAGGATGGAATGGCCACACATACCCTGTCACCCCACCCTGGGGTCCCTACTGACAGCTGGACGGCCTGTGCCCTAGGTCCGTGCCTACTGTTGACTGAGATAGGTGACAGAAAAGGTGTGGCTTGGGGACTTTATATTAATTCTCTGAATTACTGCCATTCTTCTGAGTTATTACTTCTTGGGGCTTCTGAGTTTGTTCTCTGACTAAGGCCGGCAGTTTCCCTGTAAGATTCCACTGCAGGGGACTGAGACCAGTCAAGGCCGTCACACCCTGTGCCGTACAGGAGAGGGTAGGGACCCGGCAGTGGCATACGTGCCCACCATCCTTTGACTTAGCAGGCAACTCCGTGTCTGCCTCCCGGTTTGTTTCTCTTAATTTTTAAGAACAAGCCTGGCCAGTTGCTTGGCTTCTGTCTCTTCCCCCAGATGCTGGGAACTCAGAAACTGGGAGGGAGTTAACGGAGGGACCAGGCCTGGGACGCTTCCTCAGTGGCGAGTCAGGGGACTGTGACTCGGCGGCCAGCAGAGCGAGCGCTGTGGCCATCGTGTGCCCGTGTGAGACACACGCAGGGCCGAGGGCAGGGGTGTGGAGGGGGACAGGGACACAACCCCTGGAAACCGGCTGGCTGGCTGGCTGGCTGCTTGCTGTTCTCTCTTCTTTCTCGGCAGCCTCAGGAAATGCAGCCGGAGGCGTCAGCCTGCTCTGCTTGGCTCTGCGGAGGGAGCAGCAGGCGTTTGGGGGCCTGACCACTGCTCCCACCCTCCCCCAAGAGGGCTGTGGGGTGCAGCTGCTTTGTGATGTTTTTTCTTTCTAAGATCCTCTTGTTTTTTAAAATCTCAAGCATGGAGCAGTGCTGCCTGTGTGTCGCTCTTGGGGACAGTGGGCTTCTGAGGAGCTCCCGGGGCTCGTCCAGAGCCCAGCAAGGCGGTGCTCTCCCTCCCTGGCACACACGGGGCCAGAATCGGGCGCCAGGCCACGTGACTCCAGAGCGTGAGGCTCCTTTCTGCCCTCAGGCTGCCCAAGGAGGGCAGGCGTTGATGAAGCGCCCACGAGGTGCACGGCCATCCCTGCCTTTCAGAGGTGGGTGTAGTCACCCTCTGGGTGAGAGCCCAGCCCTGCCTTCTGCGTCACTGGGTGTCTTTGAAGAGGTGATTTGCCTCAGTGTCCCCTTCCGTAAAGTGGGGAGCACCATACGGCCCTCACCCTCCAGATGCTGTGTGGGCTGAGCAGAGCCAGGTATGAGGCCAGGCTTGTTGGTGGGGGGCTGCCTTTGTCCCGGGCACCCGAGGGAGCGCCTCTCACCCGCCACGGGGAGCCTTCCTGCGCCTTGTTCCTGGTGGGCTCCAGGCCGCCCACCCCACCCGGGGCACCCTCAGGTGAGGACAGGCAGAGCCGGAGACGCCCCCCTGGCTCCTGGCGAACAGGAAGGCAGGAACAGGGCGCTAACAGATGTTCTCTGACAAGGCTTCCCTGGCTCTGTTTAATCAAGATTGGCAAATATTGATTTCATCTCTGGCCCGACAGATGTGATCTTAGCAGGTTTCGGTGGCAATTAGCCGGGATTAGTTTGCGAGTCAAGCTCCACGCCGACAAGACACGGCCCTCTGTGGGCGGCCTGGCTTGTTCCCAGGAGTGGCACCGGGGGCCGTGCTGAATATTTAACCGCCAGCCTGACCCGGGCAGCCCCAGCTTGGGAGCAGACCTGGAAGCCAGATCCAGGAGGGGTGCAGCGTTGGCCCCACAGTGGGAGCGGGGACACTTGGGGCTCCAGGCTGCCGCCGTTGACCAGGGTTCCAGCGCGGAAGTACGTGCATAGCCACACAGTGCTGTGGGCGACGCCGGGGCTGGCTGGGGCCAGTGGGGTCCCCAGAGGGGCTTCCCTAGCCACAGAGGCCCGACGTCTGGCCTCTCAGACCCCAGGCCCCACCGTCACTTGTCCCTCTGCTGCAGGCGTGGTGCAGCCCGGGTGGGCCGTGTGCGCCGTCCTGCGCGAACAGCCTTTTTTAATTCTGCATTTCAAAGTCTCATTTGAAGTGAGTGGAACAGCACCCGGAACTGGAACAAGATGCTCTTCCACATGTGCTTCAGGGGAGGTCGGCACCCTCTTCTGATCCACCCCCCCCCACCCCACAGCGACGCAGGGTACCTCCCGTCTCTCTCACACGCACACAGACTCACCCATACCCGTGTAAACCGGCTGGGATCGTGCAGTGCAGACTCCCACAGCGTGCCCCTCCCCTTCACCGGTGGCGGCGCAGAGTAAGAACGTGGACTGTGAGGCTGGGTGCCTGGGCTCAAGCCCCGGTGCCACCACTGTCTAGCTGAGCGGGCTTGGGCAGGTGACTCAGCCGCTCTGGACTCCCGGTGCCTTGGCCTGAAAACGAGGGTGGGGTCAGTCCCTGCCTCCCAGGTTGCCGTGAGGATCACATGGGGCGCGTCACCTGCCGCACGGGCAGCGCTAGGGCCAGCGGAGCTGTGTGCGTCCACGCCGGCCGGCGGGCGTGGGCTTTGTGCGGGGGACACAGCGCCGCCCCGCTGCTTGTCGCAGCCGCCTGCGTTCCCCGCAGTGGAGGCGCCCGCATCTGGCTAACGTCCTCCATGCCAGCCTAAGGCCGCTCGCAGCTCTTCTGTTACAGCAGTGGCGGGGCACCTGCCCTCAGCCAGCCTCGCCTCTGGCGTCTCACGCGCGTTTTGTGATTGTCTGAGGGCCGGTTTCTGGAGGCGGAACGACCAGCTTAGAATAAAGCGGTGTGCGCACCTGAGATCGCAGCACACAGGTCGGCCCTTTCTTCTCACTCCCCAGTGTGGCAAGACACCGGTTTGCACACGTGGAAGCAGCCCATCCCACGTGGGCCCGGGCCATGCGGGAGGCACCCTCTCGTGTGAGTGTGACAGCTGGCCTGGCCTGCCCTTGCCCCAGGGCTGCCCCGGCCCCAGCTAGGAGTGTGGCCCCTCCTGGGTGCTGGGAAGGCTAAATGAGGAACACCCATCCTCGGGGTCTCCGACATTTCAGTGTGGACGTGTATCGTGTGCTGTGACACGCAAGTCCGTATGATCTTCAGGCTACGGGGCCGAGAGCTTCTAGAAGCCTTGTATTTTAGTGAGGGGTGCAGGGGCTAGACAGCGTCCTGTGTTATTTCTAATCAGCTCCTTCCCACCAGGTCTGAGTCTGATGCCAAATGGGTGACTCGGCGAGCCCCAGATGGCCTGGCCATGGCCAGAGGAGTTAGAGCGTTCAGCCTCGAGGGGAGAAATTAGCCATCAGGCCAGTGAGGCCGGTGGTGTGACCAGTTGTCCCTAAGTCATGGAACCTCCATAAAGCCCTGAGCAGCGGTTCAATGGGCGAATCATGGCCCCGCACGGGGCACAGGAACCCTGGTCTGCGGCCAGCCAGGCAGACTGTGGTAGCCCGGGGCCGGCAGTGGGAGCGGTCTTCGGGCTGAACCCTACCCCGGGCTCTGTGCTGGCTCCAGGTCGGCTCGGCGGAGGACTGCATTTCAGGACACCACCCGGCGTCCACAGAGACCCGGAGATGCCCGCGTGTGGTGTCGCGGCCGCGGTCAGGCCCCACCTGCTGGCGTCGAGCTGATGGAGCGGCCTCCGCTATGGTGCTTTCTAATGAGATTCTGGAGCTGTCTATCCGTCTTGCTTCCTGAGGGAGCACAAAGTGCGCGTGTGCTCAGATTTCTAATACAGCAGGGGAAGACCTCGGGGCTCTGAGAAGACAGGCTCTGGACCTGAAGCCTGCTGGCTGCAGCCACGTCTGGGGCGGGGTCCCCGTGAACTGGTTTTGCGTGTGCACAAGGTACCCCCTTTTGCCCTGCTTTCTCGTCTGCCCTGCATGCCGGGGAAGGCGTGGGAGCCAGCCTGCTGAGGTTTGTGTCCAGCTGCTCTGCTTGCCAGCTGCGTGCTTGGCCACGGGACCGCTGCCTTGTCTGGAGAGCAAAGTGGAAAGCCCTGCGTCTGGGGCTTGTTGTCACGAGCTGCACACGCACCCGGTACCTGAGGAGACCCCATCGTGTTGGCCTTAGCGGATACTGTGACCGCCGCGCTCCCGCCCCAGGCAGTGTTAGACCCAGTTTCCCGCAACTGGGAGCTGTTCAAAGCCTCAGGAGGATAAAAGATACTCAGGGGCTTAAAAACCCAGTCAGCGAACTCCGGTGAGGCGGAGGTGCCGGGCCCATTGAATGAACAGATGGGTTTTAAGTACCTGGTGTTTGTGGGATGAATGAGTGAGTCATATGTGCCCAGTGAGTGCCGAATAAATGAGTTTTCAGTGTTCTTGGGAGCAGGGTTCTTGGCCTGGGTGATCTAAGAGACTGCTAGGTGTTGTCCGTGAATGAACGAGTCTTAAGGACTAACTAGTTCTTAGCGTACAAAGGAATGACTTGCACGTGTGCAGAAACTGCTGAATTTGAGGCGCATTCCTGGAGGAGTTACCGTGGCCCCCCATCCCCGCCGGCCTCTGAAATTAGCCCTAAGGCTGCCGCACAGTCCTCAGCCACCCGGAGCTCTTGGGTCCCACTGAGTCTCACTTTCATGAAGGAGAAGCATCTGGAGAAAGGGACAGCCTGTACTGAAGACTGCCTGGGAAGGGGGCCCTGGGCACTGGCTCTCCCGGCCTCACTCGCACCCCCGTGGCCTTGTGTGGCCAACTGCATCTAGGCCAGTGAGACGTGAACGGAAGGCCGTTGAGGGAAGGGAGATGCTCTGGGCAAGATCATCCTTCCCGGTTAAGTCAGATGTGAAAGAACACTCTTACGTCATCCCTTCTTTCCCCCTTGCCCCATGGTTCAGTGAGAAGCATCGCTGTGGCCACCAGATGCTGCCGTGGGGCCACCGGCCAGAGATGGACACCAGCAGCGGACTGGGCGGGGCTGAGGGGGGTGACATCATTCTGCTGCGCCGGGTGGGGAGCTGTCATCCTTGGGCCTGGCCTCTTGGTCCACGAGGTGGTGACGTGCCTTCATGGCCCGAGCCTCGCTGGGACGCTGTGCTGCTTCTTGCAGCCAAGTCCGTCACAACTGACTCTCCCACTGCCGCTTGCTTTTCAGGGGCCACCGCCATGGCCCCATATCCCCGCATCCACCATCTCCAGCTGCCTCCCTTGTACCAGCACCGTGTGTTCTTCAAGGTCCTCAGATGCCAGCCGCGAAGACCATGCTGGGCAGTCTCCAGCAGAAGCAGATTTTAAGAGACTTACAGAATCAACAGGAGGGCAGAGGAACAATCTTAGAAAACAGGCAGAAGCCAAGGACACGCTGGAAGGAAGGAGAGAGCCAAGGGACCCAGCAAGTTGCACCGCAGGAAGAGCCAGGAAGACCCCCCCTCCCCCAGGACACCAACACTGCCCCGCTGAGCTGAGGCCCTGGGTGTACCGGGGCAGGGCAGCTCCTGCCAGAGATCCGCGAGGGGTCAGGAGCAGTGACGGCCGCGAGGCAGATCACGTTATCCCCGTTTCACAGGTTGGAACTGAGTCCATTCCAGGCATCAGCCCATGGCACCCAGGGAGACTCGACCACACCTCAGGGAAGGGCTTCGTGCAAGGAGCCCGGTGTCGAGCACATCTGCGCTGGAGACAGGCGGAATGGACAGAAGCTGCTGACTGAGCTGGAAGTAAAACGCCATCAGCACAGCCCCTGCCGGGACTGCTCATGTGAGTCGGGAGTCATGCCCGGCCACCGGCCCTGCCAGGCTGACCCACAGGCATGGCCGAGCTGCCAGGCGCAGGTGCGCCTCAGCCAGTCTGCACGCCCAGCTCGGCCGGCAGAGCGTGGCACTGACTTCAGGCCCTTACCTCTGGCGGAGGCGGAAAACTCCAGGGGCACACGTCCAAATGCGAGCCTCACGCTTGTCTCGTTGCCTTCGCTGCTGGGGCGTCCTCCGAGCAGTGCCGATCGACCGCCAGTGCGGCCCCTTCCCGCCCCTCCCAGACGCGTTCAGGCCCGGGGACTGCGGCGGCAGCACACATGCTCCTTGGGGGTGGGAAGCGGATATGCGTAGTAAGAGAAGTAAGCGTGTGCATTCACTTAGGAGAGAAACTGAGCACCCCAGGGGGCTGGGAGTGGGAGGAAAGAGACCTAGGTCCCCTCCGCGGAGCCAGCGCGCCCTCCTCTCCAGCTCACTGCAGCTTCTGCCCGGAGGAGCCGGAGGACGCCCCGCCCTCAGACACGCACGTGCTCCTGCCGCACGTGTACCCGCACGCACACCCGCACGCACGCACACGGCAGGAGACGCCACCCCCACCCAGGGCGCACCAGCAGTGGCCGAGCAGAGCGGCCGTGTCCAGCTCGCGAGTCCTCAGGAAGGAACATTCCCGTTCCCCTCGAGTCAGCCTGGCCGACACCCTCCTGGCCTGAGCAGAGTGGGCTCTGGGGCGGAGGAGGGGGCACGGCTGTGGGGTCGGCAGGTTCCCCCCACTTCCAGCAGAGGGCTCCGTGGCTGAGACACAGGGCGATGTCCTCGGGGATGTCGTGTCGCCGGACGGGGCGTGCGCTCCCTCCCCAGAGGTCTCCGCACGTCTGCACGCACGTCCACGTCAGGCCAGGCAGTGCTCCGGCCCTCGTCCGGGGGCAGTGGCCGCGTCCCGGCGCTGTGCGGGAGCCGGGACGCAGCCGAGAACAGCGGACACCCCTGCTGCGCTGGCGCTGGTAACCGAGTGGCAGGGGCAGGCGGTCAAGAGCTAATGAGCGATGTCATTCCTACTGGTGATAGCTGCTGAGGGGGAGGAAGGGAGCAGATGGGTGGCGGACGGAGGCTTCCAGGAGACAGGCCTCATTGCCTGGAAGGGTCTTGAGAGGGCTGCTTGGGAGAGTGGACGTCGCGGCCGGGGCCGGCCTGGCGAGGACGGGAGCACGACACCAGGTATCCCGGGCCAGGCGTGACTCAGGGGAGCAGACGAAGGCGGTGTGACAGATTCTGGAAGCATCAGGGAGGCAGGCGGGGGCCAGCCCCGCGGGGTTTGCAGGCCGACAGCCGCAGCCTGGAAGGAGCCGCTGGGGCCATCTGAGCAGAGGAGTGACGGGAACTGGCTGACTGACTGCTGGTATCTGTTAATCACATATTTCTGGAGACACTCCCGCCCCGAACCCACCCGTGCTCACGGTGACTCACCGTCGCTTTCACTTCTTCCCTGGCGTGGTGACTGGCTGGGCAGAATGTGAAGCCCGTGCACAGGAGCCTGGCCGCTGCGTGTGGCCGCCGTGCGCGGAGGAGCAGCTCAGTGGCGGAGATGTGATGCGGCTGGTCTGTCCCATGGCGGGCGACTGTTTCTTTACAGGCCTGTGTGTGGCTGAGACTACCTGATGTCTGGGATTTACTCTAAAGCATTTGTCCAAGCCACCCCCGCCCCCAGCCAGTGTGGGTTGGGCGGGTAGATGAAACAGGAATGACAGTGCTTAACGGTTGTGATGGGCATCGGAGCCAGTGAGGGGGCCCATCATGCTCTTCTCTGCTTTTGGGTGTTGTGGAAACTCCCGTAATAAAAAGGTTTTTGGAATGAGTGCAACTGGGAGGTGTGGGGGAGTCTCTGGGAGCAGTAACCTTACATCTCACCTTTGCCCTTTCTGCCTTTTCAGCATGGCGGGGAAGACCCCCCTGTGGCCGGCCCAGACTCACCCGCGTCCGCGGCTCGCTAGGCCCTGCTGAGCCGCTCAGCCTGGCGCTCCCGGGACCGCACCTGCCTCCTGAGGCTGTCCCAGCTCAGCTGTCCACAGCGATGGTGGAGGACTGGACTCCACAGGCTCACAACCTTCCTGTCAGACTTCAGGGGCCAGCATCCTTCCTCCTGGGACTGGCAACCCTGAGCAATGGCTGAGGGCCAGGGGACCCCGTAGAGTCACTCCGCAGCTTAGGGGGCCACAGCACTCCATTCCCCTGGACTATGACCACCTACCGGCCACTCCCCAGCGATGGTGTGGACCTGGCAGCCAGCTGCGGGGCCAGGGGGGCCGACGTCCTCCCCGGGCCCCACACAGGGGACTATGCGCCCATCGGATTCTGGGTCCAGAATGGCGGCTTGTCCCAGCCTGCTGCTGAGAGCGCGGCCACGGCCACCACCCGCCCCAGCCCCACCACCCCTGCGGTGCCCAAGATGGGCGTGCGTGCAAGAGTTGCCGACTGGCCACCCAAGAGGGAGGCCCTGAGAGAGCAGAACAACCCCAGCCCCTCGCAGGACATAGATGGCGCAAAGGCCACGAAAGCGGCCCAGTCCGTGAGGAGCACACAGAATGGACAGCCCTCCGCCGCCACGCCGGCTTCCTCAGGGTCCAGAGCCTTCCACCGGCTCTCCAGGAGGAGGTCCAAAGACGTGGAGTTCCAGGACGGCTGGCCCCGGTCCCCTGGCAGGGCCTTCCTCCCCCTGCGCCACCGCAGCAGCAGCGAGATCACCCTCAGCGAGTGCGACGTGGAGGACGCAGGGGAGCCGCGGGGGGCCCGGCACACGGGGGCGCTGCCCCTCTTCCGCGAGTACGGGAGCACGTCCTCCATCGACGTGCAGGGCGTGCCGGAGCAGAGCTTCTTCGACATTCTCAATGAGTTCCGCAGCGAACAGCCTGAGGCCCGGGGCCCCCAGAACCTCCCCGGGCTCCTGCAGGCCGACCCCAGCCCCCCAGGGGGTGGCGGTGGCGCCAAGGGCGACCTCCGCGACGGGCAGTCCACGAAGGACCGCCTTCTGCCGCTGCCGCCCATGAAGGAGAGGGACAAGGCCCGGAAGAAGCCCGTGCGGGGCCTGGGCGGCGGGGACACGGTGGACTCGTCCATCTTCCGCAAGCTGAGGAGCAGCAAGCCAGAGGGCGAGGCGGGGCGGGCCCCGGCGGAGGCGGAGGAGGGCCGGAGCCCCCCGGAGGCCAGGCCCTGGGTCTGCCAGAAGAGTTTCGCCCACTTTGACGTGCAGAGCATGCTGTTCGACCTCAACGAGGCGGCTGCCAACAGAGTGTCCGCCGCTCAGCGGCGCAACACCACCACGGGCGCCTCGGCCGCCTCCGCCACGGCCTCCCTGACGGCCTCGCGCGCCCACAGCCTCGGGGGCCTGGACCCAGCCTTCACCAGCACGGAGGACTTGAACTGCAAGGAGAACCTGGAGCAGGACCTCGGCGACGACAACAGCAACGACCTGCTGCTCAGCTGCCCGCACTTCCGCAACGAGATCGGGGGCGAGTGCGAGCGCAACGTGAGCTTCTCCCGGGCCTCCGCCGGCTCCCCGGGCGCGGGCGCGGGCGCAGGCCGCCCGCCCGAGCCCGCCCTGAGCGCCTGCCGCACCAACGCCAGCATCTCCGTGCTGGAGGTGCCCAAGGAGCAGCAGCGGACCCAGAGCCGCCCGCGGCAGCACAGCATCGAGCACGTGGACCTGGGCGCCCGCTACTACCAGGACTACTTCGTGGGCAAAGGTGAGGGGTCTGCAGCTTCTCTGGGACTCCCCTGCACGTTCATTCACTGGCCGGGGCCTGGGCTCTGCGGATGCAGTCGGGGCCGGCCCTGCCTCGGAGAAGGCTGTGAGGAGGCAGTGAGCGGAGCCCGGCTGCACCAGCCTGTACCCAGGACCTTGACCTGCGTGAGGCAGCAGATGCGCGTTTAGCCAGCCAGTGAGTGCTCAGGGCACCCCTGCGCCAGGCTCTTCTCGACTCTGGGCGTCCGGAATTGACTGGCCCTAAACAAAAGTCTTGTCTTAGTGGGGTGAGACAGAAAACTGGATAAACACATGAGCCACATAAGTCACAGGGCGGTAGGTTCTGTGGAGGGAAGTAAGGCAGGGAGAAGCGGCTAGTGTTCCGGGGAGGGGGGGAGGCTCACTTCTCAATTGGCCATGGTCAGAGAGGGCCCCCTCGCTAGGTGCCAGGTGAGTGCTGAGTGGAAGGAGGTGAGGGAGGGCGTCAAGTGGAGACTGGGGAGAGTATTTCTGGTGCAGGGAACAGCAAGTGTTAGACCTGGAACAGAAGAACTAAGAAGGAAGCCGGTGTTGCTGGAGTAGTAGAGCTTCTGAGAAAGTGGAAGGAGCTGAGGCAGAGGTGACTGAGCGGACGTGTGGGACGTGGGGGCCCGTGGAGAGGACTCGCACCCTGAGTGAGAGGCAGCCGCCCTTATATGGGGTGCGAGCAGGAGAGCACCCTGAGCCGATGCGGCGGTTTGTGGCCTCCCTCCCGAGAACAGACTGTGGGTCAGGGGAAGCAGAGCAGCCAGGAAGGAGGCTGCCCCAAGAGCCTGGCAGGAGAGGATGCTGATGGGTCTAGAAGGGGAGCCCTGAAGCGAGAAACAGTGGTAGACGCTGGGTCATTCTGAAGGTGCGGCTGTTGAGCTTCAGAAGCAGTAACCCCAGGGGGAGACGGGCTTGTTCCTCCTGAGGGCCTTGGGCAGGTCCCAGAAGGCAGCAGGAAGCCACACCCCCAGGCAGCTGTAGGGGCGAGGCAGGGCTTGTAGAGAAGGGAAGCACACCGGGCAAGGACCGAGCAGGGAGGAGCCCCTGCCTAGCTCCAGCTCACCGTTGTCGTGCAGGAGACACACCCAAGCCCAGCGTTTCCACCCTGATTTTTTTTGAGAGTCTTCCGAAGCTCAGATTTTTAATGTGAGTTCTCCTCATTTCGAGATGTTGGCAGCTGTAGTGATTCAAATTGCTTATAACGCCCGTTACAGGCTTAGGCTACCCAGGAGTTTATTTCTCACATAAAGAACTCCAGATAGGTAGCAGCAACAAGGTCTGGTGAGGCCGCTCTTCAGCCTCGGTGGTACGTACCCTCCGGCTGGCCTCCCGGTCTGACATGCTGCTGGCGGATCAGCCGTCACAGCCATGTCTTCAGGAAGAGAGGGGAGTGGGTAAGGACTAACGGGCACACCTCCCATCAAACAGCCACTTCTTAATGCAGGGCAGGCTGGGAAATTCAGATTTTTAGCTAGCTACATCCCCTTTCTTCCCCCTTCCAAGAACGGAGGTTTCCTCATGAAAAGGGAAGACTGGCTAGTGGGTAGGTAGCTGGTACTACATGCCAGCCAGTTAAGCTACTTTTTTTTTTTTTTTTTTGAAGCCACTTCCTCACCAGCATAACGCATGTCAGCTGTGCCGGGCTTGAGGCGCGGTCTCCAGGGCCCCAGTGTGGGGGCTAGGCAGCCAGGGTTTGGGGTGTCTGTTCACAGCATTCGCTACATGGTACATTCCACTCCTTGGCCTCTGTCCTCATGTGTGGAATGAAGATGATTGTAGCAGCATCAAAACAGCATGATACAGCTCGAAAATAAAGGGATGAGAAAAGCAGTTCCGGACAGTTGCCAACCAAGAGAAAGGAGGTGAGGCAAGGAGAGAGGAGTTAGTGTCACACGAAATAGATTTCAAGGCTAAAAGCACTTGTTCGAGGAACTGAAGAGCCATTTTATGTTTATTTTTTAAAAGTCACCAAGAAACTCAAGGACTTGTGAACCTTTGTGTACCTAGCAACCCGGTAAGGTTACAGGGAAAAACCGATACAGCCAGTCAGTCAGAGAAATTGACAGGGTCTCTCTTTGAGCCGAAAAATAAGGGCATAGAAGACTTGACTAACCCAAGCAAAATCCAATTGCATAATGTATTTGTATATATATATTTTAATTTTTTACCTAACACAGAACACATCTTTGTAACTCACGTGGAGAAATCCCTACACGCCAGGATCATTCATTAAAATGATTACTCATTTTCATTTCAGATTCTTCATTAAAATGCTTAGTTCTTTATCAGGCAAGTGGTAAGCACTCATGGAATTTAAAAAAGCCATTTTCTTTCTAAAAGTGATGTCTTTGTAGCCTGGGGCGCTCATAAATAAATTAGTGCTTGGTTAGTGTGACTGAGTGCCCGAGATGGGCCACAGCTGAGAGGGGCCCTTGCCTTGGGGGACAGACTTAAGAACAGCCCCTGTCACTGCTTCAGGCGTGAGCTGGTGGCTGGAGGCTAATTGTCCTCTGGCCTGCTGGGAGTGCATTAACCCTCGGCTATCCCTACACGGTTCCGTCTCTACCACACGTCGTGAGGGCCTTGAGCGAGCCTTTGCCCCAAGAATATCTCCGGAGGACGGGAGCCATCAGTTAGACACAGCAGCCGGCAGGGAAGGCAGGTCTGGGAGGGTGCTGACTTCGGGGACCTCAGTCAACACAGCCTCCTGGGGGATATCCGGCCACCACTGGCAGAGCTGTGGGTTATGCAGCAGGAAGAACTATCTGGAAGGGACTAAGGAGGGTAGCCTATTTTAGGAAAAGGGGGAGAGAGCAGGTCGCTTTCTCTGGGACTCGTTAAAGGCTGTCGCCGTAAAAAAAAACGAGCACTCGCAGTCTCCTGGGCTGGAGAAGCGTGACTGGGGAAGGCGACGCCTAGGAGCTGGAGTCATGGTCCCTTCTCCGTGACAGAAGTCACGCTGGGGACAGTGGCTGCCGATACGCTTAACCTCCTAACCAGAGCTCGTGGCAGCTAAACTGAGCGAACCACTTGCCAATACAGGATGATCACAGTTCTGAGAGTTACGTCCGCAGCTTCATTCCACCCTCATGTCGGTTCTGTGCACCGGGTCGTGCCAGGGCGCTCAGATACGAGCGCTGCGGGTGCTGTGACGTGGCCAAGGTGGCACAGTCAGGTGGGCCCCTTGCAGTCTCCCTTCGAGGGGGACCGTGACAGGCAGTGGTGTGCGGCCAGGGCCTCAGAGCTGTGTAAGAGCCTGCCGTGGGGCGTCACCCCTCCTTTCAGAGCGCTGACTCCGACCTCTTCCCTTGCAGAGCATGCCAATTATTTTGGCGTGGATGAGAAGCTGGGGCCGGTGGCCGTGAGCATCAAGCGGGAGAAGCTGGAGGACCATAAGGACCATGGGCCTCAGTACCAGTACAGGATCATCTTCCGCACCCGCGAGGTGGGTCCCTGCGTGGATAGCAGCCATCAGGCCCGTACACCCTCGTGCCGCGTGGCTTCTGTGGGCAGGCACTTCCCTGCTGCCTCCCTCAGCCTTCCCAGCCACTCCGGAGAACGAGCCTGCTAGTCTCCCATCTCACAGGAGAGAAAACGAAGACCTAGAAATCAAACAGATTGTCTAGGGTCTGTTCCCCTTCCCTCCTGCCCTCCCTCCGCCGCACCCCCCCAGGGTTGGAATCCAGTATGTTTGACTGCAGATTTCAGGATTCTTAAATTTGCAAGAGATTCATTCTGGAAGCATAAGAACTGTTAGAAATAAAGGGGGTGGTGCAAGAAACTCAGGATCCGGGGATGCCTGCGGAACGGAAAGAATTAAGGCAGCAGGCTCTTTTTGTGGGGTAGATCAGTTCAGAAAGCTCCCACCACATCTCTCTTCATTCTGAGAACCCCAATGTCCTGGCATGGTCACAGGTTCCCCCTGGATTAAATATCAGCAGTGGCTAGGGAACAAGGCCCATGGGGCATACCAGGTTGTAGGTAACAGAAATCTGCTTCTGTTTCTAAAAGCATTAAGTCAGAAAGAGAATTCACTGTTTCCACATGACTGTAAGAACAGGTAGTGCTGGCTTCAGGCCAGGTGCTCAAGTGATGTCACCAGAACTCTGTTCCTTGCTGCTGTGCTTGGCTTTGCTGCTTTTCACGTTCCCACCAAATTCTCTCCACGGCATGGAAAATGAAGACTGCTCAGATCTTCTACATCTTTATCCTTCTCCTTTTCAGGGAAGGCACTGTTAGTTCTACATTCGCTGGAAAGGACTTGTTGGCTCTGCTTGGCGCACAAGCCCAGGCCCTGGGCCAGTCAGTGTCCTCAGGGCTGACGAAGGAAACTGGCCAGGTCTGAAGCGTGTGCTCCACCTGGTGTCCAGGGACAGGGCAGGACGCTGCAGCTCCATCAGAGCCACCCAGAGGAGGAGGCAGGGAAGTTCCTCAGCAGAAGCCTCAGGGAGGCGTCCCTAAGATTCAGGGAAGAAGCCCTTTCCAGGCCCCACAAATGGGTCTTCCTCTGCCCTTGCCTAGCTCCGTCCGCCGTGCTGGGCCTTTGCCCAGATACTGGAACCCAGGAGCTCTGCTGCCAGAGACATGGGCTGTGGGGCCAACCGAGCCTGGGCACTGTCCAAGCTGACAGACGCTGCACCAGGGCCCGAGTCTCAGCCCCTCCTGAGACCTTCCCTCGGGGGGGCAGCGGGATGGCACAGAGGCTCCGTGGCAGCTGAGGGGAGGCGGCCCCCAAACCTCACGTCCCAGACAGCAAGTGGCCACGGCTCCTCACCTCCCCAGCCCCTCCTCCCTCTCCTCACCTTTCTGGCCAGATGAACACCGGCAGGCCGGAGGTAACGGCTCGCCCTGCGTCAGACTGTTGAGTGGCACAGGCAGAGCAGCGGCGTGCAGGGCTGCAGTGCGGCAGATCTGCTCGTCGCTGCTACGTCTGGTACTTTCTACGCCTTTATGGCCGTGCCGCCACGAGGTGTCAGGACAGTTCTGTGATGAAGCCGTTTTTGTTCTCACTCCCTGATGACGAAACAGACCCAGAGACACTACGGGGCTCATTCGCAGCACCCTGCGCCACCCCTGGGACTCTGTGGGGTCCTCAGGGCTCAGAGTCCCAAGTCTGGGTCCACCCACTCCACGGAGGTCCCTCAGCGCTGCCGCCTGCCAGCCCTGGGCTGGGTGCTGAGGGGCGATGGCAGCTCCGGCAGCAGAGGGGCTCGTCGGCGAAGGCAGGGTGACAGGGTGGTGAGTGACGACAGGGAAGCGAGCCAGGAAGAGGGCTGAGGAGCGTGAGGAGCAGGCGGTGTAGACGATGGTCAGGGCGGGGCCGCCGGGAGGATGACATCTGTGCAGACCCACAGGATGGGAGGAGGGGCTCCGAGGACATCCGGCATGGGCCTCGGCTCAGCCGCCCAGCGCTGTAGACCGGGCACCCGGCTCCTTGCCCAGGGCCTGCCCCGTGGGCGTCGAGGTCTCCTGGACCACGGGTGGGCTCGGTGGGGTCGCACTGTCGGTGGGCAGCACTGGGCCTGGCTGGCACCCGAGGAGGGCAGGCACTGCGGTCATCCCAGGAAGTCGCGGTCAGCTGTGCGCCTGATCCCGGCCCGCTGGGAAGCTCACCGCCGCAAGCGCCCCTTCACTGCCCTCAGCACCACGTGGACTCAGCCCTGCGCCCAGCCCCCAGAGCGGCCGTCTGGGCCCTTCCCTGCCAGGGCCACACCGTCTGGGCTGCAGGGGGCAGGCACAGAGGCCAGCAGGGTTGGCCTCGTCTCTCAAGGCCCCTGCTCAAGAGCCTGGGCCAGAGCCAAGGGTCCGCCCAAGAGTCACGGCCGCACGAGGGCTGTTCTCAACAGAGTCTGCGCACGGAACGCTTCCAGCACGTTCCTGCCGGGCACGCGCCCTTTCTGTCGCTGGCCCTCCGCCACGCAGGACCCCGACCATTCGCACCCCGTAGGAGGAGGCCGCTGAGTGAGAGCCCGTGTCGGGTCCCACTGCGTCAGGGCCGGCGGGGCCCAGGCTGTGTGCCCTTAGCCAGCACCACGCTGCCTGCTCGGCTGCTTGAGTCCCGGCTCCGGGAGCAGACAGCCCTGGATCCGGTCCAGCTCTGCCACGCACTGCCGTGCGACCTGGGCCGAGGCTTCCCCGTGAGCACCTCAGTTTCTCCGTCTGCACAATGGACTCGCGCCTTCCC
The DNA here is from genome assembly GCA_019455555.1 of Galemys pyrenaicus. Classification (NCBI taxonomy): domain Eukaryota; kingdom Metazoa; phylum Chordata; class Mammalia; order Eulipotyphla; family Talpidae; genus Galemys; species Galemys pyrenaicus. Next base: position 4,106,139 of record JAGFMF010011389.1, read on the forward strand.
GGCTCCCGGCGCGGTGGGCAGGGTCTCTGGGACTCGCGCCCTGTGGCGGCGGCACAGGGTTAGTGGCCGGGCAGCAAGGGCTCCGGGTGCCAGGTGCTGTCCCAGCCGCCGCTCCCGTGGGGCCAGAGGGCCGTGCTGGGCAGTGAGCGCTGGGCTCGGTGGCGCGTTTTGTCCTTCTGTCCACATGCACATGTCTTGAGCGCCTGCACACCCCGGCCTGGGGCCAGAGCGAGGGCCCAGGCTGTCTCCCAAGCCAGCCGGCTGGCCCGTCCCAGATGGCCGTCCCCGGCCGCCAGGCAGACGACCAAGAGTGGGCCCGGCCCCGGCAGATGGGATGTGAGCATTGGCAGCGCCACACGCCCACGGGGCGGGCAGACTTGGAGCTGGGCTTTGGCACCACGCGCCTGACCGCGGGCCAGCCCGGAACTGGGCAGGGGGAACCGGGGCCGGGGCTGCCCTTGTGGAGCCCCTGGCTGCCATCACCCAGGACACGGGCCCCATCGCGGGGCACTCTCAGGCACACCGGGCCCGAGGGTGCCCTGCAGCCCAGCAGACATGCGGTTTTGAGGGACTTTAGTTTTGTGAAGGTGAGAGCTCTAGGTTTGCATTTTCTTCGTTTTGTTTTCTGATTTAGAAAATAGCAGTTGCTCGCTGTGAAGAATTTAAACTGTACATGTGTATAAAGTAGAAAAAGGAGAGTCTTGTCTTGGGTGGAAAAGCAAGTGTAATACAGCATCTGTTGAGAACTACGTGTGTTTAGAAGGTACCTGTGTGTGTGTGTGTGTTTGTGGTAATATAAATAATCTCCAAAGTTTACTGTTAAGTGGTGGGAAGATTGGGGAGTCAGCTGTAGCATCCTGTGTAAGCTTTAAAAATTTTAATTACGTCTGTGACTTTCTGCATTTGATACACATACGTACGATCACAGCTAACACGTACTCAGCGATTGGGGATTCGCTTATTGCAGCTTTTCAGCCTTGGAAGCCTTTCCAAGGCTTTCCAAGCCTTTCGCTGTTCTCCCCATCTCATAGACCCAGAGAAAGTAAGCTGCTTGCCCTTGGTCACTCAGCTAGGGCAGGAGCTGAACCAGAATTCGAACCCAGGCCAACCTACTGCCAAGTGACCTCCCGGGAAAGATCTTGAAGGTTCCCGCTGCCCACCACGGGGGAGACGCACGCCTGAGTCAGGAGCCGCCTCCTGTGCCCCTGGGCCCTTGCGTAGCTCGCCCGGCTGGTGCCTTCAGCAAGACAGTGCCAGCGTGGCTGGGGTCAGACCGCAGGCCCCGAAGGCTGAGCCGTGAGTTTAGGTTTTATCTTGAGAGGGGTGGGAAGCCCTTCACCGACTGGGAGCGGAGGGGAGACGTGATCCGACTCCAGCTGCCTTGGGGAGAAGGGACTGGGGTGGGGCAGCGACAGGGTGGACATCGGGAGGCCGCGGGCACTGTCCAGGACCGGGTAGAGAGTAGAGGTGCTGCTTGTTGCCCCCGGCCGGTGCCCTGTTCCTCCTCAGGGAGGCAGAAACACAGAGCTTTTAGGTAGTGGCCCTCGTCCAGTTGTCAGGGCTCAGATGCGCAGCCGGCCAGCTGCCCTTCTCCGGTGTGGAAGAGGGAGGACTTCTGGCCCGCGCTGCCCCCCAACCCCAGCAGAGGGCGCTGCGGGCAGAGGCAGCAGGATACAAGGGCGGTGCTCCTCTTGCAGCCTGAAACCACGGCCCCGGGCCACCCAGACTGCGGGTGAAAGCAGTGTCTGACATCATTGCATTTCATTCATGATCACCGAAGACCGCCCTGCTTATCATAAGAGAAATGTGTTTGTTTAGTCACCACTGGGGCCAGAGCTGGGAACTCCCAGCCCCGAGATCATTCCATTCCTTTCACGCATGCCTCTCGCCCAGGCCCTGTTTGGCAAGGGTGGGCCAGGCGCTGCCAGGGGATGTCGTGACATGTGGTTTCGCCGCCTCCTGTGTGTCTGTTGGCTTGGAGGGGGTGTTTTTTCAGCGAACACTGATCCTCAGTCTCTGAGCCACAGCCCAGGGCAGCGTAGGTGCTTGTAACGGCCCCCTCAGGGAGGGCTTTTCCCCTTGCACTGCTGCTGGCCCTCCGGGCGCTGGGGAGCTGTGCCCAGCCCGGGCCCTGCGTGTTCCGGGCCCAGCAGCGTGTATGTGCATACGGTGGAGGCCTGAGCCAGGGCTCGTGGGGACACAGAGCAGCAGGGGCCTCCAGACACGGCCGGTGGGGTGTAAATTGATCCAGCCTCTTGGGACACTGTTCGGCGGTTCAGTAAAATCGAAGATTGTCATGCCTCGTGACGCAGCCGTTTCTCTCCTGGGTGGAAACCCTCAGGAAAACGCGCTCGCTGCGCTGGGAGGTGCCGCTCGCAAGGGCCTGGCCGCTCCGTCTGCACTTGTCAGACACGGAGCTGTTTCCGTGCCGGTGAGGATGGTGAATCCAGCATGTTAAAAACATCAGCCTTGGGCCTCCCTGGTGGCACAGGGGTTGAGCACCACACTGAAGCATCCGCAGCCACTGCAGCACGAGTTTGATCCCCGGCCAGGGAGGGGACCCACAGGGCGCAGCAGACCTCTCCTGCCTCGCCAGCTGCTCCGCTCAGCAGTGTATTCCGGTCGATCTGCCTGTTCTGCTCCCCGCTCTGTCTCTGGTGACTCCTCTCACTGCCCACACCTTTGGCCTGTACCCCAGTGTTTGTATGCATGAATGAAATAAATCATTTAGAGGAAAAAAAAAAAGGGTAGGGAGCACACACAAGGACATCCGGGGCTGGAAGTGTTGCACTCCTTGAGCTGGTGGTGAGCCCCACTGTGAGAATTCCTTTAGCTGTACTTAACATGTGCTGTGCATTTTCCTGTGTGAGGGTTGTGCTTCCTAATAAAAAGGAGAATTCAAGAGGGGGAGTGTCCTGAGCTTCGGAGGCGTCTGACCGCCTCATGGAGCTGGTTCAGCCTTCGTACTTCTCGCTGTCCAGCGTGATCGCATTCCCCGCTGGAATGGCAGCTCCCGGAGCGGGTGGTCTCTGCCTTGCCCCTCCAGGGCTGGCCTTTAGGGGGCGCTCGGTCAGCATCCTTTGAGCAGGTGAACGCACGTTCCCTCCGTTGTCTCGGGTCCCCCCAGCGCCCCTGCTGGGGTCTCTGTGCTTCACAGAGGAAGCAGCTGACGCTCAGAGACGGGCAGTCACTTGGTCAAGGTCACAGCCAGAGGCAGCTTGTTCAGAGCAGCGTGTCCAAGTCCTGGTCCAGATCCAGGGCTTCCTGACTGGCACGTGTCACTCTGGGGCTGGGACCCCCCCTGCTCTGAGCGTCTCCCTAACCTTCCCTTCTCCCTCGAGCAGCTCATCACCCTGCGGGGCTCCATCCTGGAGGACGCCACGCCCACAGCCACCAAGCACGGGACCGGGCGGGGGCTCCCCTTGAAGGACGCCCTGGAGTATGTCATCCCCGAGCTCAACATTCACTGCCTGCGGCTGGCCCTCAACACCCCCAAGGTGACCGAGCAGCTGCTGAAGCTCGACGAGCAAGGGGTGAGCCGGGGCCCGGCTGGGGGGCCCCTGGGGCAACAGCCTGCACCCCCACTCCACTCCTGGTACCTCTTTCTGTCTGGGTCACGCACCCTCCCCCCAAGACAGCACACTATGCTAAGTTCGGTAAAAGGAGGGTTCCTCTAGCAACTTCTGGGCGTGCCAGAAGCAGGATGTGACTGGGTTAAGAGGCCATGACAGTCAGACCCCAGCCGGCGGCCTCTCGGCCCCAGAGAACGTCTGACCGGCCCATGCCGGGCTCGGGTCTGTCCACCATCCGGTTGCTGGGCGCCAGGTTCTGGGGTCGGCGATACAAAGACAAGCACTGGAGCCCGCTTCCTGAACTCCCTTGGGAAAAAAGGCGCTGACAGTCCTGAATCCTGAACCCCCCAGGATTCCTTCCACAACATCTCAGTTCCAGTCCACCTCCTGTGAGCCACCAGCTCTTCCAGTGGACACAGAGCCAGCCCCAGGGGGGAGGGGACAAGAGCGGGCAGCATGGGTGCCTCGTCTCACCTTCGGGGGGGGGGGGGGGGCGGGGCCGGGNGGGGGGGGGGGGGGGGGGGGGGGGGGGCAGGGACACACCCACTGCCCTTCCCTTCCTTTTGGGCGGCGGTGCTGGTTTCCTGCGTGACCCCGGCAGCTCCAGGGCTCAGCACTGGAGAAAGCCCTCGGTGTGTGCCGCCCGCCCCGCCCCGCCTGGCCTGGCCCGGCCTCCGTAAAGCCGCTCTCGCCCGCAGCTCTGCCGCAAGCACAAGGTGGGCATCCTCTACTGCAAGGCGGGCCAGAGCTCCGAGGAGGAGATGTACAACAACGAGGGCGCGGGCCCTGCCTTCGAGGAGTTCCTGGCCCTCATCGGGGAGAAGGTCTGCCTGAAGGGCTTCACCAAGTACGCGGCCCAGCTGGACGTCAAGAGTAAGTGCCTGCTCGGCCTCGTGGGGCCAGCCAGGGAGGTCACGGGGAGCCGCCATCACCCGCCCACCCGCGGGCCACAGCAGGCGATTGTGCCGAGGTGAGGGCAGGGCATGGGGAGCCCGCTGGCGGGCTTGCAGAGCGTGCGACTGCTCTAGCGAGGGCTGAAGGCGCCCTGGCCATGGACGTGGGGCCACATGCGCACGCGCATCTGCCCTGCAGAACCTGGGCGGCACCCGTGTCGCCATGACGACGGCCGCGGAGCCTCGGTCCGCCTGCACGGGGCCCTGCTTCATGGAGCGCAGGGACAGTGGGGTTCGGGGCAGAGCCCCGGGGGACGCTCGTGACACGAGGGCTGCTTTCCGAGCACGCGCCACACCGCCCGCGTGCGGGGTGGGGCTCTGCAGTGCGCTCTGAAGAGAAGCGAGGCCGTGAGGCACGAGGTCCAGGACGGTGCCGTCCCTCCAGGGAGAGGCTGCGTGGCTGGAGCGCGAGCCTCACGCTAGAACGTGGGCAGCCTCTCGAGGGGGTTGGCAGGCACGACGCGGCCGACGCGGTATTTCTGGTGTCAGCGTGTGGCGTCCAGGCTGCAGTGTTTACGATGGATAGTTTCGGGGGTGACTGGGGGCATCGCGGTCTGGGTCAGCGCTCCCTGGGGGAAGCTCTGCCCACTGACCTTGGGGGTGGACGGCTGGCCGGCTGCGGAGAACCCTGAGGTGGGCCCTGACACGACCACTCGCTCATCCCCTCGCCTCGCCAGGCCTCCGGTCCCTCCTGGGTGTGGAGCTCCGCTTGGAGAGATGAGTCGAGGCTTAAGCGGCGTGTGTGGCGGCACCACCGCACCTCCCCGCTGAAGGAGGCCGGGGGCAGAAGTGCCGCTGGGCTGTTGCTGGCGCTGTGGGCCGGGCAGTGGCTTTCGCGCTCTCGGCCTCCGCCTCTGTAAAGCGAGGGCCGTACTTGGCCTCACCTGGGGAGCGTGCCTTGGCCAGCAAGCCCAGCCCTCCCTGCTGTGGCCTTGGAGCTGCAGGCCCCAGCCCAGGCCCCACCCCCTCAGGTCAGGGTGGGCCTTCTGTGGGTGCCGGGGGCAGCCGCCTCCCCACAGTGTGAGTGGCGCTGCTGTCCTGCCGTTTCCTCCGCACGAAAGGGAAGTACATTCAGACACATGGAGCCGGGGCCTTCCTGCCCCTCTCAGATGCCGCTCCCCGGCTCAGCTCCTCCTCAGCAACACCACAGTCATGCCCCTCACCGGAAGCCTGTGAGGATCAGACGCCTAGCACAGAGCCAGACAGAATTAGCGCTCCTGGGGGTCCGCTCTGGGGGCGCGTTTCCTCAGAGGAACCTGGGCCCCCAGTGCTCCCCGCCGGCCTCCCCAGCTAACAAGCAGGGGTGCCCTGGGGTTGCTGGGCTCCAGCGCTGACCGTCCACAGCTTTGGTGGCCTCACCTGTCACAGCTTGTCCCCGAAAACATACGCCCTCACGGAGGGGGCTCCTGGGTCTGGTGACCGCCGTTTCCCCAGCACCTGCAGGCTGGAGCTGACCTGTGGCTCCATAGCTCAGGGGTTAGGGCGCTGGACTTCCAAACAGCTGGGCAGCCTGGGTCCCCACGGGGCACGGGGCACGGGGCGGGCTCCCCAGGTGTGGGCCCTGCAGTGCATGCAGCAGAGGCTGGGTGGTCACGCATGCGCGGGCAGAGCTCCCTGGCGGGAAGGAGCACCTCAGGGTGAGATGGGCTTGCCTCGGGAGACTGCCTGGTGGCAGGGCTGGGAAGGCTCCTCGAGTACCTGTGGCCTGAGAGGGAAGCGCTGGACCAGAGTGGGCCAAGAAGGGGCAGGAAAGACATTCCCCGTGATCAGAACAGTGACAGCAAAGGCCCTGCGCTCTCAGGGTCCCGGGATTACCGTGGAGGATGAAGTGCGGGAGGCAGCAGGGGCGCCCCCATCCTGGGCCGTTAGAGCTAAAGATGAGGGGTCTGGGTCTGTCTCCTGTGAGGAATGTGGAACCCTCAAACAGCAGCACTGAGCATATTCAGAAATACCAGGGCGCCAGGCGGCCTGGAGATCCAGTCCACGGCTCACCGCTCGTCGGACCGCGAGTCACGTCCTTGCCTCGCCTGCCCGCCCCGAAAAGGAGGGCCAGCGACGGGGCGTGCTTCTTCCTGCCGCAGCCCGCTCGAGTAGCGCTCGCCAGTCTGGCCTCACCCTCGTCTTCTCCACTGAGTTCGTTTGCTGGCGGGAGCCTCCCAGCGAGTGGCCGCCTGTGCCCCTGCGTGCGGCCCCCTCGTGTGGGGCTGGGAGACCCGCCCACGTGGTGTGCTGACTCGCCCTTGCGCGGCTGGGTCTTTTCCCACTTTGAACACACAAGCTTGTCTGTCCTCTTGCCCGACGACTGAGGGTCCTGCCCCGTGTCGCAAGGCGCACGCGCTGGACTCCGCGGGCCGTGTCCTGGAGGAAGTGTCGGGTCCTCCCGTCAGCCCGTCTCCACGCCGGGTCGAACAGACGTCGCCAAGACGTTTTCCCAAGTGGTTGTACCCAGTCCCACGCCCAGCCAGCCACACCCAGGGTTCCAGTTGCTCTGCATCCTCACCGGCCCTGGGTAGCGGCAGACTTGAAGATTTTTCCCGGTGCAGTGGGTGTATACCATAAGGTTTCCTGTTTCTCAGAATTCATTTAATTTTCAAGAGTGGAGTTAAGTGAAAACATCAAGTTAAAAACGAGCACAGATGGCGTGTGGGACATGGCAGGGGCCCAGAGGTTTGGGCAACGTGGTGCTGACTGGTGTTTCTGTTCCAGCCGACTCCACGGGAACCCACTCCCTCTACACGACGTACCAGGACTACGAGATCATGTTCCACGTCTCCACCCTGCTCCCCTACACCCCCAACAACAGGCAGCAGGTCAGTGGGGCCCAGTGCAGGGGCCCAGTTGAGTCCATATGGCACAGCGGCCCCCAGGGCGCGCCCCCTCCCCACGGCTGTTGGCCAGCTGCCTGCCCGGCGTGGCTCCCCAGGACTCTCCCACACGGCCCTTGGCCTTGGAGACGCCCTGCACCTCGGCCATGCCCCCTGAGGGTTCAGACTAGACAGTGTCCCTTGATGTCCGCGTGCTTACAGCCACCCTGGTGCCCCTAGCTACCCCACCCCCTCGAGCCTCTTGGGCCCAGCGGGGGTCCAGTAGAAAGGGAGAGTGACTCGGGTCCTGTCCACTTCTGCTTCCTTCTCCGTGGCCTTACGCGCAGGCCACAAGTAGCAGCAGACGCGCCCCCATATCCCTGCCCCGCTGGCGTCCCAGCAGCACAGCCGCCCGGGGAAAGAGCTGTTCTTTCAGGGCTCCAAGGGTGTTTCAGGGCCGAATCTGGTTGGGCCGCTCACACGCCGGTCCCTGGACCTGGGATGCGGGTGCAGCGGCTGACGCACGTGCCCGGCCCAGAGGGTGAGAGGCGTCAGCTCGACATGAAACAAGACAGAGGCCAGGGAGACGCTTTCCCTAGGGGGAGGGGAAGGAGGAGCGCAGGAGGGGCCGGTGCCTGGGCGACGGGAGGTGTGGGGGCACAGCCTGGCGCAAAACTTGGGGCAGCTCCGGCAGAAGTGGGATCCTGGCCCTTTCTGCCCACGTCTCTGAGGGACAAGTCGTTCAGCCACTGCGAGCCGGGTTGTCTCCGTCCGCAGTGGAAGGGCAGGGCGAGTGGAGGCAGATGCACAGAACAGCCAAGGCCTCTGTGGGCAGGTGACATCGTGGCGAAGGCCTGAAGAAGGGAGGGCGTGAGGGAGCCCCACGGGGCTCTGGGGGGAGACTTCAGGCAGAAGGAGCCGCAGTGCAGGTGCCTGGAGGAAGGCTCGGGGTGCAGTGGCGGGGGCCCATGGCTGCAGCAGAGTGGGAGGCGGGGAGCGGGACCAGACGGCTTCAGCACTAATTGTCCTCTCCACGGAGATGGAGCCGCAGGAGGGCTGGGGCCGAGAGGACATGACCCAACCCAGGTGGGAACAGGGAGGCAGTGAGGAGGCGGCTGTGACCGCCCCGGGGGACCCCTCGAGAACGACCTGTGACGCTGCCCCTCTGCTTGCCCTTTGCCAGCTCCTGCGGAAGAGGCACATAGGAAACGACATCGTCACCATCATCTTCCAGGAGCCGGGAGCGCTGCCTTTCACCCCCAAGAACATCCGCTCGCACTTCCAGCACGTCTTCATCATCGTCCGAGCCCACAACCCCTGCACTGAGAACGTCTGCTACAGGTGCGCACCTGGCCGCAGGGAGCCCCTCCCCAACAGTGCCCTTCCCCTCCCCTCCACGCGCAGGTAATCAGGGGCAGCAAGCAGACAGCAGCCCGGGGCTTTGCCACCTGTGTTTGTTGTTTGCCTGCAACAGGGAGCTCCGTGCATACATTTCCCACACCCACGAAGGGAGTCATTCTCAGCCAGACGTGGTTTTGATGAAAAAGCCTTCGGGGTTTTTACTTGCCTGGAATCTTTTGATGGCAAATGACAGAAAATCCACCTGTTTGGCTTGAGGTGAAAAGGCGGTTGGGCACGAGCCGTGGGTGGCACAGGAGCTATGGGTGGAGGCGGGGCAGGCAGGGAGCCCTCCTTGGGGGGTGCAGCCAAAGGTCTTTGGTGAGCAAGCAACAAGGTCTCAGGCCCAGTCACCTCCCTCCCCAAGCCCAGACTCTCACCCGAGGGAGTGGCCCGACTCTACAGACCAAATGGAAAGCTCTCTGGGTGCAGCCTGAGGATAGAGCTGTGTCCTGTGGAAACCAGCTGATCGGTGACCAGAGCCAGGTCAGCACTGGTCCCCGGAGCAGCCGAGCAAACTTGGAGGAGTGGGCCAGGAAGTGTTATTTTCCATTTTTTCGTAAGTGGTGTGAAATTCAAGGGATACAAAGCCCATCTCTCACACAGAAGCAGCCACTGTTAGCAGTTCCCTGTGGGTCCTGTTATCTTACACACACAAGTGAACACTTTCAAATATTCCTCTTCTTTTTAATAGCGTATCACATGCGCTGTTGTGCATACTATGTTTTTTCACTCAATAGTCTTTGTGAATTTTCCATAGCAGTCCATAAAAATGCATTTTCCTTTTTTGTGCCTGTGTACTATTCCATCTTGTGGGTTTACAGAATCCTTCCCCCACTCTTTACTGATGGACGTTTGGATTGCTTCCTGTCTCATTACCGTCCATCCTGCAACAAGCAGCCTTGTTTATACTCTCATTGCTCTCAAGCCCAAGTGTCCAGCAGGAGGAAAAGCTCCTTAAAATGCAGATGCTACCTTAAAGGATATGTGCATATCGACACTAGTATTCTTAGTAGAATTTCGAGAATCTACCAGTTTCTTCTCTTGGCCAGCATATGAGAAGTGGGAAGAGGATTCCACTGTGCAGCCCCTTTGGTTAAGAATCACTGTGTTGGATATGTGGCCCAGGGCGCAGCTGGGAGCCAGCACTCTGCATTCTCTATGAGACCCACACCCCCTCTCCCCCACCCATTTGTTCAGGGACACCCAGCAGCAGTTGCCATTGTCCCTGTCACCTGGCTCTCTGGGCCTCGGGTCACTAAGGTGATGGTAGCGTCTGTGGTGCCGTGTTCTATGGCAGCTGAGAGGGAAGATGGGGCGGGGCTGGGTAGACCAGACTCTCCTCCCCATCCTCACTGCCCCGCTCCCCTCCCCCCAAGGATTTTCCCAGGAGACCGAGGCCAACCTCCCACCCTTCCAGGCCAGCCTTGTGGGGTCTCCAGGGTGGCGGCTTCCTTTTTCTGATGTGTGGATCTTTCTTCCTTTTTGTTTTTTTTTCTTTTTACAACTTAATTTAAAATATTTTTATTATGCAATATTTTAAACATTCTGAAAAGGACAGAAAATAATATGACAGACACCCATGTGCCTACCACCAGATTGAACAGATGTTAACATTTCACCACTTTGCTTCCTCATTCTCTCTTTTCTTTATTTTAAAGCAAGAAATGTTAGCAATACAACCAAAGCCTCCCCCTCCCGCCCCCTCCCTTCCCTGCCCGCCTTTCCCCACAGACCAGGCTCTCTGGACAGCCTGCTCGCCGTACCCCCGCCCCCGCCCCCAGACAGCCCTGCCGCACAGCACAAACAGCCTCCTGATGACTCTCGCCCTCTTGAAGGTCAGGCGCTCCTTCCTGTCTGTCACAGCCGGTGCTCACCGAGGAGCAGGCGCTGCAGACGCCTCGGCTGGCTGGACAGTCGTGGCCAGTGCCCTGGCCCGGGGCAGCCAGGCCACAGGAGAAAATTAAGTGCCCCACCTCACTCCTCTCTGAGGCACCATAGCTCTGAGAAGATGGTCGCCAAAGCAATAATTGCGAGTATTCTAGAAGCACTTACTGACCCGCAGCGACCAGGTGGCCGGCGGGCCACACCCTCCCCGCTGGTGCGCCACGGCGCGTCCTCCCGTCCCCAGCGTGTGGCTGCGGCTGAAGACGCGCGCCTGCACCTGCGGGCCGGGAAGCCGGCCCTTCTGCTGCCCACGGACGGGGGACCAGCCGCTGTGCTGTCTGGGAACCCTCAGCAGCTTGCGGCTTTAGGGTTCTTCAAGCCACGAGTCGGGACTCTGGGCAAAGCCAAAACCGATCGCTCTGATCAGCCGTGCGCTGAGTGAAGAAGTCGCGGGCTGTTCACATCTCTGGAGCCCCAGGAGGCGGTCAGTGAGAGCTGAGGGCCTGGTGAGGTCGTGCCCGCACCCCCTGCCTGGGGAAGTGCCACTCCCACAGGGTTGCCCCCCAGACGGCAAAGAACCTGCCCTGGCGGCCTCTGGAGAGCCTGTCCACAGGCAGAGCCTTGCTGTGTGACGCCCGCACCCACCGCCCATGAGCAGAAACCGGCTTCTTCTTGGCCTGTGTGTGCAAGTTGAAGTCATTACTTCAGTCTGTGTTGTGTGCCGGTGCTGGGGCGTCAGCTCAGCCCGTGGCCCTGCCCGAAAGGCGCTCCCCACATGGGCGACCAGCAGTGGAGGCTGCGAGCCAGGGCCTGGGCTGGCCAGCTGGGGCCATCTGCCTCCCTCATTGTCTGCTGCACGCACTCTGGTCCCTTCCAGTGCTTTCTTCACAGAGCAGGGCGGCACTGGCGGCCTTTGCAAATTGTCAGTCCAGCTGGCACTCTGGTAGCTCTTCATCCACCAGGGCCCAGCCGGCGCCCGTCTTTCGTTTCAACCGCAGGGAGCTTATGAGCTGACTGCCAGCGGGCATAGACGGGTTAAGGGAACCCGTATGGGAAGCTGAGGCATCCAGGGCCCCTGACAGCAGGGAAGCACCACCCCACCCTTCAGCTTGGAAGGTCCCAGGGAGATGTGGGAAGCTGGGATGAGGCGCTCACAGCGCCGGAGAGCCCACCGGCCGGAGCTGCGGCGATGAGAAGACCAAGCATTCCGGCCGCTGTTACGACCTCAGCCTAGCTGGGCGGCAATGAGTAGAAATGAGCGCCCCGCCCTCTCCTCTTGCCTTGTCACCGGCCGGTGCTCCTGTAGGCCAGACTCGGCCGGAAGCCAAGAACCTGGGAACCAGGTGATGGCGGCACAGCCCACAGAGACTGCCCTTCAAGGACACCGGGAAGGGCTGAGACTGCGGCTACTGCAGTCGCGATAAGGAAGAGAAGTCCGTACACCATCAAGGCCCTGTGTGGCCCCTGGTGGCCTCACCCACCTCCTCTTCACTCTGGGCTCCAGCCACCCCAGCCTCGTTCTGCTCTGCGTGTACTCTTTTCCAGTGGAGCCCTTGCCTGCAGCTCTCCCTCCTCAGCCCTTTCTCTGGCTGCTGATATTCCTAAATGGCAGATTGTCACCTCCTCAGAGAGGCCCTCCCAGATTACCCTTGTCCCGCTCCTTCTGTTGTTCTGTTCATACCCCCCTCACTGTCCTTGTCTTCACAAGGTAGTATACGAGTGCATCTGTGTCATGTCTCTCTCTTCCTAGAAGCTCAGGAGGGTAGGGACCCCTGTATCCCCAAAACCCAAGAGCGAGAACGTCCTGGAAACGGTGTCAGACAGATGCACAGTCCTTGTGAAGTTGTGAAGGAGGAGGATTGGGAGTCAGAATGTGAGCCAGCCATCCACTGTGGTGGGTTCACAATGTTTAAATCCCTCAGCGTTTAAATCCCTCCACCCACACCTGGCCAGAGCTTCTCCCCCATCACAGCTTGGTGCTGGAAGCCTCGACCTCCCTTCTCTCTCGACCTTGCACTTCTCCCAGCCTCGCAGCTGCCAGTTTCTGGCCTGCCCAGGATCGGAGCACCAGGAAAAAGGGGAGGCATGAGACGTCCCTAGAAACTCCCTTCACTCCCGGAACCGCGACCCACCCGCGAGATCTCCCAGGCAGAGGGCCAGCTCCAGTCCCCTCCCAACTCTGGGAGGCCTCCACAGGGAGGTGGGGGGAAGTAGAGATAATGGGGCTCAGCCCAGCTTCGTCTGAACAGCTCCTCCCAGTAAGGTCTTCTCTCTCTGGTGGTGCAGTGGTGAGGCTAAGGTCGTCTCTGCGTTCTCACACAGCGGCTGTCTGATTTCTGTCAGTGTCCTCTTCGTCAGAAATGAAGTAGGAAGGGTCCCGTCCTTCCTGCTACAAACAAATCTGGAGATGGTGTCTTTGCAGATGACCTAGAAAGTGTAGTAAATGGTGCTACCCAGTATTCCCGCGATGCTGCTGCCCAACGGGCCACTGCCACGTTCGGTGGCTCACGGACACGAGCATTCCTTTCTGGCTTACAGAAAGCTGCTGGGTCAGCAGGAGCCTACCTGGTCTTGGCTTCAGGCCACAGGTCAAGTCCAGGTCTGCTGCAGGTGTCCCTCGCCTTCTGGGACCAGTAAGTCCCCAATACAAGTTCATCTCTTGGGTCTTAGGGATGGAGCAGGAGCGTGAGCTCCCGCCCCATGTCATGCCTTTGCTTGAAAGCCACTGGCCAAAGCGCGTCACATGGCCCTGGGCCCGGGATAAACGGGGCGGGGCTGTACCTGCCGTGAGGTAGAGTAAGGAATGAACTTCTGCCAAGCTGTCATCTGCCAGAAATCTGAGCGTATGTAAAACAAGAATAGCTCCAGTTTAACGGTGCTAAAGTTACTTGTTGAATTCCAGCAGATGTTCAAGCAGTCCACTATGTAGAAAGTAAACACGTGCCCTAAATAAGGAAAGCAGTTCACTCACTAGGTGTGAGGTCCCTCGGCAAAAGGAAACTGGTTGGCCGCGAGTGTTTCCTGCCATCTAAACAATTTCTCCCTCCTCAGCATGGCTGTGACCCGATCCAAAGATGCGCCTCCCTTTGGCCCCCCCATCCCCAGTGGAACCACCTTCCGCAAGTCTGACGTCTTCAGAGACTTCTTGCTGGCCAAGGTCATCAACGCGGAGAACGCCGCGCACAAGTCGGACAAGTTCCACACCATGGCCACCAGGACCCGCCAGGAGTACCTCAAGGACCTGGCCGAGAACTGCGTCTCCAACACCCCCATCGACTCCACCGGCAAGTTCAACCTCATCTCGCTGACCTCCAAGAAGAAGGAGAAGACCAAGGCCCGGGCGGGCGCCGAGCAGCACAGCGCGGGGGCCGTGGCCTGGAGGGTGGCCGTGCAGGACTACGCGCAGGGCGTGGAAATCGACTGCATCTTGGGCATCTCCAACGAGTTCGTGGTGCTGCTGGACCTGCGCGCCAAGGAGGTAGTGTTCAACTGCTACTGCGGGGACGTCATCGGCTGGACCCCAGACTCCTCCACGCTCAAGATCTTCTATGGGCGCGGGGACCACATTTTCCTGCAGGCCGCCGAGGGCTCTGTGGAGGACATAAGGGAGATTGTGCAGAGGCTGAAGGTAAGGGCGGGGCCCGACGGGGCGGCAGTGGCTTGGCAGGGGCCTTCGGAGCCACCGGGTCCTCCCCGAGCCCCTCCGTGGGGCCAGCACGTGACTGGGCCCGCGTTGGTCACCTCGGGGTCTGGTGGCCCCACGGCCCGGGCTGCTTCTGGGCCGGGGATCCAAGACTCCACACCGTCGCCGGGGAGGCCAGGGGCCTGTGGCTCGGTCTACGTGTGCGTAGGAAAATGAGGCTTGAGCTTGTTAGAAATGTCAGGGTGCTCGCCAGAGGAAGGAAGGCAGGATAAAAAACTCTTCAAGCATTAAAAGATCAGGGGCCAGGGCCCAGGGCGGGCAGATGAGAAAGGCTGGTAAACAAAACAAGCACAAAGTTACGTGGTGGGATAATCTGCTGTAGCCATCACAGATGTGGCTGTTTCAAGGTGCCCACGCACACACCGGCGGTCTGGATTAAAGCCTTACCCAGGATCCCTGGGGAGCAGCTCAGGCCCGGCGCCCTGGCCAGTCTGGAGGGCGGCAGGTTGGTGCACGTCAGGTGGCCGCTCAGTTGGCCATGGCCGCGGGAAGCCGTGAGCCGAGGCCTCGTCCGCCCTGAGCATCAGGAGGGGCCCAGGGCCGGGGCTGGGCTCTCGGGGTGCGAGACGGGCATGTCACGTGGGCCGCAGAAGGTGGTCATTGCCCGGCTTCCGCGGCCAGAAGGCCTGGCTTCCGCTCCCGGCCTGGCTGCTCAGGGCTGGGCGACCTGGAGCCAGTCTGCTCCGCTGTGCGGCTCGGTTTCCTCATCTGAAAAACGGGACAGGAACCCCACGCTGTGACGCCGAGCTTTGAGAACTGGGTGAGCTGCATCCCCCCACAAGCCTGCCTGGCTCAGTGGGCCCCACATGCCCCAGCTGCTGACTGCCCTCGCTCTCCAAGGTGGCGCCAGTGGGCTTGGCAAAGCCCTGCTCCCCGTTGCCCTGGCTGCTAAGTTCGCGCCTGGCCTTGGTTGGAACAGTAGCCAGGTGTCGTCCCCACTGGGGTGTGAGTTAGGCCACCACGGCCTCCCCGCTCTGGGCGCCTGCTTGGCTCACGTGAGTGCGTCAGGGCCGGCGCGGCGTGGCGGGTGCGGGTGAGCACTTGCTGAGCCCTTCGGCTGTGCGAATCTCACAGGTGTCCACCCGCCCACAGGTCTGGAAGGGCACGTCTCCATCCCCACCTGACAGAGGAGCCAGGGAGGCGCCGGCTCTGGCCTGAGGCCTCACAGCCAGTAGGTGGCGTCCAAGTCCAGGCCTCCCGGGCCCAGGCCCGAGATGGGTCGGGTCGGGGTAGAGGCCGCAGCCTCCACGCTGGCCTCTTCTGCACTGGCCTTGCTGGTCTCCCTGCCTCTACCCTCGCCGCCCTGTCGTCCTCAGAACAGTAGGAGGCGCTGGTCATGGCACTGCTCCGCTTACCCCAGCGAGAGCCAGAGTCCTCTGCCGGCCCGAGGCCCCACAGGGTCCTCTCCCTGGTGATCTCTCTGGCCTCACCTCCCTACAGTGGCCCCCAGAGGCCTTGATGACCTCCGCTCCAGTGCTCTCTCCACTACAGGCAGGAAGCCCCGGCTGTTTCTCCAGCTTGCCTGGCAGGCACCCAGCCTCAGGGCCTTTGCACCGCCTGTGCACACTCGCTGGAGCACTTGCCCCATATGTCTCCCTCCCTCCCCTCCTCTAGGCCTTTAGTTACCTGTCACCTGGTCAGCGAGGCTTCAGAATCTAAATTTGCAGAACCCCCTTCACCTTGCCCTGAGCACATTCCACCTGCCTTTCCTGCCTGAGTTTTCTGCATGGCGTGCGCCATCTCTGATGGCTGTTAACGTGTGTGTGGCTCCCCCGTGCCCTCAGCACCTCGTCCGGCACCAGTGTGCAGTGGATGCCGGTGAGCCTGGTGGGGGCACGGCGAGCAGCTTGGGAGGGCGCTCTATGTGCACCTGCTCGGCACCTGCAGGCCCTCCCTGTCTCCCTCCAACCGCTGCGGGCGGTGCCGCTGCCTCCCAACCTCACAGGTGAGGAAACAGCCCCAGGCAGGTAAAGCAGCTTGCCCAGGGCCCCGAGTGTGTTAAGTGCCTCAGCTCTCACACAGGGGTTCCCTCTCCCCAGATCCCAACAGCAGTGGCACTTCTTGAGCAGTGACCTAGCCAGGCCTGTGCCAGGCGCTACCACGTCCTCTCTGTGCCTCTGCCCATGCCCACCCGTGCCCACTGCTCGCACAGGGCTCCCAGAGCTCACTGCCTCGGCCCCGCCACACACAGGCACAAGCCTGGCGCCCAGAGCCTTCCAGCAGGCCCAGCGGCAATGACACACCCCTCCCGCGCAGAGACAGCCCGGTCTCGCCTCCGCGGGGTCCTGGTGGGCGCCCACCGCCCCTGGCACAAAGGAGCTCGGCAGCCTTGGTTGAGTAGCGGGTTTTATTATGGGCCTGCCCCAGTGCTGGGCAGTCATTGCCAGGTAGGGGGGTGCCGGGGGTCCCACCCTGAGGGCTCCAGCTCAAGCCCACCGGCTGGATACAGCCAGAGAACTTTCTGTGACTTTCTGGTGTCTTGAAAATTGGGAGAACCTGGCTTTCCTGGGCGTACCTGCTCACGGGAAGTGGGGTGCTGCCTGCCCCCTCAAGACGGGGCTTGAGTGCAAGTCAGGTCCGGCTGCCCCCTAGCCTGCATCTCTTACATTAAACACAGACCATGCCGTCTGTGGGCCTGGGGTGGGGGTTCCCCCTTGAGGACTTCTAAACTGAAAGAGCAGCAGGGGAGCAGCGGGACTAAGGCACGGCCGGAAGCAGGTCGGCACCAGCTCTGTCCCAGCAATGGGCTGATCGTGGCTGCCACATCACCGCGGCTTCCACGCCTACCAAAGAGGCAGATTACTGGTCCCACCCTCGTCTGTGAGATGATGAAGCTAGGCCGCTAAAGGGCTCAACCCATGCCTGGCACACAAATATCAGTCCCTAGGAAAAATAGCTTTAAAGGGGGGCCTGGCGCAGTGCAGGGGTTCCTTGGGGCTCTTTGGTCTCGTAAGGTGTTCCTCGCCCAGCGTTTCCTCTCTGAAACCTTTGAGCTTGGGCAGTGCTTCTTCAGGCGGGGCTGCCTTTGACTTGTCATGAAAGCCGGGGGACAGGACTTGGAAGCCACTCAGAGAGCAGCCAGAGCTAGCCTGACTGCTGTGCCAAAGAACCCAGAGCCCCTCAGAGGGTCGTCTGCAGTTTGAGCGGCTGGGGTGGAGACTGAGGAATCCAGCAGCCGAAGTCAGGTCTGCCTCTTGGGCTAAGTTTGGCCAAGGGCACAGGGCAGCCCGGGGCCTCCTCGCATGCTGACCGCCCCCTCTGCCTTCAGCGGCGTGCCTCTCCGGTGACCAGAGCCGAGGCTCAGCCCGTCCACGCTCCTAACGGCAGGACGGGCGCATGTGCGCATGAAGGAAAGTGGTTTTACTTGTAAGAACATGAGGTAGGAGCTGCCTCGCTTCCAGGCACGTCCTGTGGTCCCAGACCTGGTCAGATGTCCACCCCCAAGGAAGCTAGGCAGTGCGGTCCCGGCCCAGCAGCCATGTGCCCACGAAAGGTGCTTTGTGGTGGGGTCCTTATCGCTAAAGGAAGCCGGGGACCGCGGCGGGGAACTGCGCCGCTGTGGGCATGCTGCCCGGGCCTTGGAGTACCCTGCATTCCAGGGCTGCTGAGGCCCCCCTCGGGGGTGGATGCACATGCCTGGCCTCGAACCCAGCACCTTTGGGCGTTGGAGTTTCGACTCCCAAATCAGAAGTCACAGGCTGGGAGGAAGCCAGTCAGAGCTTGCTCTTTGAAAAGACACTGGATTTTCCTTTCAACCCAGTTATTTTAAACTCTGTAATTACGGGTAATTTCGGACGTGCACACACGTAAAGGTTCTCACGTGATGAGCTCCTGGCCCTGTCGCCAGCTGCCAGTCACCGGCCCGGCACCTTCTCACTCCTTCCTTCCCTTCCGTAACTCTCCGTGATTATTTTGAAACAAATCCTTGACATCCTCTCGTTTCATCCGTAAACATTTCAACATTTATTTCTACAACAGTCTTTAAAATGAACGGTTGTCCTTGCCACACCTCACAGTAATTCCTGATGGTCACGTAGGCAAGACGGTCAATCAGCAGCCATGGAGGGGCGGGATAGGAAAAGAGCGAGAAAGTCCCAGCACCGCCCAGTGGGGAAGGATAAGTCCTCACTGTGTCTGGGGAGCGTGACCCCATCTGCTGTACCCCCCACCCCACACCTCCAGTCTCACTCTCCAAGCCATACCCCAGGGGGTCACGTTTTCAGGTAAGTCCTCTCCCAGCCTGCCTCTCACTTCCTGCTCCCCGCGCTCAGGAATGTGACCTGGTTGTAGGAAACGTTTTGTGGCTTTGTGCGCATGGACACGTGGGTGCTTAGGGCGACTCGTGATAGGAGCTTCTCCCCTCAGCGTCGGTCACTGACACGCACGTGCCACCCCCAGTAGGCTTGTGGCCAGCGCCCTCCCCACCGGGTTTCCCACAGAAACACTGACCATTGCACTGCACCTCTTTGCTCAGCGCAGTCTGGGGAAAGGACAGACGGACCCAGGTGTCACAGCCAAGCTCCTCGGGCCCCTCCTGCGTCTCTAGCTGCGCGCTCGGCCCGGCCGCGGTCCACGCCCCGACCTGTGGTCACGCCGAGTCCCACACGGACACAGCAGGGCGCACAGCAGAGGCCAGGCGCTGCGGGGTCTGCTGGGCTCAGCTCTGGAGGGTCCGAGGAGGAGCTGGGAAGGGGTCTGTGCCCCCGAGGGTGATGTCAGGAGGTCAAGGGCCTGCGCTTGTGGCGACCCCGGGGAGCTGGGCTGCAGCCTCTCGGCTTTCATCACGTGACTGTCAGGGTATGTGACTCCTGGCAGAAAACAAGTGTGTTTCTCACTCACACCACAAGTCCAGCTTCGGTTCTCCTGGGGTCTCTCCTCACGTTCCTCTGACTCGGGGACCCCACGGACCAAACAGCCGCTCTTGAGCATAGTCCCGGTGTCTGTGGCAGAGGGGAGAGGCCTCTGGAGTTAAATGCCCCAGCCTTGGCCGCCCACAACTGGCCAGCACGTCCAGACCCGGGACAGGGAGGCCAGGGCGTGTGGAGAACAGGTCTGGGGCTGTCCCCCCATGAGGTAAGAATACACGTAGCGGCTTGTCCACAAACAGCAGCCCCCTAAGTGGGTGTTCGCACTCCTGGACCCCACTGTCTCCCGTTGGACTGATCATTCGGGGTCGAAAGCGACGTGGGTCTTCAGAAGAGCACAGCCTCTGGCCCTCCCTGGTGGCGCAGTGGGTTAAGCAACGCACTATGAAGCAAACCGCAGCCACTGCAGCACCAGTTCGATCCGGGAGGGGACCCACGTGGCGCAGCAGACCTCTCCTGCTGTGCCCGCTGCTCCCCTCAGCAGTGTGCTTCAGTTGATCTGTCTGTTCTGCTCCCCGCTCTCTGTGGTGAATTTTCTCACCCCCCACACTTCTGGCCTGTACCCCAGTGCTTGTGTGCATAATAAATAAATCTTTAAAAAAATAAAAAGAAGAGCACAGCCTCTGAGGCTGACCTGCCTGTCGCCCGCAGGTGATGACCAACGGCTGGGAGACGGTGGACATGACCCTGCGGCGCAACGGGCTGGGGCAGCTGGGCTTCCACGTCAAGTACGACGGGACCGTGGCCGAGGTGGAGGACTACGGGTTTGCCTGGCAGGCGGGCCTCCGCCAGGGCAGCCGGCTGGTGGAGATCTGCAAGGTGGCCGTGGTCACCCTGACCCACGACCAGATGATCGACCTGCTGCGCACCTCCGTCACCGTCAAGGTGGTCATCATCCCGCCCTTCGACGATGGCACGCCCCGGAGGTAAGGCGGGGCCAGGCTGGCCCCCACCCCGGCACAGTCAGCCGCACTGGGCCCTTTCTCTGCGGGATGTGGACCCTGGCGGTGCCGGCCAGCACCTCCAAGACTCAGCGGACACCGGGGTCTCCACCCCTCCCCCGAAGTGGGTGCCCCACTTATCCCACCCCCTTAATGATGCACAGTGTTAAAGTAGCTTGCCAAGGACACGCGTTCAGCACGTGTTCATCGAGCCCCTGCTGTGCGCAGGCTCCACTTGGTGTGCTGGGCGTTCTGCGGTGACAGGCCAAGGGCCTGTCCCTGTGCCCTCTGCACTAGAGGAAGGGACGGGACAGCTGAGCGATAGATGACAAGGCCAGGCAGTGACGAGGCCTAAGGAGCGGGCCAGTGGGGCCACAGAGACGCCTGCGGGCGGTCAGGGGTGGCTGCCGGGCTGGGGGCAGAGGCAGCTGTATGGTTTTCCAGCCACACACTGGAGGGCAGGTGTGTGACCAGTGGGGGGTGGGGGGAAGGGGCTGAGGGCACGGCCCCCGGGGGATTTAAGGACCCAGGGACTCGCTCGGGTCTTACAGTGGGAGCTAAAAGCAGTTTATTTTAGCAGTTTATTTTTCAGTAGAACATTTCAAACCTACTAAAAATACACCAAGAGCACTGCTCCAGCACCTTACACGTGCAGTTTTTTCTCCTTCTCCTGAAACCTCCAAACCGGCCCATCTTGGGTTACTGGACGTGATCCCAGACCTTGGGAAGTATCTGCGCCCCACAAGGACCTGCTGAAAATTATTAGTGCTCTTAAAATGTTTCTTAATAAATCATTAAGACCTCCCCCATCTCTCTTTAACTTTCTACTGTATCAGAGAGAAATTTTTGAAAGCAGTTGTTTTTCTCATCAAGATCCCCCTATTGTATTTGGCTAATGAGTCGCTCCAGGCTCTTTTAATCTGAGGTTTCCCCTCCCTCCCTCCCTCTTTTTTTCCCCTTGCAACTTTGCAAAGAAACCAGGTCACCTGTCCTTAGAGTTTCCCACTTCATGGAGCTGGCGCTGCCCCTCCCCCAGCCTTCCCTTTGCTCCGCCGCTAGCACCGAAATTGAAGTTTGATTCAGCAGTGTGCTCAGATTCTGGTTAGATGCCTTCTTGTGGGGTGTCCTCAGGAGCCACCCCGTGTCTGTTGTTTCTCCGTGGGTGGCACCAAGCAAGAGCCCGAGCGCTCGGCCGAGGCCCTGCCCTGCTGTCTGCTCGGGCCCCTGCCTCCAGCCTCTGCAGCGTGTTCTACATTCCAGCATCCCTTCCCCACCTCTTGGCTGGAATCCTTCTAGAAAGAACCCTCCTTCAGTTACTGTCTGGGTGCTCTGAGGCGCAGCTCACCCTGGGAAGGCAGGGTACACGCAGTGCAGAAGGGTGAGAGGGTACCCCAGCCGCCTCCAGAGGGGACACCGCTGCCTTGGCCCCATGGAGCTAATGACTGGGCTGGGGGAGACGCCCGGCCCCCAGTAAGCCAAGCAGTGGCTGCATGCATCACGGAGGGCGGTGGGGCAGCACGGGAAGCCACCTTCACCTCGTTTGTGAGGTGGGGCAGTAATTGGTCCTTCCCAAAGGTGGTCCAGAGGTTGGGGGTGGGATTGTAAGGCATTTGGCCTGCGGCTAGGCCCTAGAGACACTTGAGATGCCCCAGTGAGGGAAATAAAAAACATGGCCTGGGGAGAGGTCAGGAACCCGACATCTCGACATCTCCCCAGACTGACTCCCGGTCACCGCGCAGGGGGCCGGTGGGCCGGTGAGCCCGTGCGTGAAGTCCTGGGCTTTGGGATCAGTTCACTATATTTAAGTCCACTCTCACCTCTCACTGGCTGCGTGACTTTGGACAGGTCACTCAACATCTCTGTGCCTCAGTTCACCTAAGTGTGATAAACAGAGAAGGACTCTGGCTACCAGCAACAGAGCCAACTCAAATACAGTGAAGCAAAAAGGCGCTTAAGGGACCATGGGCCCCACAGGCTGGGGCAGGCCTCGGCAGGACCCCTCCTGCAGGCAGACGCTGACACCCTCTCAGCCACCCTCCCCCTGTGGTGGTGCCCCAGGACATTCCTGCCTCGTGGAGCTCGGTGACCCGCCCCTCCTCACAGCCCCAAGCTCAGCTCCGCAGCTCCTCCGCAGGTCCTGTGAGATAGCTCTTTCCCCAGCAGTCCCAGAAGCAACTCCAGGGCTGCAGCCCGCGGTCTCGGCCAGCCGCCGCGCCTGTGGCCGAGCAGTGCCTGCGGCACGTCCAGGGTGAGAGCAGAGTCTGCTGGCGAGGCTGGGTCCAGCTCCTCCCTCCTGAGCACCAGGCCCGATCTCAGGAGAAGGCGTGCACTGGGGTGCTGGCGGCGCCACCCTCTGCCCAGCCACCGATGCTCACACCTTTGCTTTGTCATCTCCTGCCGGTACCTTGCGGGGTATCGGCACCAGCCGGTCCAGAGCCCACTGAGCGTCAGCTGCGGCCCTCCTGCTGCCGAGGGGCCCTGGGCATTGGGCCAGGCGCCGGCGCCGTCCTCCGCTCACCTGTGGACGCGTCCTTCACGGCCGTGGCCTGGACTCTAAGCCTCCAGCCGCCAAAGCCGCCAGTCTCTCGTCAGGCGGTTCTGAAAGTCCACCGGGCCTGGCTCTGGGGGCCCAGGAGAGCCGTAGCGGGGGACCGGGTGGGGCAGGAGAGCTGCCGGCCGCGGGCTCCTCCGAGCTCTGTCCGCACAGCACGGGGAGCAGGTTTTGTGAGCAGACCCCCGTCCCAAGCCGCACGACAGCCGCAAACGCCAGGAGCGGAGCCGTGTGTGCCAGCCAGGCCTGGGGGAGCCGCAGGCCCTTCTGCAGCTATTTCAAGGTTCTGGCTTTCGCGGCTTCTCTTTTTTTTTTTTTTTTTTAATCACCCTGCAAAGTAGGTCACCTGCTCCTCTTCCAGCTGCCTTTGAGCTTCTTTGGAACAAGGCGGAGACTATACTTTGATTCCGAAGGCTTTCGCCTCTCTGGCCCCGAGTACCTTGAAGGGAGGGGCCAAGCTGGTCCACCGAGGACACTGGCCAACTCGAGGCCCCGGTCAGAGAGGAGAGGGAGGGAAATGGAGAGAGGGTGAGAGAAGAGGTAGAGGGCGTGGGGAGCCAGAGCCCATGCTGGACCCCGTCCTGGGTGAGACTGAGCTTGCTGGTGAGTCCGTGTGTTCATTCACAGGGCCCATGTGGCTGTGCAGTGGCCTGTGCGGGTCAGGCCGCCTCGGGCAGGTCTCCCGGGCGGTAGGTGTGTGTGCTGGCGGCTGGGGCGTTCTGAGTTGAGCAGCAGAGTTTCTCTTCCCAGGGGCTGGCCGGAGACCTATGACATGAACCCCTCGGAGCCCAAGCCCGAGCCGGAGACCGTGTTCCCCGGGGCCCGGCCCCCGTACCGCAGCAACGCTCCCTGGCAGTGGAGCGGGCCTGCATCCCACAACTCTCTACCAGCCTCCAAGTGGGCCGTGCCCTCCACCCCCGGCCACGTCCAGTCCCTGAGCCGGCCCCCAAAGCAGGTCCCCGCGGTCCCATTCCGGGAGTCCCAGCCCCTGCACAGCAAGAGGTAAGGACCCTTCGAGGGCGCCCCAGCCCTCATCCTCCGCCTCCCTCCTTTTCTGTCTCCACCTCTTTCTTTCATTATCTCCCTCGCTGAGTCTGTCTTTCTCCTTTCCTTCTTGTCCTCCTGCCTCCTTCCCTCCCTCCCTCCCTCCTTCTTTTCTCCCCGTAAACTCTGTTAGGAGCTGCCCGTTAAAGGACCCAGTGCCGGGAGCTCAGCGTCTGTGGTTAGAAACCCGCCATACCCGTGCCATTAAAACTGTATGTTTTTTAAAAGGTCAAGGAGTTGTGACAGGCACAGATTTTAAGATGACTTCCAGCGGGGTGGGGTGAGTGGAGCAGGGAAACGAGCGGAGAAGCCAGGGATGGATGCGCGTGGCCTTGGGCGCGTGGTCGTTCTTGGGAGTTAGTTTTATGTGATGCCCTACACCGTAGAGGCGTTCGTTGGAATGTGTTGAATACTGAGTAATAAATACTTCCAAAAGTGAAGGACTCCATCCAGCGGAGGAACTTCTTGTCCCGGGATGGTCTCCAGCAGCCTGTGGGCCGGAAACCCAGGTTGCCCACTGCTGCGGGAGAGATGGGCACGCGGCCTGGCTTCCTGCCGTCCCAGGCTCCGCAGCGCTCTCCGCCTGAGGGGAGGATAGCCGATGGAGCAGACAGACGAGGTGGAGCCTGGGGAAGGTTCTTCAGTCTGTCCTGTGTGGGCAGGGCGTTCTCACTCACTCCTGGCCCCCCTCTCGTCTCTCCTCTCGTTCCAGGCCCGTCAGCTTCCCCGAAACCCCTTACACAGCATCACCAGCAGGGGCCGACAAAGTCCCACCCTACCGGCAGCCTTCTGGGAGCTTCTCCGCCCCGGGCTCCGCCACCTACACAAGATACAAGCCATCCCCAGAAAGGTCAGCATCTCTTCGCTCTTTCAAACTAAGGAGGTGTGGCTGAGAGCTGGGAAGGCTGCGCCCCGGCACATGCACAGACGCCGCGGGCGCTTCTGCCATTCCGTGCCTCTTTGGGCTCCCCACAGTCACCAGAGGGCCCCCTCCGCCAGGCCTGGCTGCGTCCGTTAGGGTTCAGGGCCAGACTGGCCCGGGCAGGCCTTGCCCGGCTGGAGAATTTCAGTTGCCATTTTCGTAGGGCCTGTCATACCATTTGCACAAGACCATCCCGTGCAGCTGCTCATCTGACCCCCCTCTGGCCCCGCCTGCCAGACAGGGGCCACCAGCATTACCCTATTCACGGACTCTCGGGCTTCACTTCTGCCCCCCGGCTCCTTCTCCAGCCCAGCAGCCCGACGGCTCTCCCAGCTCTTCCTCGGCCCCCCGTGCCCTCAGGATGCACCCTTGTTCCCCTGCTGCCTCCAGCCCCCGTGCCCTGAGCCCGTCCCCCTCCTGGGCTCCGGTCCCAGGGCAGGCTGATCCCGATGCCTCCCCCACCCCTGCTGTGGTCCCCCGGTCTCCTGAGCATCGCTGCACACCCCCATCCCTTCCCTGGGCTCCAGCCTCCACCCGACTTTCTGGCCCACCCTCCACTCAGCAGTCAGGGGTCTTTATCTGGCCTTGTCTGTCTCCTGCTCCAAACCCTGCCACGTATCCTGGAGCCTCCTCTTCGCTGTGGCTGCCACAGCCCCACCCACGTCCCACATATCAGCCACTTGGCCACTCTCCCCACAGGCCATCTGCACAGCAGCACCCTCCTCTGTTCTCCCTCAGCCTGGAAGTCCTGCTCACTTTTACTGCCATGCCCTGTTTCCTGCCGCCTCTTCAGAGCCGCTCCCTGGGCACTGTTGGGCTCTGCGTCTGCGCCCTTGGCCCGGGGAGGCACACTTGCCGGGCAGCTCCTAGTACCCCCATTCTGCCTTCATTCGTCCATCCAGAAGCGCTCTGCATGCCGGGCCCGGGATAACACTTTGAGATACTCCCTTCCCAGTGCTTTCCGCTGCCGCTGCTGCTGTCTGTGGTGGAGGGAAGGTCTGAGAAGGGGTGTTCACTCTGATGAGCACAGCCGTAGGCCCAGGCCTTGGAAGAAAGAGGTCTCGGCCCCAGAGTTCTCAGCCAGCTTCCCGGAGGAGGTGATGTTTGAGCAAAGCTTTGAGAGATTAGTAAGAGTTTGTCACAGGGGGAGAAAGTCATTCCAGACAAAGCAAAGGCCACAGCTATGAATCAGTATGGTAGTGTAGAGCACAGGGGAAGAGGGGGTGTGGGGGAGCCCCGAGGTGTGGGCACCTGGGCAGCAGCTGGGCTGAGGCTAGAAATAGCAGTTGGTACATAGCAGTTAATGAAGAACAGCGATGGGAGTGGGGATGAGGTTACTGAGCATCCCCAGCAGCTGCTTTTTCCCTTTATTATTACACGTTAAACTTTTTTATTTTGAAACATTCATAGAGTCACAGGAAGTTGCAAAGACATGTAGAGGGAGAGGAGTGACTCACGGTCTCCCCAGCGATAACATCACGTAGAACCGATAGCATCAGCTAAGCGAGACAGTGACGTTGGTTTAATCCATAGAACTCACTCAGAACTCAGCAGTTGTGCATCCGCGCACGCGTGCGCAGCTCTTTGCGGTTGTGATGTGTGTGTTTGTGCAGTCACCACAATCCAGATACTCAGCTGGAACAACGCCTCTAAACGGCTGCCTCCTGCCCCTTTACGGCCACACCCCTCCCTCCCTCAGGCCTAGCTTCTGGCAGCTGTTAATCTGCTCCGTATCTACTTTATGATTGCCTGAGTCTTGCGTAAAGTGAATCGTACAGTATATGTCCTCTTCTGAGGACATATTTCCTTGGCATTTCACCCAAGCTGCCCCGTGGGTCAGCAGTGGGTTCCTGCGTGTTGCTGGGTTGTGGTCCTGGTACGGAAGTAAAATGCTTCGGTTAACAGCTCCCGCACGGAAGGGTGTTTCAATAGTTTCCACTTTGGACTTTTACAAATAGTCGTGCTCCAAGCACATGCATGAAAATATGTCTTTCTTTTTCTTTTAAGATTTTATTTATTATGCATGCAAGAGCTGGGGTGCAGACCACAGGCTGGGGGTGGGGTGGGGGTGAAAGGATGCACCAGAGACAGAGTGGGGAACAGAACAGGCAGATCGACAGAAACACACTGCTGAGGGGAGCAGCAGGCGAGGCAGGAGAGGTCTGCTGCGCCATGTGGGTTCCCTCCCTGGCCAGGGATTGAACTTACACTGCAGTGGCTGCAGAAACCCCACAGTGTGGCACTCAACTCCTTGCTCCACCAGAGAGGCCCCAAAATAAGTTTTTCTTCTCGTGTGATAAATGCCCTAGAATACAATTACTTCCCAAGGTAGGGAAGCAACTTAAGTGTTTGTTGGTGGGTGGGTGGATGATAAAAAGTAATGTAGGGTCTCCCTGGTGGCGCAGTGGGTTAAGCAACGCACTATGAAGCAAACCGCAGCCACTGCAGCACGAGTTCGATCCCTGCTGCCGGCCTGGGAGGGGACCCACATGGCACAGCAGACCTCTCCTGCCTGGCCCACTGCTCCCCTCAGCAGTGTACTTCAGTTGATCTGCCTGTTCTGCTCCCCGCTCTCTGTGGTGAATCCTCTCACCCCCCCATACCTCTGGCCTGTACCCCAGTGCTTGTGTGCATAAATAAATAAATCTTTTTTAAAAAAAGTAATGTAGATACACACACACACACACACACACACACACGGAGTGGAATATTATTCAGCCATCAAAACAGTTCTACCATTTACAACATGGATGAACCTGGAAGATATTACATTAAGCAAAACAAATCTAACAAAGGAAAACAAATACTATTTATTACTTATATGCAGAATCAAAAAAAATAATTTGAACTTAAAGAAATGCAGAGAATGGGCCTCCCTGGTGGGCAGGGCACTAAGTCTCAGCACTGTCACCACTATGGCCTGAGTTCGATCCCCGGCCAGGGAGGGGACCCACATGGCGCAGCAGACCTCTCCTGCCTCGCCCGCTGCTCCCCTCAGCAGTGTATTTCAGTCCATCTGCCTGCTCTGCTCCCTGCTCTGTCTCTGGTGAATCTTCACTATAACTACACCTCTGGTCTACACCCCAGTTCTTCTATTCAAAAAAGAAAGAAAGAAATACAGGGGGCATATGATGGTTTCTTGGGAAGGGGTTCTTGGGAGATGTTGCCGAAGGGCACAAATTTTCAGCTGTAAGATGAGCAAGTTCTGAGTGTCTCATGCACAGTAAGTCACTAGGTTCTTGGAAACTGTCGCTTTGAACAGGTGGATCGTTAGTAGGTTCTTGCAACTTCAAGCAAAATGACTTCTCTGGTGATGATTCATATCACTAAAGCAGGTCCTCAGATCACATCTTTCCGTTCAGCACTGGCCGGGATTTCTTTTTCTCTTCAAGAGCACGATGAAACGGCATTCTCTGGGGACCAGCTGCACGGCGCGGTGACGCCAGCTAGTAGCCCTGTGCTGTGCGTCTGAAACCTGCTAAGAGGGCGCGTTTTCAGCATTCTCACCCAAAAAGGCAGCCGTGTGAAGTGACAGCGTGTCTTTCAACTTGAGGATGACCATCATTTCGCGGTGTGTTGCGCGTACTCCAAATCACCACTTTTAGACTCGTGACCGTTTTGTGCACGTGGTAAAACCAGGACTCCCGGCGGGCCCGCGTGGCCCATGCCGCGGACTCGGTCTCCACGCACCGCGCCCGCCGCTCCGCTTGCGTGAGGGGAGAGTTTCAAAAGGGAGAAAGTGCAGCTGCTCCCAGGGTGATTCAGCCACGGCCAGCTGTCCGTGGAGCCCCAGGCTGTCGTCCAGAGTCCTGTGCCGTCTTGCGTTCCCTCCAGCGCGACCTGCCCTCTCCCCTCCTCGCCACCCTAGGGCGTGGCCCCGTGCAGCGGTCCCTCCCGCTGGGAGCTGGCACGTCTCTAGTGGCTGACGGCGTGGAGCATCTCGGTGCCGACTGCCGGCTGTGCCGCGTCAGTGCGCGGTCCGCCCGCCTGAGCCCATTCTCACCACGTCCAGTGTTTTCCCGTGTCGCGTGTCCTTTGTCCTAAGCCTGCAGTCGTCCGTCGCATCTGTGGGTCACGTATTTCCTCCCATCTTCCCTTTGTCTTTTTATCTTAACGCAGGATCTTTTTCCAAGTAAGTTTTTAATTTTGAACAAAAGTTTTTAATTCTGGCCAGGTCCAAATTGCTATTTTTTTTTCCCCCTTTTACAAACCATGTTTTTGGCATAAAGTCTTAAAAAGGCAGCCTAATCCTGGGTCCAGAAGATTTTCTTGTTTTCGGCCATGATCCATTTTGAGTTAATATTTTTTAGGGTTCATCATCACACAAGGCAAGAGTGTTGCGTGTAAGTTTCCGGTTCCCTTTTTTGTCTGCGGATGTCCAGTTCTCTCCGGTGCCATTTACTGAAAGGAATTCATTTACAGAATTGCATTAGTTTGGCTCCTGAAATCAAAAATTCATTAGAAGGCGAAGTTAATTGGGTGTAGCTGTGTGGGTGTATTTCTCCAATCTCTAGTTTGTTCCCGGATTCCGTGTGCATTGGTCTCCGTGAGTGCTTCGGGCAGTTAGCCCATTTCACAGAAGTAAAACTGAGGCTCAACGCGGTAACGCCACCTGACCAGGGTCGCTCTTCCAAGACGGGGACCCAGCCCTTTGTGATTGCACAGGGCTGACCCTGCCCCCCATGCCGCCTGCCTGCCCCGGCACCCCGGACTCTTCCTCCAGAGCAGGGCAGGATGCCCAGGGCCTGCCCCACAGAGACGCTTGAAGACGGCGATTGTGTGTTTCAGGCGCTCTGGCTTGGCAAGTGGAGAGCACCGACTCTCCCTTGCACTCGCTTCTTCCCAGCGCCCCCTGCTCGTTCCCAGAGGCTGACCCTTGCCAAGGCCAGCAAGCTCCCAGGAGCTCAGAGCCCCCGTATAACTGATCTCAAGGCCCAGCTCAGATTCACGGAGTGACAGGGTGGCCAGATGGCCTGCCGCTCATCAGCTGTGTGAGTGTGAGCAAGCGCCTTTACCTCTCTGTTTCTCCGTATGCTCGGATGCAGAACGTCTGTCTCCGTGCAGTTTGACAGCACTCTGAAGGGGAATCTGTAGCCCTTCCAGCTCTGCCTGCACATAGTCGGTGCTCTGGGAGATTTGTGACTTACTGCTGTGCTGGCAGCAGGGCACGGAGGCTGGTACGTGCCGTCCCTCTCCTCAGGAGTCAGCCACCCTCGTGTGTAAGATGCACAGACCACCACGCGCCGCCGGAGCGTCAGGACAGGAGTGCGTGCCCACCCGGCAAGCCACAGGGCCGAACTGGGCCCAGGAATCTGCTCCTCGGTCACCTGTTTTTCTCTGCCGGCTCCATGGAGATGGTGCATCAGTCAGGAGGCATTTGGCTGCAAGTGCCAGAAAGCCTACCTCAAGAAGGCCCGAAGCCTTGGGGGGTTGCCAACACGTAGTACGTCCAGACGCAGCGGGCTCTCGGACTGTGGGTTCGGCAGGAACATCCCCCGGATGGCTCCTTCTGGAGCCGTGATGCTGAGAGAAGAGCTTCTCTTAGTTTTTAAGGGTAAAGGAACTGGGTCCCTTGCCCACCCCAAACCAGTTCCTGGTGAGGTCACATTGAACCCCCATGACTGTCTTAAACTGTCGTAAACTCCGGGTTTACTGAAGCCACATGGCGGGGGGACGGCCATAGAGCCGAGTCTGGGCTCCGCCAGCAGGGACACAGGATGGCGGCTGTCAGGGCCGACAAATTATCCACCCACCCTGTTACAGTCACTGTAACCACCGCCCGCCGTTCCAGCCACCAGTGTAGGCGACCACAGAACGGGCTGGCGTGCTCCCCGCAGGGAGGCTCTTGCCCACGGTCCCTGCCGTGGCCGAGCGGCGACCCCTCCAGCCGGCAGCCCCGCAGCCCGGCGCTGCCGACCCTAAGACCTCCCGACTCAGTGTCTGCAGCATCTGCCGCGAGACGCCTGAACCTACACCGTTTGTTCCTCGCCAGCATCCCAAGCCCTTTGGATCTGAAGCAAGTCTCCCCCGAGAAAAGTTAGAGCGCTTTATGTTTTCCTAGTGGAGGTTGAAGATACACTTGACACCCTCTTTGGGGCACTTGTGCCCAAAAAGATGCACAACGAGGTGCTGAGTCATCCTGATTTCCAATTCGTGTGACCAGGATTTGCCAGTCATCAGTACAGCCCACATGGGATAGACTCAGCCCCGCTCCACCCCCCACTCCCAAGAAGGATCAGCAAATCAGTTTGTGCGGGACCTGCAGAAGCCTCGTGAGTAAGGCTTGCGGGCCGGACGGGCGCCGCTGCCTTGAGCGGGGACAGCGGCTGGCGGCGAAGCACGGCAGCGGCCAGGCCGTGTCTCCGTGGCGGGACGAGGTCTCCTGGACAGCACAGAAGATGGCGAATCAGCCCAGACGCCGTCTCCCCCACACTGGCAGGGCCCCAGGCTCCTCGCCATCGCCTCGCCGTCCTCGGCCTGTGGCCTGCTGGTCTCCGGTCAGGGCCAGAGACTCTGCGGCAGGAGGAGACGCACCAGGGCTCGCTTCCAGAGGGTCCTGGAACGCACGTGCCGCACTTCTCTCTAGCCGGCCAGAGTGGGAGGGGGCCTGGGAAAGGTCGTCTGTTGACGGGACACTTGCTGCCTCACATGCTCTTGGGGTTCTGGGCAGAAGCAGAGAGCAGGGCCTGGGAAGCAGCCGCCAGCGTCTGCCACCTCTTCCGCCCACTTGTCTGGCTGCCCCGGCCAGTGCTGGCCGTCGCGGTTAGCACTCAGAAACTGGAATGAGCACGTCAGCCCTTCAACTTCTGGCTAAAATGGAGCCACACTGGCCAGGGAGGCTGCCCAGTCAGCCGCAGAGTGCAGATCACATCACGCGTGCTCTCTGTTGTTGGCTCTCTCTCCCTTTCCTGGACACGTCAGAAGCCAGGCTCTGGGAGGGCGGCTTCGGGTGTATTTTCTTGGGAGGTGAGTGGAAATGAGTTTCAGAAAGTCCAGTGCACCTCTGAAGCGGCCCCCTGCTGTCCTGGCGGCCTTGAACGAGGGGTTAGACGGTCTGTGCAGAGACACCCTGGCCCTGGGCCGGCAGGCGGCCTGGAGAAGCCAGTGGCTGCTCTTGCGGACGTGGGGCACCCTTCATCACGCCCCAATTGAAAGGACAGGCACCAGCAGCCAGGTGGGGGATTGCAATAGCAGCTTTTTCATTCTCGGCGGCTCCGTAACTTCCCCAAAGCACAGGGCCTACGTCGGTGGGGTTGCTGCTGGCTTGTGAGCAGACGATATGGCTCAGGTTTTGGAGGGGTGTGTTATCTCATAGAAAAGAGATTCAAGCAGGGCAGGCTCCAGGGAGGTTCACCCGGCACCCCAGCATCATTATCGAGGGCCGCTCCTGCCAGCTCCTCTCAGCCGCCTCGGTACTGTCTTCCTCCTCAGGCTGATAGCACGTGGGCAGAAGCGTGTCACGGTGTGAGGTCCCGACCCAGCAGCCCCTGGCTGGAGAGGTCGTCTTTCCTCATCCTCTTAGAAGCCCCCAGCAGACGCCCCCATTTCAGTCAGGTTGCGCCGCGTAACTGACGAACATCTGAAAATCCCAGTGACTAAGTCACAGACTCCTGTCTCCCGCCCCCTCTGCCGCTCTGCTGGCCAGCAGCGGACCTCTCGGGACCCAGGCTGCCCCGCGCCTCCATCTCCAGGTCACCACCTGCACCGTCCTTGGCAGAAGCAGGCGCCCGGCCCTGCCAGTCACATGGGCTGTGAAGTGCCGCCCTGCCCCGCACTGCCAGCTGGAGAGCCAGGAGCATTGAGGGAGCTCAGCAGCCCCCTCGTGTCCCGCTGGACACGGCGTCCTCTGCTGTCCCTGCACGACCCCCGGCAGGGAGAGGGCTTCTGTCAGGGCGGGCTCGGTCTGGAGTGGGCCGGGAGGGCCGGCAGACTCGGTGTGGAGAGTAGCCTGCCACTTGCCCGTGGCTGTGCAGAGCCAGCCTCCGGGGACAGCATTGCTGTCCTCCACTCTGCAGCCTTGCGAGGTTTCCAGAAGGGGAAGCTGCCCCTGAGACCCAGGGCACTTACCTGGCCACGGTCATACCACTTGCCCCCACAGCACCTTCCTCTAGCAGAGGGACGCCCACAGAGGTCATCGCTTGTCACAACTCGCCCTGTTGTGGGGCAGCCTGAGGCTAAGCCCCAGGCAACAGCCCTGCCAAGAAGGGCTGTGAGCAACTTCTGACAACTAGGGAAACTGAGGCTCAAGGCTAGAGAGTGACCAGACCTGGCTAGCTGGGTGAGAGGCAGTGGTCAGGTTTGAACCCCGACTTACAGGCTCCAGGCCTCTTATGCCCACAAATGATCCCTTAGTCTACTTTGCTCCACCGGAGAGAGGGAGCCCAAGGTAGGCCGGGGAAGCGGCTGCCAACAGCTCACCTCATTTCTCAGCCACGAACAGGACCCCCACGGAGCCTAAGGGTAGAACCATCAGTTCAAGTGACTTTCTGCCCCTCCTTCCCTGAGGACCCCGCCTCGCGGGCGCTCCCTGCCGCTGCCAGCTCCCTGGCAGGCTTCCCGGTGCGCTCATCCTGACCTGCGGTAATAGCAGGCTTACTCATCTGGCCGAGCTCTCTGCCCTTCGCCGAGCCGCCGTGCGCTCAGACCCACCCGCGGACGAGGCTCGGGCTCGGGCGGCTCTGGACACAGCAGCCCCCACACTGCTTCCCTCTCCTGCTCTGCAGGTATGCGGCCGCCCCACACCCGCTGCTGTCTTTCGACCCCCACTTCAGCCACGATGGAACTTCCAGCGGCGAGTCCTCCTCGGGCGGCCTGACCAGCCAGGACAGCACCATGGAGCGCCAGAAGCCAGGTAGGGCCTCCGCGGCCTCCCGCTTCAGCCAGCAGGGCCTCCTGTTCCCACTCACGGAGGACACAATCCTCCTGTCAGCATGGGGGATGCTGTGGGGCCCCCTGAGATTAGAGGGCTCACCCCAGAGTCTTGGGCACCAGGGAGCCGGAGCCTGGTCTGTCCAGACAGAGCCCCGCGGGGTGTGGCCGCCGGCACTGCCAGGGCAGAGGGCGGAGGACAGACGCAGGCCTGCAGGCAGCTGAGGTGGTGCCCACAGGGGCACAGCCGCAGGGCGAGAAGCTGCGCTCCCAGGCCCGAGCCCGCTGCGCGGTGAGGCTCTACATCCCAGTGCCGCGTGGGTGTTAGCACACAGGACACCCTGAGAAAGGGCCAACAGGCATCCAGCTGAGCAACAGGCCGCAGGGACACACCAGGGCAGGGAACAGCACAGCTAGTCTCCCCGAAGTCCCCAGGCAGCCCCCAAAGGCCACCCTCGTCCTGCTGCTCACAGCCCACGTCGTGCCGCCTGGTGTGGGACCCCCCCAGGGCAGGCAGGCCCACCGGACGCTGGGGTGTGCGTCTGGCTTGCGGTGCTCAGCGTTACGTTTGTGGGAGCCCCGCGTGGTGGTGCGCCCACCCACGGCAACACCTGAGCGAACCCCACGCCTCCGCCCTGGCCTGGTGCTGACAGGTCTGCGTGTCCCGCTGGGGCTGCCCGGCCAGGGCTGCCGCGTGACCTCCTGGCGTCTCCCGCAGGCGGGCACTCACGTCTCCGCAGGCTGAACGCCCAGCGTGCGCCTGCTGTCGTAGGGAGCTGCCAGGCCGTCTCCGGGGTGACCAGCGGCCCCCTCCCCCAGGGCGTAGCAGAGCGTTGCCGTTGCCCGGCCCCTCCCAGCCTCCTCGCTTCAGCACAGGAGCGGCCACAGCGGGATCGCGTTGTGTTTTCATTTGCCTCCTGGTGCCTGATGAGACGGAGCATCTGCTCATCTGTTTATTCCGCTTCCGCCAGGGGCGCCCAGTCTGGGCCTCGGCCGCTAGCCGGGCACTGCGGCTTAGATGCGGTTCTCGGTGCGTTCACATAGCACACCTGTAGCTCCTCGCTGTCTGAGACCCCCAGGGGACTGGGGGGGCGTTCAAAGGAAAGGAAGTCTGAAGCGTCAGACCACTTACACTGGGGAGGCGAACATGGGGATGACTCTTACAGACAGTTCTAGAATTCCCAGGCAGCTGGAGCAGGGTGAGGCTGGCACACACCAGCCCCCCAGACACTGGGTTAAGGAGGGTGTCGCATCCCTGGCATTAGCAGCCTGGGGCACCCCTGGGCACCCCAACCGTGGCTCCCGTAAGCCTGGGCAGGTGGTTGGGTGTCAGGCGAACGGATCACCCTCCCGACCTCACCCCCTCTGCTGTCCCCGGTCACGCAGTTGTTCCTCTCACACACTGGGCCTTGCCCGTCACTGCAGCGCTGTCGACTTTGCTCAAGACACGTCGGGTCTTCGGGAGCTTCTGTTACACTGTGGTGTAAAATGGGAAGGCGTTTCTCCACGTTCACCAGGTGTCACAGGAATTCCCCGTTGTCTTTCCCTTCTTGTTTCTGTCCCGCCTCCACTGCCACCCCGAGCTCGGTTCTCTCACTCTCTTGGGACCCTGTACTAACACCTTGCTGGTCCCCCGGTAACCAGCCCAGGCGGCCAGCCACACTGCCGCAGGCAGCCCAGTCGAGGCCGCCACAGCCAGCCTTCGCCAGCACCTGTGTCCTCAGCGGCCCCCACCTTTCTGTCTCTGGCCTGGCCCTTCCCCCGACTCCAGAACTGTACGTGCGTGTATGTGGCTGCTACAGCACCTCACAGGGTGTCTCTGGGCGAGGCCTGATTCCATTCCCAGCCCCAAGCTATCTTTTTTCTGGACCTTGAATACATTCTAGAGTTAGAATATGCCCTGATTTGTGGGGGGGCGCTCCAGAGGCAGAGGACCAGCCCTTCTGCTTCCTCGTATCCGTGGTTCCCAGGGCAAGACCGCAGGGGCAGCCTGACACCCGTGACTCTCTGCTCGGCCTGAGTGTCCTGCCCACTCCAGGCCCGGTCCCGAGGGCTGCCCTGGAAGCCACATGCTGCAGCATGAGCTCAGCCCCACAGGCCTCCCAGGAAGCTCTGCTGTGCGTGCTCTTGGCGGTGACTTGGGGCCTCTCAGCCTAAGGTCCCTTCTCCGCCATGGCCGTTCTGAAGGTGCCTCCTTCCAGGGCGGCTGGGGGCCCGGTGAGGTGGTGCCATCGCTGCCATCACTAGATGACTCCCGCTTACCGAGCCCTGGCTGTGCTGCCGTGGCTGCCAGTGATGGGGGCACAGGGAGGAGAGCGCAGGGTTTGAGGGTGCAGGTCCGGGGCCCATGCTGGCCCTCACCCGTGAGGCCTCCAGCCATGGTGCTGACAGTGGCTGCGACTGGGAGACTCAGCGGGGACGCATCAGCATTGGGAGTAGCGCCCGACTCCGAACACGTTGCTACGTCCATTTAAGTACTTTACATAACTTTGGGTCAACAAAGCGATTGAGAGTGTGGGCTCTGGTATTAGACCACAGGGACCCTCAGTTCATGCGTCTCAACTAGACGTCCCCCCAGGGGTTTGAGTTTATCTTGGGGCCACATGCTCAGGTGCGACACCGCGACTGGCCTAGGGAGCTGACGCCGATGCGCACCCACGCCGCCCGCCGCGCTGTTAAGCTGCTTCACCTGTGAACCGCAGACTCTGCTTGTCGCGCTCTCGCCACGAAAGCTGGCAGAACGCCGCTGTGAAGGCAGGATTGAAACGGGCCTGCGAGCCCGCCAGTAGGAGGCTGGTCGGGTCGCTGAAGTCCGCCCGAGTGGCGTGCTCTGCCGCGCTTGTAGAGCGGGACGCACTCCGCTCGGCTCCCCGAAGCTGCGCAGTGACGCTGGAAAGCCAGACAAGGGGCAGGGGCATTGGGAAAGGAAACACCAAGTCGTGGGGCGGGGTTGGTGTGACCCCGTTTTCCTTTAATAAAAACATGAGGTGCGTCTAACCAGCCAGGGACTGCTGCCGGAGAACTGCTCGCCAGTGAGACGCAAAGTGGGGGCGGGAGAGGAACGATGAACTCACAAAACGGAAACGCAGATGGTCGCAGCGAGGGTGACGCTGTGCTGGGCCCTTCAGGCTGACCGCGGAGGGGTGGCGCGGCCCTCGGAGGCAGGACCAGTGCCTGCCTGCTAGTAAGAGCTCGGCACCTTCCCTCGCTGAGCCCGCCGCACCCTCAGATGTCAGCGGGAGGGCCGCGGCCTGTGGGCACTGAGCCGGCAAGCTGGCCGGGTGGGACATCAAGCCCACACGGGGCGCGGGGCCGGGGCGGGGCGGGGCCTGCATCACCTCTAACGGCCGCTGTGTCTCCTGTCTCCCCGCAGAGCCTCTGTGGCACGTGCCCGCCCAGGCCCGGCTCTCGGCCATGGCGGCGAGCAGCGGGAGCAAGCACGCCTCCAGGCAGGACGCGGCAGGCAAAGACTCCCCCAACAGACATTCCAAAGTGAGTCTGGGCCCCGCCTGGCTGCGCGGCCGGCAGCTTCCCCCGGCCTGGGCCTCCGGACACACGGGCGCACCTGCACCTCGGCCGCAGCACGCCAGTGGGAGGCTGGGTGCCGTCTGGACTTGGCTCCGCCCACAGCCTGGCCGCAGCCTCCCTGCTTGAGCGCGGTTTCCCTCTTTTACGTCAGGCGCCAGGCACGGGAGGGAGGTCATCAGCGGGGCTACTGTGACAAAAACACACGCCTGCGGGCTTCCAGTGTGCTCTCAGAGTGCTGGAGGCTGGGGTCACCACCAGGCGCAGGCCAGTTCAGTGTCTGCTGAGGCCCGCTTCAGACAGCCTCCGCCTCGTGTTGGAAGGGGAGCGGGCACATTCAGGGTGTCTTTTGTAAGAAAAGGGTGTCTTTTGTGTGTGTATGATTGTGCGCGCGCACACGACTTTATAATTCCGTTCCTGAGGCTCCACCTCGTGACCTAGTCACCGCCCCAGGGCCTGCCTTCTACCACCACATGGGGCGAGGGGTCAGCCGAATGGGTCCTGGGAACACAGGCAGTCACGGGGTGGGCTGACTGCTGTGACGACGCGCAGGGGCGATGTGCACCTCGCAGCAGGTCAGCACAGGCCTTCAGGGCACACCCCCCACGTGATGGCTCAGGAACCCGGCCCTCTCCCTCTGGCTCTGCGCTCTGGGTCCTATTCCCGGAAGGGGCTCTCTGCCGGACCCCTGCCTTTTTCCAGCAGTGGGGAGGGGAGGGAGGAGGGGTCACTTGGGAACTTCGCAGCGCAGGCCTGGGAAGGGCATCCATTACGTACACCCACTTAGGCCTGTTGGCCAGGCCTCTGTTGCGTGGCCACACCTGACCGCAGGGGGAGCCGGAAGCGTGGTCCTGGGTGCCCAGGAGGTGGCACTGGCTTTGGTGAGCTCTTGGCACCCACCCATCCTGTGGGTGTTTGATGAGCGCTTACAGCGCGCCAGGCATCGGCGCCTCCGCCATACGGGGTAGACGAGCCCCGTCCTCACAAAGCTGACATCCCAGTGCGGGCAGCAGACCCTGAACAGAAAAACAGACACTTTAACAACACCAGGAACTGACCCTCGCTGGGAAAAGCCAGAGCAGTTAAGGGGAAAGAGCGACAGGCTCCGTTCCTTGGGGCGAGGAGCAGGTGGCCTTCAGGGAGCTGAAGCGTCCATGAGGCTCACTTAGCGACTTTCACGGTGCGCCCCGAGAGGAGCTGAGGGGAATCGTTGCTGACAGCAGGAACAGCAGGTGCAGGGCCCTGAGGTTAGATGTGCCTAGAATACTCAGAACAGTGCGACGCCAGCGTGGCTGGAGCAGAGTGACCAAGGACGGAGAGGAGGAATTTTAAAGATGAGAATAGTCACGGAGGCCCTCGTGGACTGTGGGGAGGCCCCTCACTTTACACACCCTGAGTGAGACACCACCACGGAGGACTGCGCAGGGAAGGCCATGCCTCTGACGGCGTGCAGGGAATAAACTTGGGGTGCAGGTGGTGGGCAGACAGGAATAGGAAGGCCAGAGAGGAAACTGAGGGGACCCAGCAGGACCAGGGAGCCACGGAGGGAGAACAGGTTTTGAAGATGTGGGCAGCAGGACTTGCTGTTGGACGAGACGAGGCGTGGGAGCAGAAGCAGGGTCCAGGGATTAGGGCTGAAGCTGTAAGACTAGAAGCACCTTTAAGGAGACGGGGCGAGGATTCAGGAGGGAAGGCCAAGGGCCCAGTGTAGACACCGGGAGCCAGAGGGTGGAGGGCACTTACCTACACAGCAGCACTCCTCTCCCCAGGCAGCCTCCTGCCCGGGGTGGTTATCAGCCCCATTTTACGGAAGTAGAAACTGAGGACTGGAAGAGCACATCAGTGGCCCGGTAGTGGGGGAGCCAGCGTTCCAAGCTGTCTGGCCAGGGTCAGACTCAAGTAGACAGAGGACCCAGGGAGGGGAGGGAGGGCCCGCTGGCGTCTTGGCGAACCCTTCTCTTGCCTTCCAGGGAGAACCCCAGTACTCCAGTCATTCCAGCAGCAACACCCTCTCCAGCAACGCGTCCAGCAGCCACAGCGACGACCGCTGGTTCGACCCCCTGGACCCGCTGGAGCCCGAGCCCGACCCCCTCTCCAAGGGCGGCTCCAGCGACAGCGGCATCGACACCACGCTCTACACCTCCAGCCCCAGCTGCTTGTCTCTGGCCAAGACTCCTCGGCCCGCCAAGCCACACAAGCCCCCCGGAAGTATGGGACTGTGTGGGGGTGGCCGCGAGGCCGCCGGGAGGCCCCACCACGCGGACAGGCGGCGGGAAGTCTCGCCCGCCCCCGCGGTTGCTGGCCAGAGCAAGGGCTACCGGCCGAAGCTGTACTCCTCAGGCTCCAGCACCCCGACCGGCCTGGCTGGGGGCAGCCGCGACCCACCGCGGCAGCCCAGGTAAGGCTCTGCGCCCGCGGCCACCGTCCGCTTCCCCCACGGCCCTGGTTCTTTTTTCCCCTGCCTGGTCCTGAGAATGGGGTTCCCCTCCCAGAAACACGTTGGCGCTGAGCTCCCGCGCGCTAGTTTGCTTCCAGAGTGGAGGCTCATGGACCAGCCCCTGGCCCAGGGAGGGAGAGGAACCATGGCGTCTCGTCCGTCTCAGGCCTGCCCTGGCCCTCTGTCTTCTCTGAGACCAGTGGTTCTTATGCGTCCTGAGGCGGTCACAGACTGTGTCTGTTAGGAGTGCGTTTGGCCGGGTTGGGTAGGAAACATGACCGAAAGACAGACGGCAAGTCCAGAGGGGGAAGAGCAAGCTGGTGCCGCAGCTCAGGGAGCCCCTCGAGGTCTCGGCACCCTCTTTCCCTTCTCCATTCTCACTCTGCCGTGCTGCCTGCAGCTTCCTTGTCTCCAGATGAGTGCGGTGGGCCTGGGAGGCGTGGGGCAGAGAGCAGGGAGGGTCACAGCTAACCCCCTGTGGTAGGCGGTGTCACGTGACCAGCCAGCCACAGGGCCTCCAGGCCATCACGGCCTGGCCTCCCAGCTCGCACCCTGCCCCTGGGAGTGGGTCAGCACAGAGTGCGGGGGTCGCACCAGGAGCGTCCAGTTCAGTGGCTAGTGGCGCCTGGTGCCAGGCTCCTTTAAAAGCTCCTGGCAGGTGCGGACACTGCTGGCCCCAGTACGGCACTTCCAGAGCCTGTGGTAGAGAGGCACGCGGGGCTGGGCTGAGAGCCGCACTGAGAAACCAGGTGGGGTCTGGGCGCAAGCACTTTGACGATGAAAGCTGTGACCCCCTTCTCAGTCTGAGGCCCCTCAGCTGTTTGCGCTCCCCACATAGACCCCTGAGGTCACATCTCCCTCCCTTCCCTGCCAGCCTTAGCCGGGCCTCCCACATCAAGCCCCCTCAGGCGGAGTCTTTCCTGTGACTCCTGGGTGCCTTTGCCAGTTCTAGAATCCACAGCGTCTGCACACTCGGGATACACGCACCCAGACCGCCAGGACCTCCGCCCTGAGCCTGTGCCCACGGCTGCGTGGGAGTAGCTAGGTCAAAGGTGAAGCAGAAGTCGCCCTGACAGAGTACCCTGGGGCGGTCTGGTCTGGTCTGTGACTGCCTCAGTGGGGAGCCCAGAAAAGTGAAGGCGGAGAGGTGGGCCCCAGTGAGTTAGGTCTGTCCCAGCGCCCCTCCCACGGCACTTCTTAAGCTTCTGAACTCAGCTTCTTCATTCATCCCCCTCAGACACTTCTTGGGGATTTGGTGTGTCCCAGAGCGCCGTGGGGCTGAGAGAAAACACGTTGTGGTGAGGCCCCAGCCTCGGCCGGACGAGAATCAGCCCGTCCCAGAGCAGTGCCAGTCTTGGCTGCGGGAGCCCCTGTGCCGGGCAGAGCCCGCGGCAGAAACCCCCATAGAAGCCCCAGGAGCCGCAGGGTTTTGAAGTCTGCTATATGGACGACAGCGGTGCTGGGGAGGAGACTGTGGCTGAGGCAGGGGGGTGGGGATAAAATTACCCTGTGTCTGAGAGGGGGATTCGCTGAACCCAGAAATGAAGGGGATAAAATGGGAGAGGAACCCGCTACAAAAGAGGGCCCGCGGCTGGGAGCTTTAATTTGCATATAGACAATTGATGCTAATTGCAAATCATTCTTATCTACTCATTAAGCCGCTTCCTGAAGTTTTCTCCTAGGCAACCAAGCTTTAGTGTAGAACAGCATTTCCCAAAATGGGGTGCTTGAGGTGATTTGGGTGGTATAGAGAGGGAAATGTTTTATTTTAAATGGATGTATGTTGGCTTTAATGAGTATTAGGAAGTGTTACCAGCCCTTCCCCTGATCTTCTAGATGCTGCTTGGACCAGTTAAGGGAAATGCAGTGGGTTGACTTAAAGAAGCACACTCACTGCGGATGGATGTGAGTGGAGTCAGCCCGGGTTCCTCTGCCTTGCCTTCACTGTGTGGGTTTGTGCGAGTGGCCGGACCTCCCTGGCCTCAGCGTCCTGTCTGTGAAGTGGGAGATGAGTCTCTGGCCCGCCTTGTTGGGGTGTGGTGAGGATTACCTGAGTTAAGCTTACAGAGAGCGCCCCAGGGACAGTGCCTGGCAGGGACCTAGAACTAGAAGTGGGGGGAGTGGCACTAAAGATGAGGGCTGCCTCAGGCCAAGTCAGGGTGTCTCTCCTGTTCCAGGCAGTTGTGGACGGCCAGGCCCGCCCTCTCAGAGCTCAGAGTCCAGCAGGGGGACCGCTCCATCCGCACGCAGTAGTCAGTTGGGGTGCGTGAGCCCCCCCAGATGTGGGAGGCCAAAGGAGCCAAGTGACCGAGTGTAGGGAGACGCATTCCTGGAGTCCAGAGACTGAGTGGCCCAGGGACTGGCTGGATGCTTCCCGGCTGTGCAGGCCCCACTGCCGGTCCTCGACGGCCTCCGCAAGTCCCCAGTTGCCGGGCACCTGCTGGGCCCCAGGCCGCCGCAGCCTCCTGCGCCCACTGTCCTCAGATGTCCGGCGGGGCCTCTGCCTCCACAGCGCTGGGCAGCCGCTCACACGCGTGGGCTGCCGAGCCCATCCCGGCACCGACCCAGTGCCAGGGAGACAGCAGCATAATGACGGCAGCAGTGGGGGTTGTGCTGTGGGAGACTGCAGAGAGGCCCACTGGGACCTGAGAGCCCTGTGCTGTTGGGCCCGGGGTGGGGGCCCAGCGGGGACTCCTTTCCCTGAGCAGGGAAGAGAGAAATAAGGAGGGCGGCCCCTGGTGCACACTCTCAACCAGGGGTGCAGCGTGGGTTTTCCTCTGCAGCGATTCGCCAGCGGCACTTCCTCGTTCTGTCCGCCTTGCTCTCTGGGGCTGTGTCCGAGGTGGGGAAAACGAGGTTTCCACCTGTGCAGGGAGCCCAGTTCTCTGCTCTGTGTACCTCCTTTACCTGCGCACGGAGCTCTCGGTCCTGACCCCGTGACCAAATGCGGGGCGGGTCCCCACAGCAGGCAGCTCTCTGCGACACAGCTAGTGTCCCGCAGCGTTACTCAGGAGCGATGCCGACTTCCTGGGAATGCCTCAGATCCCGCGGGTTAGGGTTAGGGACTCACTGCACAAGATTGCCCCGCCCCAGCTGCAGGTGCCAGCTGCCAGCAGTGACCCCCAGGCCGCCCGCCACTGCTTTCCACTTGGGCTGCAGAGCTGAGGCTCCTGTGACCCCGCCTCGGTCCCTGCTAGTTTGCTAGAGCAACTCACGGAGCCCCAGAAACAATCTGCTGAGATTTACTAGAAGAGCATGCGGTGCAGAGTGCAGGCGACCATCGGTGAAGAGATGCTCTCTCTGGGCACCCCACCTTCCTGGCACCTTCTCGGGGTCACCAGCCCAGATGCTCTCTGAACCTTGCATGCACTTCAGGGATTTTTCTGGAGGTTTCATCACGTGGGCAGGACCCTTCACTTCTCTGTCAGCGCTTCTCAAGGAATGGGAGGTGGAGCTAGAAGCTCTAAGCTTCCGATCCCGCGTGCTCTTTGTGACCACCATCCCCCCTGCCCCGGGGTCTCTCTGGGAACCCTCCTAGAGTCACCTCAGTAGGGCAGGAGACCGCAAGGACCTCAGAACTGGGGCGAGAGAGCAAGTGTTCGAGGAGAAGCTGGTCCTGCTCCTCTTACACTCAGGGAATCGCCGTGTCAGGAGCTGGGGCAGAGACCACCCGTGTTTCTGCTCTCCAGGGGTGTTTTGCAGTTTGTTTTATAAGAGAAGGGAAAGATGGGCCCGCGGCGTTGTGTACTTAAGGGGCAGTTACATGTGCAAAGGCCCTGGGGTGGAGGGGTCGTGCTCAGTCAGATCACTGAATGTGGGCACCTTGACTCAAGTGTGGAAATTGAGGAGGCAGCAGTGGGGAACCCCCAGGGGTTCGCGCTCGTCAGTGTTTGGGTTTGCTCTTAAGAGTGGTGGGCAACAAGGAAGGCTTCGGCACAGGGTGAGACAGGCAGATTTCTCTTTTGAAAGGCGATGCTAGGACAAGGCTGGCGGGGAAGTCTGTGGCTCAGTAGTAAGCGGGAAGGATGGGGGCCCGGCTGGAGGACATTGGAACTGTGGGTGCATCAGCAGGTGGCTGTAGGGAGGAAGGGGAGCCAAGGGTCCAGGGCAGGACTGAGTGTTGGGGGAGGGGGGGTCTGCTGCAGCCAGGCACATTGAGATCCTTGCGAGGGGAGGACG
Source organism: Galemys pyrenaicus (assembly GCA_019455555.1). Taxonomy (NCBI): domain Eukaryota; kingdom Metazoa; phylum Chordata; class Mammalia; order Eulipotyphla; family Talpidae; genus Galemys; species Galemys pyrenaicus. Next base: position 4,149,788 of record JAGFMF010011389.1, read on the forward strand.
CTGGGCTGGGCAGTGACGCTCCTCTGGGGTTCACTGGCCGCTGAAACACTGCTTCACGCCAGCTGCTGTTTCAAGCACAGTGCTCCGTCGGGGAACAGCATTGAGTCCTCATGGAACAGACAGACCATTGAGTGAGTGGTCTGTAATTCCACTACGCCAGGTAGCATAAGTGCTGGGGAGAAAAACCAAACGGGGTGGAGGTCCAGGAGGGCCTCTCAGAGGAGGTGATATTTTGTAGGAAGCAAGGGAGTGACCCAGGCAGAGGCAACAGCACACACCAAGACTCTGGAAGAGGTGGGTGGCCGGGGCGGGTGGAGCAGACAGGTGGGGCTGGCAAGGCGGGCGGGAGCCAGGCCTGGCAGACTACGGACCGTGGGCCGTGCCCAGATGCCGGGATTTGATTCTTAGGGGCTGGGAGCCATGGAGGCTTTCGAGCACGTCGTCCGACTTGCGTTTTTAAAAGATCACCGTGGGCCGCTCTGGGGGAAGACCCCTTCCAGGGTGAGGGGAAACAACCAGCGGCACACAGGGAGGACCGCGGGAAGGGACGAGGCCTGCGTGCCCCGACAGGGAGGCCCCACCCACGCCCTCCCTGCGCTCCTGCCCTGCCGTGGCAGCCGCCGCGGCCTGTAGCAGCTTGTGCCCGTCGGTGGCATCAGCGACTTCACAGGCTCTCCCCGCAGACGTTCGTCATGGAAGCCCGGCTCCCAGGCACTCCGCCAGGCGCCAGCGCCTGCCGTGGGCACCGCGGTGGGCTGAGCCATCCTAGGCACGCAGCCACCTGGCCCCTCCCGCCCTCGCTGAAGCGGCACACACTCCGAAGCGTCCTGGGTTTCTAGAGCAATTTGTCAGAGCTGTTTAGGGCAATCAGAGGCTCCCGCGCCACGTGGAGCTGACACAGCGGCGTTCCCAGGCGGGCAGGAAGCGCGTGGCCTGGCTTCCCCGGGTCGTGCCAGGAGGCTCTGGGATACCCTTCCGAGGGCACGACCCTGGGAGGTGGCGCGAGGGCCCTGGGTCGATCGCCGGGCCCACCCTGCCTGTGTCACTGGCGGGCCAGGTCACGCGTGTGAGGCCGCCTCGGACGGGCACAGCCCCCCCCAGGAAGCGGAGCCCCGCATTCCGGAGCCCCAGGGCAGCAGGGAGCCATGCCAAGACCTTGGAGCGGGCCAAGAGCCCCGCAGAGTCCCTGAGGTGAAATGTTTCTGGCGTGTTCAAAGAGCCGCTGCAGTGTGCCTGGCACAGAGTGAGTGAGAGGGGTCGTGGGCGGAGCTGAGGGCAGAGGGGCCGGGCCAGGCGCGGACGTGGCTCACCCTGGGAGAGGCGGCGCCAGGTCCCGAGCAGAAAGGGGCCGTGATCCCTCCCACGGTCTGCAGGGGCCTGGGCTGTGGCGAGGTGGTGCAGGCTGGGCTGAGGAGGCTGCGGCTACGACACGGGCGGTGGTTGGTGGAGGTGGTGAGCGCTGCTTGGATCTCACATCTATTTTGAGCCAGTGAGTCTGCCCCACACCCTCCCTGCTCCCACTCCCTGCAGACCCACCGCCCTGCGCCCAGGCCTGGGAGTGTTCCGGCTCAGGGCTGCCGCTGTGGAGCGAGGTGATCCAGCCTCGGGCGGGGCCTCACTCCACGCCCAAGCCCGTGGCAGACACGGAGAGAGGGAAGCTCAGACCCACAGCCAGGGCCACGTGTGGAGGGGCCCAGCTGGACTCTGGGGGTGACAGGGCTTTCCCAGGCTCTGGCTCTGCCCACCTGCAGCCAGCTCACAGCCCTCCACAACCAACGGTGTCATCTCTGTCAGGCCCTTACGTTTTTTTGAGGCTCAGTTTCCTCACCCATAACATGGGGGCCGTAGCATCTGTGGTCTAAGGCTGTGAGGATGAAGCTCCTCTTGCATTTAAACGCTGAACACAGGGCCTGTGGCATAGTGGTCCGAAAACAGCAGCAACCGCTTGCTCTTACTCGTTGCTATGTGTTTATCGTGACGCTGTCAGCAGTGACAGGACAGGCTGCTGGCTAAATGCGGTGTCTCTTGAGTCGCATTACCTGGGTTTGCCTCTTGGCTCTCTCCCCTTTCTCGCTCTGGGCCTCAGTTTCCCCACTTAAAACTTGCCCCCCCCCTCATGGAGTTGCTAGGGCAACTGAATGACGCAACACCTGTAAGACAAGTGACACTGGGCTGGCCAGAGTCGGGGCCGCTGCTCAGCCACTGCCCTTCCTCCTAAAGGGCCTGTTGCCCCAAGCGAGGCCTTGGCCCGGCCTGTGCACTGAGTGACTCTATCAGCCTGAGGAACTCTCAGCTTTTTCACTCCCAACAAAATCTTCAGTGCTCCCCAAGACAAAGCACAGATAAACACATAGCCTTGGGGTGAACAAGGGGTGGAATGTGGAGCTGGCACCCCGGTCCTGGCTGAGCCCTGACACAGCCACCACCCCACCTCCCCACAGCTGCTGCTCAGGGAGCACCTCCCCAGTCAGGCCCTGCCTCACTTTCCCAGTCAAAGCCAAGGCCGCGGAGGACGTCGGCCATGCTGGCCCCGGCGGGTCGTGTCTGTTTGGTACCTGGCGGGGCGGGGGCCGTGCGTCCGTGACAGCTCGTGGTCGTGGAATGGGGCAGGGGTGCCCCTCAGCGGGCTCAGGGGCCTAATTCTCTGTTGAAGCGCCAGGCAGCGGCTGAGGCTTGTAGAGGTGGAGGGACACGGCTGTGGCTATAAATAACGGAAAATCTCAGCTCAACTGCAAGAAATCTATTCTCTCACAGAACACAAAGTCCCCAGCTGGGGAGGGCCGGGGTTGGGGTAATTTGTTAACTCGGGGACCCAGCTTCTTCCCCCTGCTCTTCCGCCCCCATCAGACCACAGACCAGCTCCCCTCACAGTCTCACAGGGGCCGTCGCCGCCCCGGACAGTGTCCAGGGGAAGAGGAGGTGACGTTTTCTGCAAGTGGTTTTTGTTTGTTTTTCAGCAAAGAAAGCTTCCCCAGAAGTCAGCCAAAAGACACTCACACAGCCCATGTCTCCCCAGCTGGAAATAGGTGGGAGGCCCCACACCCCCCCAGACGAACTCTGGTGTCCCCTCAGGACCACCCCCTGGCTGGGAGCCAGGCCCCCTTCCTGGCGCAGGGATGGCTACAGCCACCTTTGTTCTCAGGACTGGGGCCGGGAACTGGAATGGCACCGCAGTGTCCTTCATGGGGGGCCCATTTTGAAAGAGGCAGGAGTGGGGCCGACTGGCAGGCGGGGATCTCGGCCACGCCCCGCAGGGGCCACGCAGCCTCCTCCTGATTCGCTCTGCCTTCGCCTGTTTCCCGAGTGTGAACATCCTTGTGTGTGTCTTGCCTGGCATTTATTGGGCTTGGATATAAAGATTAGATGAATGTTCTTTATGAAATTTGGGGAGTTTTCAGCCATTCCCTCGTCAGACTTTTTTCTCCCCCTTTCTCTCTTCCTCTGAAGCTCATGCGTCGTTGCACGCTCGGGTCTGTGGCAAAGGTGCTGCCATAACGGAACCTCCTCCACGCTCACTGACCTGAGCAGGGGCCGGAGGAGCCCAAAGCACAGATCCCCCCAGTCTCCCGGGGTTGAGCAGTTTTTCACACACACGTTTTCATGGGTCGTTACATGGCTCTGGTCAGCGTCCAGCTCGCTGGTGTTTCGTTGCTGTATTGGTCCTCTGAATTTCGTATTTTGGAGAGCGGATTTACCACTCTCTTCATCTGACAAGTAGCAAAAAACGTCCCAGCCCTTAATATTGGGAAATTAACCTTCAAGAGATGGCATTTACGGGCACTGATTTTGATGGGGTCGTATTAAAAGCTGAAAAGGTGGTCGGCCTCGCTGGCAACCACAGTGGGGTCCCCGTGAGTGGGGCCTAGCTGACAGCGCGAGGCTGGTTGTAGCCTTGACACCAGCATTTGGGGTGTCAAGCTGTGCGCTTAGACTGGGCCAGCTGGAGTGGCGTCTGACGTGTGGCAGGTCTTCAGGAGAGATTTGAAGAGGCTCCGTGGCAGGATATTCTAGGTTTAGAAAAACAGGCCCTAAGTACAGAGCAGTATATGAGCACGACGCCTGTTACATAGTTTTCCCCCATCCGAGGCCCTGTTCCTTTGGTGCTGTCCGTGCATGTTTCTTTTTTTTTTTTTTTTTAAAGATTTATTTATTTATGCATACAAGCACTGGGGTACAGGCCAGAGGTGTGGAGGTGAGAGGATTCACCACAGACAGAGTGGGGAGCAGAACAGGCAGATGAACGGAAGTACACTGCTGAGGGGAGCAGCGGGCACAGCAGGAGAGGTCTGCNNNNCCATGTGGGTCCCCTCTCTGGCCGGCAGCAGGGATCGAACTCGTGCTGCAGTGGCTGCGGTCTGCTTCATAGTGCGTTGCTTAACCCACTGCGCCACCAGGGAGGCCCCTCGTGCATGTTTCTAATGCCAAGGAGAGGGCTAAGAAGGAAACAGCAAACCGAAACCATGGTCATCTCCCGAGACAGGCAGGGCCTAGCTTCAGCCTATGGGGGTACCCGGGAGGCAAGTGTTGGATAGTGGGGTGAGCACCCACCGGCGATCCCCACCGAGGCCCCCAGCACGCTGGCAGGGCGCTCCTGGCGTGCGGTGGGGGCTCCATAAGCACCTCTCACCTCTCCTCCACGTAGACTTCGGGCACTGGAATTTTCCACTGCAGTAATGTACCAGGCTCTTGTGTGAGTGAACTTTTGTTTCCCAAGAGTAAATTTAACCAGGTTGGTTTTGCGAAATGTGGGATGGATTTGATTGTTTATTTCTTGGTTTTCATTTTGCAGTGACATGAGCTCAAGGGCTGGCTACCCCGTTCAGGTTTACAAAACAGCCAACTCAGAGACCCCTCGGCCCGCACAGCTGGCCCAGCCCAGCCCCTTCCAGCTGTCCACCTCCGTCCCCAAGTCCTTCTTCTCCAAGCAGCCTGTGCGCAATAAGCACCCAGCAGGGTGGAAGAGAACGGAGGAGCCCCCGCCACGGCCACTCCCCTTCACTGACCCAAAGAAGTAAGTGTCTGGACCCCCAGGGAGCTGAACCCAGGGGGTTCTGGGGCAGGGAGGAGGGCAACACCTCACTTGCTCACCAGGACCGGGGAGTCCAGCTGTGACCAGGCGGACGGAGAACCCACCCTTGGGGGCTCCCGTTCCCGACCGAGAGCTAAATAAATAGGGTAAAGAGAAAGAAGACGCCGCAGGTCACACGGCGGCTGGCACCGTGTGGCATCTGGATGAAGGGTTTTGCAGGCAGCGGGAGCAGCAGCTGCAGGGACCCTGAGGCAGGTGTGTGCCTGGTCTGCGGCCGGCCCTGTGCAAGCAGGGGTCAGGGTCAGCGGAGCTGGAGCCAGCTGGAGGCTCCGGGGCCGCCCCTCGTGAGGTGGCGCTGCAGGAAGGGGTCGGGCACGGGAGGGCAAGAGCTAGACCGGCGAGGGTGAGGACACCGGGGCTCTGCGTGGGGCACAGCCTGCGAGGAGCCAGGGAGGCCAGGCCAGAGCTGCGCAGGGGCAGTGGGCTGGCGTGGGTGGGGGCGAGGGAGGGCGGGCGGTGCTGGCTTCGGGGCGGAATCTCTGGAGAAGGCCAGATTCTGCTGGCAGACTCGTGTGGGGCAAGAGGAAGAGCGAACTGACTAGAAGACGCCCCGCGTCCCGTGGGTGCACGTTCACGGAGCACTTACCGGTACCAGGCCCTGGAGTATCTTGTGCTTTAACTCCTGCCCAGACCCTGTGTCCACACCCAGCCCCTCTGCCTGCGCCCCCCACCCCCGGTATTCGTTTGCTGGGGGCACTGGAGCAAAGACCCGCAAGCTAAGACACGGCATTGTGTCTGGTTCTAGAAGGCTGGAATCCAAGATCTAGGTGTGGGCAGGGCTGGTCCTGTGTCGGGCGGAAAGGAGACTGCCCCACGCCCCTCGCCCGGCTCTGGTGACGTGCTGTGCCCAGCGGGTGGGCCACCCCCTCTCTGCCTCCGCTCCGAGTGCCCGCTCTGCTGCCTCCCCTCTGCGTATCGGACTGGCATAAGGTCCACCCCAGTCGCCTCGCTTGACCTTATTAACTCACGAACACCCTGTTTCCAAATGAGGTGGCATCCTGAAACTCTCGGGGTTAGGGCTTCAGTATTTTTCATTTGGGGTTGTGGGGTCACCTCTGAATCCACAACCCCAACCCTCAGTCCTCAACACAGCCCTCCCCGCCCCACACCCGGCTCATCCCCACCGTCGTCTTTCCGGTGCTGCTTTGGCTTCGGTGGCAGCTGTCCCGGGATGAGGGTCATTTCCTCACTGCTCACCTCCGCTGTGTCGTGCCCGCTGGGCTGAGTGTTCTAGGACAGGACAGCAGAGTCACCCAGGGCCCAGCACGTAGTAGGTGCTCAGAAAACATAGCTGGATTTACGGCGATCCTTTTTCCCGGTGACACGGTCCAAAGAAGGCGCTCTAGCGTGAGAGAGTGCGTGCCAACTGGAAGCACTGCAGACTGTTTAGCGACATCGTTCCTTAGTTTGCTACACTACAGGTGATTTTCTTTAGTTCAGGTAACGTCGGTTTGCAGCGCACTGTGTGATTCAGAGGCACGGAGACCCCACCCCGGCACCCGCAGCTCCCATTTTGCTCCCCACCCCAGCACCAGTTCAGTTTTAAAAGCACATGCGTGAGCCAGTAGTCAATTTAGCTTGCCGCTTTTGTCCACACTGCCCCATCCCACGAAGGCCTTGCTCAGACGCGCCCGCACACCCGGGGCCGGCCTGTGCGCTGCTGGAGACGCGGTGAAGCGCCAGCCAGTTCTCCAGGGGCGCCTCCCGGCAGCGCCTCGCCAGGCGCGTGTGAGCCCCTCTCCCGCATGCGCACCTCAGCCTCACTAAGGAGCCGGGAGGTGTCCTCCCTTCATGCCCATTTCCCACATGAGGAAAACCAAGGTTGTCACATGCCCAGGGGCACTCAGCTAGGCCAGCCACCCCGAGGTGGCTGTGGCTTGTGTGATTTGCCCCCTCAGGGTCACCACATACAGTGGGCTCACCCCAGGCACAGCCACAGAGCTCTGCTAAGTGGCTGTGCGCGCAGGAGGCCCATGCCCCTCAGAACCCACCCCGAGGCCTCACGAGCTGCCACGGCCTGGACCAGGCCTCTGCTCTTCCAGAGCGTGGCCGGACTCACGTGCGGCAGTGGTGTGTCCATCGGGGCAGCCTGCCTGGTGGAGGGCCCTGGAGGGCAGGAGCTGAGGGGCAGCAGGGGGCCTGGGGAAGGGGCTGGGCACACAGGTGAGCTGCGGGGGGGCACGCCGGCTGAGTCAAGCCCCTCGGTCCATATCCCAGCTCCGCCATCACCAGAGTCAGCCCGTCCGAGCGAGCACGTGCCCTCACCCGCCTGGCAGCGGTGCTGGGCCCTGCCCGCACGGTCACAGCCCCACACAAGCACAGCCCCCGCGAGGCGTGGGGCCAGGAGCACCGTCTTCGCCATCCTGGGCAGGTCACGCGGCCCGAGCCTCAGCAGCGTGGTTCTGAGCGGCCTCGCGCTCTGCCTCGCTTTCCCGTCCCAGGGGACAGCAGGGTGCCTGCGTTCCAGGGGTGCCACGGGGAGTAGTGAGCACGTGGGCGTGCCGCCGCTGTCGGCTGGGCCTGCGGGCGCTGGCACCCGGTGGCGAGCTCTAGTGTTTGGCACCCCCGTCCCCGCGGCTGGGTCAGCTGGGTGCAGCCGCAGAGGAGCAGAGGAAGGCCTCCCCCGACGCCCCGCCAGGCAGGGCTGCTTCCCTCCCGCAGGCCCCTCCAGCCGCCCTTCCAGAGAAATCTGCAGGCGGCCTGATGTGCAGCCCAGCAGAGTGTCCTCGCCAGCCTCCTCGCTGGCAGGGCCCCGGGCTTAGACTGCCAACTGTGGTGCTAATTAGCTTAATTACCCGGGCCCCAGGGAGCCACCCCAGTTGGAGGCCAGCGCCCACAGTCAGCTGGGACCAGCCTCCGCCAAGCAGGAGCCACTGGTTGTCTTCCTCTCCTGGCCCTCGTGGCCCAGCACGCCAGCCGGGACCCTCGCCGCCGCCGCCGCCGCCTTTGCGGTCCTGCCTTTTCTGTTCCCCTCCAGGGCAGGTGGTTCAGTTCCACGGCATGGCGAGACCAGCGCAGTAACATGGGCAAGCCAGATTCTGCCCAGTGCCCACGGCCAGAGCCTTGAGCAAAGGGCTCATCCTGTGGGTGTCCTTTATCTGTGCTGAAAGGTGAAAGGAGCAGAGTTTGCCGTGAAAACTAAGCCTCGCTCCCCGCCCAGACCCCCCTGCAGCTCCCCTCCCCTCAAGCAGCCGCTCCTGGACTTCTGGCCCCGCAGAAAGGCTCCGGACAGCCTGAGCACGCGCGCTTGCATGCGCCCGCCCGCCCCGTCCCGCTTAGCGTGGGGACACCGCCTGCCTCTGGCTTTCTCACGTCCTCTTTTCTCGGCAGGAGTCTTGGCGACCTCATTCTTTTTAGCAGTGTCCGTGTTGCTTCAGAGGTCGAAAGCGCTTGGCAGTCATGGAGACCGAGCGTTCGGCATAAGGGCACAGGGTCCGCAGTGCGCCAGTGCAGCTCCCACTGCTCAGCGTGGTCTTAACCTGGAGTCGACACCGGCTGAAGTATTGCTTGGGATTCACAGTATAGGAAATACTCTGGACCATCTTTCCAGAAAAAACGATCGACTGGACTCTCCAAGCTGAGTCCCGTCACACTTTATCCCTTAGACTTGTCACGGATCGTGTCAGGCTGTGGGGCCTGCGGCAGACAGGCGGGTGCAGCGGTGAGGGTGGGGGAGGAGGCTCTAGCATGATCTCTCTGGAGCCTTGTGGTCAGCGCAGTCAGGAACACCCGCTAGAGTCCTGGAGGCCCCACCCCCAGGGCCAGGGAGGTGAGGCTGGCCCGCGCATACGATAGACAGAGCAGGGACTAGACAGAGCAGGGACGAGCACTTGCTCTCTTTTGACTTTTAAACGTATCTCTACTTTCTCTCTGTTTTGTAAAAGTCATTTTCGCTTGTCATGGAAGGAGGGAGGGAGGGAGGGAGGAGGGTTCTGCGTGATACATATTTAACAACGGCTCACAGGCGAGGCAGGGCCTGTTCCCAAGGCTGGTATAGCCTGGAGGAGCCCGCAGGTGAGGGGGGCAGAGCGGGCCCCAAGTGCTCACGCGCACAGGACAGGTCATCCCGAGGTGAGTGCAGGGGAGAGGCAGCACAGACTGCGTGAGCCAGAGCGCCTGGCCGGGAGGGAGCCTCCCCGAGAAGATGACACTTGAGCTAAGCCAAAAGGATGAGACCCTGCCAGCCACGGGGAATGCTGGGCTGGACACCCCAGGCAGCTGGAACGGCCAGTGCAAAGGCCCTGGGGCAGGGCCATGTCTGGTGTGTTCAAGGAACCTCGACGGGGCGGGAGGGGCTCTGTGTGGGAGGAGAGGAAGACAGATCACGGGCAGGGCAGGTGGTGGGGGACCTTGTGGGCTGTGGTAAACAGCTTACTAGAAAGAGAATCCCCCGCATGCCCACCTTGTGAGGTGAGTTTGCTAAGCATCAGTGGGCCGAGCTGTGTTGTCTGAAAAGGACTTCACACCACGCGTTCCACCTGTCGGTCCCCGTGGCGTATCTGGGAGACCCCCTTTCCGTGTTCTGTGGATCAGGGCTACAGGGTATTGTTCGTGGGGCCACTTTCCCTCCCTGGGGGCCTCCCCGCTCCCTCCTGGCCGCTGCAGTTTCTGCTGCACAGCCAGACCCCAAGAAGCGGCCTGGCTCAGGCTGCACCCAGGGCATGCAGGCCGTCCTGAAGGGTGCGCTCCGAGAAGAGACTGAAGGCGCGGAGGCCTCTGTTAGAGCTGTCGGCAGGTCTTTCTGCACCCCTCCCTGAGGAGAGCCTGTGGAGAAGCGCCCTTCTTGGGGGACCTGCTATGGCCCCGCCTGGCCCCTCTCCAGGGGAGGTGGCCCTCAGGGGCCCTGCGCTGAGCCAAAGTCACCCCTTGGGGGACCCTGGGAAATGGCAGCTCAGAAGAGGGGGAGGGGGATTCCTTCCCCTTCTGTCCTAGTCTTTGGGGGCGGGTACACCTCGCTTTTCTCTTTGTCTCTCTCTCTTGGATCTAATGCTTTTCACGAGCGAGCGAGCAAGTGTTCCTGATGGCAGCAGCCAGAACTGCCCCAGACCTGGACTCCTTTCTGGGGAGGAAGATGACCTGACAAGAAAAAACTTGCCACCCTCTCTTCCTGCCTTTGTTAAAGCCCCAAGGCTGGCAGCTGAGAAAATAAGAAAATGTAGGCTTCAAAGCCCTCAGGAACCCCAGATACTTGTATTTCTCTGTGGGTTCACAGACTTCTTTCCCAGTCGCCCGGCGATGAGACTAGGTCTCGGCTCTTTCAGACTAGTTTTTATTCTGATGATTGTTACAGCACGTGGTTATGGTGCAATAAATTCAGATGGTTCAGAAGAGAATCAGATGAAAAGTAAAAGTCCCATTTTTCCAGCTCCTTACTTAATAAGACTCCCACTTCCCGGAGGTAATCACTATTCATGATTTCTTCCAGAAATTTTTTTCTGCATATAAGAAGTGTATTTTTTTAGCCAAGTGTGATTATGTCCCGCAAGCTGTGCACGTCCCCGGCGCCATGTCTGTGCCGGAGCGTGGCAGTCCGTGCGCGCTGCCGCCTCGGCCCGCAGCCTGGGGCCTTGGCCGGGGTCCCGACTCCGGCGCGCACGGGCTGTGTGGCTTTGGACCAGGGTCTCAGAGGCGCCTGAGCGCTCTGTGCCTCAGTTTCCCTGCTGTATGGTGGGGGTGGTCGTACCGCGGGCGGCTGCTGTGGTAGTGCCGGGTGCCACGAGGGCGGCCTGTTGGCTGCTGGTGCGCGTGGGGGCAGGGGAGGGGCGGCTCGTCAGGGAACCCGTTTTTGCCGAGAACGTAAGAACCGAGCCCAAAGGTGGGGCCACAGTGGGGAGGCCCGAGGAAGCCTTGGGTCGTTCCAGGCTTGAGAATGTAGAGCCCCAGGAGAGAGCCGGGGTGGGGTGGCGGCCTGCAGGGGGCAGGGGGCCGTGGGAGGTGTGAGCAGCTCTGGGCACTGCAAAGCCACAGAGCAGCCCTCCCTGCCCACGCGCCCCTCTGCCGGGCCAGGCCACAACCCAGCCTCCCTGTGGACTCCCCCTGTTTCCCGAGGAGTGAGGTGAGCAGGAGGGGGGTGCGCCCTGCAGGCCCAGCGCAGGAACCAGCACGGCCGGGCTCTGCCTCGGCAGCTGTAAGACCAGCGTGTTCTAGAGGGCAGGGCAGGCCGGGCTCTAGAATGCCGAGGCGATGGGTGGTGGCGGAGTGATCTGGACTCAAAGGCGGACTCCGAGGGCAGGAGCACTGGAGAGCTGCGTGGGCACGAGGCCCTGTGCCCCTGCTCTGGATGCCGCCGGCCCCCGCCCGAGAGCTCCTCTGCGACACCTACCTGACCTCACACGTGGCGCCCCCTTTTTGTCCGTCCGTTCACTGTCAGTCTCCCTGGCTGGGCGCCGTGTCCACGGCTGCACCCCCAGCGCCTTCAGCAGGTCTGGCACGGAGTAGTCCGCCCCCCCACCCCCGAAAAATTCGCAGGATGAGGGAAAGGGATAAACAAACCGAGTCCTCTTCACCTGGAGAAAGGGTGACTTCTCCGGGTGAAGGAGAGGAGGCCGCACCGCTCCCCCGGGAGACGGGTCTGGGGCAGGGCAGCGCCGAGGTGCACTGGGGCCTCCGGCCCCCTGACGCTGGCCTCTCGTTCCAGGCAGGTGGACGCCAACACGAAAAACGTCTTTGGGCAGCCTCGGCTGAGGGCCTCGCTCCGGGACCTCCGCTCCCCGCGGAAGAACTACAAGTCCACCATCGAGGACGACCTGAAGAGGCTCATCATCATGGACAACCTCGCGCCGGAGCAGGAGAGAGAGGCAGGAGCACGGGCCCCGGGACCCCGGGTCAGGCGGAGCCCCCAGCCTCTGGCGCCGCCCCACCAGCACCGAGCAGCAGTGGGGGCCTCTGACGGAGCATGCTGCCCGCTCTCCTGGCCCAGATGGGAGCAGCCGCTGCCACACAGGGCACCAGGCTGGAGGGGCCTTCCCAGGAGAGGCCGCTCCTGCGCCCCCCCAAGGAACAGCAGGGGCCCTTGGTGCCTCCCTGCGCTTTTTCCGCCCACCCTCAGGCAGGCCCTTCCTCATGGGGGCCCACGGCCCTCGTGGGGCTGCCCCCAGCCCACAGCCTGTGGGAAGAGAGCACCCGGTCCTCTGCAGCCCTCTCCTTCGCGGGCCCCGTGCTCTGTGCTCTGGCCCGGTCACACCGCCTTCCCCGGCCATCCCTGAGCAGGAGGTGGGTCTCGCAGTCAGCAGGGAGGAGGAGCCCTCACAGGAAGGCTGGGAGCTCGGCCGGGTGGGTGAGAGCTGCAGGCGCCCAGCACGGGAAGATGCCTCTGAGAACCTGGTCCAGGCCAGGCCCTGACCGCGCCGCGTCCACCCCGTCTCAGCAGCAGTCGCCACAGAAGACCCTGCAGCGGACGCTGTCGGACGAGAGCCTTTGCAGCGGGCGCCGGGAGCCCAGCTTCGCCAGCCCCGCCGGCCTGGAGCCGGGGCTGCCGGGCGACGTGCTCTTCACCAGCACCTGCGCCTTCCCCTCCAGCACGTTGCCCGCCCGCCGCCAGCACCAGCACCCCCACCCGCCCGGCGGGGGCCCCGGCACCGTCCTTGCCGCTGCCGGCAACGGCTTCCCAGAGAAGAAGTGTGAGTCTGGACCCTGGCTGGGGTGTTGGGAGGGCCGGGTCGGAGGCTGTCAGCTGAGGGAGGGAACGGGGCGCACGTGAGCTTCAATGAGACTGTTGGCCAAGCCACGGGGTGACCCGGAGTCAGGAGCCCCCTTAGGTCAGGTCACCTGAGGCCAGAAAGAGGACACTAGCCCTCCGGGTGCAGAGGGGGGCTCACCTCCAGAGCCCTGACGACACCCGAAGCCCAGTGCTTCCGGGCGCCCTGCCCCCACCTGTTCAGCTCCCAGCAGATGGCCTCATGGGGGTCGTTGCGTGCTGGATGCTCCCCATCTGCCAGCTCGCCCATCCCTGTGTCCACCCGATGGCTCCTGCGCACCCCCAGGAGGGGACACTGCACAGAGCCCCCATCAGAAACTCTGGGTGCTGGTGTGAGGCCACGAGCAGCACCGCCCTGGGGCCATGTTCTAGTGGGCGTTCCTGGCCCTCCTGGACTCCCCTCTGCGCCTCCTCCCTTCGCCCTCATCCGCACTGCCCTGTCTTAGAGCCTGCGCTGCCAGTGTGCGCACACGGCGGGAGGTGAGGGGACCTAGGCGGAGCTGGTGGGCGCAGGGAACATAGACAGGATGGGCTTGAATGCCTTGACTAGCGTGCCTCATCCTTTCAGTCTCAAGACCGCCTCCTCCAGGAAGTCCTCCTTCCCCAGCCAAGCTCAGTCAGGCACCCGGGGCATCTCCCATCCTGGCCCTGCCCGCTCTACCATATGTTTGCCCACCACAGCCCTATGCCCTCTGGGCTGTCATTTTGTGGGAATGCCTTTCCCCTGCTGAACCTGGGGCTCCCTAAGAGCAGGTCCAGTTGTCAGTCACTTCGGTGACCCAGGGATGTCGGTCTCACAGTGCGCACACAGCCCTTTCTCGGGGAGCATCCGGCTCCCGGGGCAGGGAGAGTCCCGTTTTACCTCAGCGTGGACGGAGCCCCTGGGCCCTCCAGCCCCCGGCCTGCTCGAGCGCCCTCCCCAGCCGCCTCCAGGCTGCAGAGCCCTGGGCTTCGGCCGCGCTGACGAAGGGCCCCACGCAGCGCCCGGTGAGCTCGCTGGGCAGTGACCGCTGCTCTGCTGCCGCCAGCAGCTCTGCCGGCCGGAGTAGCGGAGCAGCGGTCAGGGGCTCGGTCTCCTCCCCGCCTTCGTTCCCTGAGCATTCGGCCACTCGGCCAAGCACTTCCTTGCCCCACACACCCCAAGCTGGGTGACCCAAGTCCACGTAACCGCTCTGTGCCTCGATGCTTTGGACTGACGTGTGGGCGAGAGCAGTGCCGTCTCGCGGGCCGCCTGGGGCTGCGCAGGCCTGAGGTGGTGGGCGCTGGCGACAGCCGGCTCCTGGCCGTGCTTGCTGTGTCTCATCGGCAGCGCATGCTGCCGACCTCGTGAGTCGGGCTTGCGCCTCGGTCTGGCATCTGGTCTAGCAGGGATAAGACTGTGACAACAGGCTCCTCCCAGACCCCAAAACCCTGTGGGCTTGGGTCTAAAGCCAGGTCAGCCTCAGGCCACGGGTTCAAATCCCCATGGCAGCGAACTCAGACAGGGCAGCTTCTTGCTCGGGGCCTCAACTCCCCACCACACGGGGTCACAGCAGGTCTGGTTCGCGGCCAGGCCCACCTGTCCTGCCTGGGCTCCCCTGACCTCCCCACAGCCCGCTGCCCTCCTGTGTCCGCTCCCCTTGGGGCTGTGAACGGCGGCCCAGGGCTGGCGCTCAGCAGACGCAGCTGCTGACTGGGGCTTGTGCTGGCGCTCCTGACACGCTGGGGCTTCTGGAGCCACCGCCTCTGCCCGGGTGCTCTACCTGAGCCACCTGCTCCTGTCCACCCACGACAGTCCAGGTCTGCCCGGCAGCCTGGTTCTCTCCTCAACCCCAGGCTCAGCGGTCAGCCCCGCCAGCCAGCTCCACAGCTCACACTTCCAGAAGCAAACTTCTGACCCATCCCACTTAGTGCCAGCTGCATCCGCTGTGCTGGCCAGAGACCCTCCAGGCGGACCCTCCGCCACCGGAGGAGCCCCAGCACGCCCCTGCTGGTCTCTGCAGCCCGGCCTGCACCTGGGCCGTGCAGCCTCCTCGCTGTGCCCTCCTCCGCCCCAGCGAGGGCACCTGGAGCACTGGGTCAGACCACCGCCCAGCGCTCCCCATGGCTCCCTCCCGAGCCCTCCTTGTGCCCCCCGCAGGCCAGCGCCCCCCTCTCCTCACCTCGGCACCTCTCTGCCAGCCACTGGGCACCTCGGTGTCTGCCTGGGCTTTCGCCCCGGCTGGTCCAGCTCCCTGGGTCACGTCCTCTGCGTCCCCCGACTCCCAGCCTCCTGAGAACTGCGTTCAGACACCATCTTCTCCCCGATAAACGCACGACACCCCACCCCTTGACCGCGCCGGATGTCTTGCCCGGCGTGCATCTCCTACTAGTAAACAGGGCGCTGCTCTGACTGTTCGGCACGTCGTGCAGTCACATGTAAAGCAAGCAAGTAACTCCTTTGTTTCTCCACGCTGTCTTCTCGCTCACCTCTGCTCTCCCCACCCAGCCACCATCTCCACCTCGGAACTCTCGCTGGCTGAGGGGCGGGACCGGCCCCTGCGGCGCCTGGACCCCGGCATGATGCCCCTGCCCGACACGGCCGCCGGCCTCGAGTGGTCCAGCCTGGTGAACGCGGCCAAGGCCTACGAAGGTGGGTGCCTCCCCCCGCTCGCGCGTGCCGGAGCCAGCAGGGGCGGCTCAGGGCTCGTGTCGCTGGCTCCCACGAGCCTGGCAGGTGTCCTCCCGCCCGCTACCGGCCGTCTTCCCAGGTCACCCCCTGACGCCTGTAGAGTGGGCACGACCTTGTCCGCTGCGGGGGCTGCAGTGAGCGTGGGGGGCGTGTGATGCCGAGGCCACAGGCCGCTTGGCAGATGGCGTCTGACGCCGCCTCGCAGGCCTGGTCGCTGAGTGCACTGAGGTTCAGTGTGGCCTCGGCTGACTTCCGGTCAGGCTCCGGGCTTGGCGGTCTGGGCCGGGACTTCCACGCGTCCGTCCGTGCCAGAGCTCCTCTCTGGAGCCCCGGCCTTCATACCCAGTTCCTACCAGCAGGATGGTGGGGCAAGCACCCACTCCCCCTTTAAGGGCACCTGCCTGAGTCACACGCCCATGCTGGTTCGCTTGAGGCCGCGCCCAGCTGCGGGGCAGATGGGGAGCGAGGCCTGGGTCCAGCTGGAATTGGGGCTTTGTGACTGCAGGCGGAAGAGCAACCTGAGGGCCACGGGCAGCTCTGCTGCTCCGGGGACCTGGAGAAAGTGGCTCTGCCCCCTCTCAGCCCGGGTCTGTGCGGCGGCCCCGCGAGGTGGTGGTGACCTCTGAGCCCGCGAGGTGGTGGTGACCTCTGAGCCCGCGAGGTGGTGGTGACCTCTGACCCCGCGAGGTGGTGGTGACCTCTGGCTGGCCCAGACATGCTCTGGGCTTCGTTTTCATTGTCAGCCACAGCTTCACCTCCGTCCTCCAGCAAGGAGTTTCCCCTGGTCTGCACGGGGGCAGAGGGCTCCAGCAGCTCACAGGCCTTAGGTGACCTTCCGCTCCACTCGCCGAAGGGTGTGGGGAGGGACGTGGGTGAGCCCCAGGTGGAGAGCCAGCGTGCTCCGCTCCCGGAGTCCTCTGCCTGTGGAGTGGGGGCATCACCCTCGCGGTGGGTGTGGCCTCGCATGGGAGTGGCCTCCTGCCTGGAAGCCTGAACCCCTGGTTCCCTGGAGACTTCCTCATGAGGTTGCTAACTCCAGTCCCCTCCCCGGAGGGCTAGGACATTCCAGGCATCGCTCACAGCTGGGGCTGCCCAGGGTCCCACCCAGCTTGACGGCAGGGAGCTGCCAGCTGCTGCCGCTGCTGCTCTTCCAGTGGGAGGGACAACCTCGGGAGCTCTGCGCAGACACGGGGCAGAGAGCAGCGTGCAGGCGCTGTCGCCCCACCCCCAGAGCCCTCCGCCTGCGGGACACGGGCAAGGGGCTGTCCTGGAGAAACGAGGGAAGGTGCTGGGCCACGAGGCCACCTCCTTGCCCCGGGTCTCCGAGCGCCGGGCCTGGGCCCTGGCCCTGGGCAGGCCTCTCTGAGCCGCAGAAGCTGCGGGTGGCCGTGTGTGCATGGCCGCGCTCTGACCCTCCTACAGGAGGATCCGTCAGTAACCCTAGAGGAAGCAAGGGCCAGAGGAGACCGTCAGCAGAGCAGCCCGGTGGATGCTGATGCCTGCTAAAACGGGACGCGCAGAGCAGAAACAGGGTGTTTACACAGCCTCGAAGCATCGCCCCAGCATAGTTACGAGTTTCTGTGCACACCACAGAGTCTCTCATACGTGTCCCTCCAGGAGGTGGAGCTTAAGCCCCCTCTCCTGGACTGGGCTGCAGCGTATCCCCCCACAACTGAGTGTGGAGAGGGGGGGCGGGCCGGCGCAGACAGCACTGGGGGGGGACCGGACGGTTACCAGCCGCTGACGCCTGGCGCGAAATCCAGCTCAAGTGTGCGGTTTGGTTAGTTTTCGGAGCCGTCTTTGTTCTCCGTGCCCTGATGCTGTAAGAGGTGCAGGCTGGGGAGGCGCGTGAAGGGGTCGGGAGTGCTCGGAGTCTCTTTGCAACTGCTGAAATCTAAGATTGTCTCAGCGTGAGACGCTCTTGGAGCAGGGGGTGGGGGGGACAGGGCCACAGCACGAGGGCGGGGAGGACAGCCCGGGGCGCCTTGGGGAGCTGCTTGGGCCTCGGTCTCCGGCTTAACTGAAGGACAGGAGTAACTGGGGGACAAGGCTTAAAGAGCAAAGGGCGAGCCTGCGAGGTGACCAGGGCGTTGGAAATCGTGGAAGCCGGGGTGGGTTCAGGGAAGCGCCTTGTGCTCTGCTTCAGGGCGCAGCTGCAGCTGCCGCTAGCCGGCCAGTCCGGCGAGAATCGGTGTTGGACCCCAGCAGAAAACAGCAGCTCTCGGGGAGACCAGCAAAGAACTGGGGAGGTCCCCGGCGCTGCGAGGCAGTCCCGCTGTCGGGCACACGCGTGCTGGCTGCGGCAGCGTGACCAGGAGGTGGCCTTCCTCAGAGGGGCGGCCTGAAGTGTGCACAGGCACGGTGCCGTGTTGGTAACGGCTGCGCTCAGGTCAGGGGGAGACAAGATGGAGCGAGGGGAGTCACTGTGCGAGGCGTTCGCTGCTGGCCAGCGGGCCTGGGGCGCCATCGCAGGGCACGCGCTGCCGTCTCAAGGCCAAGACCCTGAGTCCACAGCTCTGTGCCCTCTCCCCGCAGGACACGCACCCGTCCCACTTCTTCCCGCCCCAAGTGGCCACGGTCTGGCTGTCCCAGGGCCACTGCACAGCCGCCCTCTGAGGGCTCCGGCCGTGGCCACATCTGGCCGTTCTAGAAAGATGGCCTGCCAGCGCCTGTCCCCCGGGCGGCCGATCTGGGATGGGCCCAGGGCTCTCCCTGCTTCTCACCAGTGCGCCTCACGCGCCGTCTCCTTCTCTGCTTTGGAGGCTCCCAGCCGCTCTCAGAAGCAGGGCACGGCGAGCCCCCCTGTGCCGTGGCCTGGCACCCACCTCCACCGGGGCCTTTTTTTTTTTTTTTTTAATAACATTTATTTGTTGCTGAAACCAGGTCATTGACGCTGGATTTGGGTGCTTCCTTCCTCACGTCTAATACGTCACTTACCCTGTGTCTCTGGCCTCTGAATTTTGTGTGAGCTGGCTGCGGGCTCCAGAGGCTCGCCCAGGAACAGGGCGGGTTCGTTGCTCGGTAGTGGGTTTTGGCGAGGTCCGCCCTCCCCTGCTGGGCGCAGGTGTGAGCCAGCAGAACGTGGCTAGGCGCGGCCTGGAGCTTTGGGGAGGTTTGCAGGGAGAGGCATCGGAGTCAGTTGCAGGGAAGGGGGTTCAGAGGAGGAGCTGGGAGCCCCGCTGGCCCCACACCCCTCCTCTCTAAATCCAAAATCTCAGTCTCCGCCTAAAATTGTTTCCCGGCAGTGCAAAGAGCCGTCTCGCTCTTCTCTCTCAATGACCCGGCGCTGAGCCCCGACACCCCGCCTGCACACAGCCCTGTCCACAGCCGCCTGAGCCTGGAGCGGGGGCCCCCGACCCCCAGGACCACCCCTACCATGAGGTGAGGCTTCTCTGGGAACACCCGGGGCCCTGCAGCTGAGGCCCTGCAGGGACAGGCCCAAGTGACAAAGATACGCGGGGCCGGCCCCGCCGCTGCGGGTCACCCCCTCTGACCTGACCCGACACCCCTTACCTGCAGCCCCGGTTTCCGCGGCTTAGTAACCGGGGTCCAAAGCGTTACGCACGGTAAGATATTTTGAGAGAGAGGGGAAGAGAGCGGCCGCGCTCACCGCCTTTGATTCAGCCCGGGGCCTGCTTGTTCCACTCGGTTGTTCTCGTTCACCCCCTGCTGCGCCGGACACAGGCTTGGCTTCTTCCTCCTCGGCTGGGCGGCGTCAGGAGAGACAGAGCGCGAGGGGCTCTGTCCTTGGTCTCAGGCGCACACGGGGGGCTCGGAGTGGGTCCCAGCGGATAAGGGGGCGCAACGCAGTCCCCATGCTGTGACGAGCCCCGGTCAGCCCCGTCCCTGTGGTCAGGTGGAGGCGACTCTGGAGCCCGCACTCACGGTTGTGCCACGACCAGCTTTGGAGGACCCTGAGCAGCGCCCCCGCCGCGGCCCTGCCTCGGCCGCCCTCCTGGGCTTCTCTCTGGGATCCCACATAGGCAGATGTCGCCTGGCGCCTGCTTTGGGCCTCTCGGGCGCCGGCCGTCCTGGGCTGTCGAGGCCCAGGGGCTCCTCAGGCGGCAGCCCGGCCGGAGCTGGCGTCTGGCCGGCCTCTGGCCTCCGCCCTTCTGCAGCGTATTCGCTGCGCTGACTTCATGGGGAGCTCGGTGGCCAAAAGGGTGGAAATGGGGTGTTTGCACATCCTCGGATTTTAAATAATAGCTCTCCCCAGTGTTGGGTCCCCCGGCACTGCCTCGAAGGCGCTGGGAGCAGTTTCCAAGGGAGTTTTGACGCTCCTTGGTTTTTGTCTCACACACCTCAGAACTCGGCTCCCTGCTGGCCTGGGGTGAAGCCTCAGCGCTCACTGCGACGGCCCCGGTTCCATCCCTGGCCAGGGAGGGGCCCCACATGGCGCAGCAGACCTCTCCTGCCTCTCCCGCTGCTCCCCGCGGCAGTGTGCTTCCGTCGATCTGCCTGTTCTGCACCCCGCTCTCTGTGGTGAATCCTCTCACCACCCCCCACATACCTCTGGCCTGTACCCCAGTGCTTGTATGTGTAAATAAGTAAATCTTTAAAAAAAAAAAAATCTAAAAAGAGAAACTCAGCGCCCACCAAGGAGGTGGCCCACTCTAATGACAGACCGGCCTGCCGCCTGAGACCGGGACAGGGCGGGTGTGGACAAGGCCATTCCTGTGACCTCTGGGCACGCACACCCAGCACCTGCCGCCCACTGTCCCCGCACAGCAGGTCCCGGGGCCTGGGCCAGTGGCCTGCCTGGGCCGGGCCTTCTCCCTGGCCCAGTGCGTGCCGACGTGCTGCGCTCCCGGGCGCGCTTCGTGCTGGGCGGTGCCTGCCACCAGGTGCGTCCACGTCTGTACCAGCCAGGCGGTCACACCTGGGACGAGCGTCTCCCTGGAGCCCGCACACGGTCTGCCTTGGTGGGGTGCACACTTCAGGGCGAGCAGACACAGGCCTTGGCCCCCAGACTCACCCACAGGCACGCCCGAGCTGGGTGGGGCGAGGCCGGGCGGACGCTGGCCTCTGGCCTCTCCGGGAGCTGCTCCTCCAGCCTCCCCCAGGCCCAGCTGGGACGGACGCCTCCAGCCTTGGGACGATGGCCCCAGCGGTGGCCCGAGGGCCCCCCCAGGGCCAGGCTGACCCGGGGCCTAACCCCGTGCTCTGCCTTGCAGTGAGGAGCCGCCCCTGGATCTGACGGGCAAGGTGTACCAGCTGGAAGCGATGCTGAAACAGCTGCACACGGACCTGCAGAAGGTAAGGCCGCTGCAGCCACGCCGGCCCGCCCACCCCTTCGCGCGTTGCACCAGCTCCGGGTGCGTCGGCCTGAGGGGTCCCTGCGGCTGAGCAGGCAGCCGTCTCAGTCTGGGAGGGAGGGTGAATTGGACCGACCTTCTCGGAGGGCGACCAGACGTTGCTCACCAGCAGCGTGACCGTGAGCTCCGCGACCAGCCGTCCGCCCGTGGGGCACTGCGGAATGGCAGTGTGGGCACAGAGGCCGTGAGCGGGTGGTTCTGGGGCCAGAGCCCTGGCCCCGCAGGACGGGGTGTGGACACGCGGCCGTGCCGTGGGGTCCTGCAGCCTGTTCGGATAGCGGCCGAGGTCTCTGCGCTTACTCACGAACACAGGCATGACGTGAGCCCAGCAGCCTGCACAGCCATTTACTAGTGCGTCAAACTTAATACATACTGCCCATCCGTGCAGGTCGGGGACACCGGAAGGCGCCGTGCCACGCGGCTCCGCGCACTCGACTCCAGAGCACTGGGGGGGAGGGGCAGGGCGGCGGGGCCCTTTATCTGCTTTTGAGTGGAACAGCCGCAGAGCACGGCCAGATCCCACCCGCGCTCATGGCCCCTGGCCTTGTGCAAGCCGCTCCTGCCCCGAAGGCCTGGACAGCTGTGGACCCTCTCGGCTGCCCCCACACCCCGCCCCCTGGTGGCCACGCCTGACTGGGCTATTCGTGGGCATCCTCAGTGCTGAGAGGGGCGCGGCGGTGACGTCTGTCCGCTGTTGGTCGGTGTCGGGCTGTGTTCCGTGAGCTCCGCGTACGTGACCCCGCGCACCCTCTCACCACCCTGTTTAGAGGAAAAGGGCCCCAGAGAAATGAAGGGTCTGCCCGAGGGCCCTGAGAGGCTGAGCTGGGACAGATCCCGGTGACCCGCCTGCCTCCAGGCGGGGCCGAGCGGGGCCCTGGGAGGCCCTGCCCTGCGCCCGCTGACGCCCGCCCCGCCCGCAGGAGAAGCAGGACAAGGCGGCGCTGCAGTCGGAGGTGGCCAGCCTGCGGCAGAACAACCAGCGCCTGCAGGAGGAGTCACAGGCCGCCAGCGAGCAGCTGCGCAAGTTCGCCGAGATCTTCTGCAGGGAGAAGAAGGAGCTCTGAGGTGGAGAGGCTGGGCCCCCCGGCCCCCGGCAGGCTGGGGTCCTGCTCTCCTCTCTGCCCCGACTCGGCTCCCTGATGCAGGGGTGACCAAGCTGGTGCGGCCAGGGCGCCAGAGGGAGGCCTCCGCTGTGAGCCAGCTCTGCTCACCCCTCCAGCCCCAGGGGGCAGCATGGTCTCAGGTCTTCTCTGAGCTGCTCATCTCGCTCGTGGGCTGTGCCCACCCCCCTCTGGAGGCCCGCCCTGCAGTCCCTGTGGAGCCCCTTCCTAGGACCAAAAGCCATCAGCAGCTGTAGGAGGGGCGGGGAGGGCAGGGTCTCATCTCGGCCCCCACAAGTCCAGGAGTTCACAGACCAGGTTTCTTCACCACGTCAACAGCCTTTGGGCTCCGTGAGGCCACGCCCCCTGCATGAAAAATCTCTTCTCCCCACACACCCCAGAGAGGTGAGGGCCACGTGGAATGGGGCCTGAGCTCCAGGCCCCCGGTGCACGCTAGCCCCAAAAAGCACGAACATTACCCCCTTCCCGTCCCGTCCCTCCAAAAAGCTACCAGGAGCACTTTCTTAGAGTTTCAGTTCTTTTCCTGGGGATCCCAGGATGGAGAGAGGAAATCCCAGCATCCAGGGCCTACTTTTTTGAGGGGCACACGATTTGCACACGTGGGACCATCTTGCAGTCTTTTCCTGGCAGCCCCTCACCCCAGAGGCCCTGTGCCTCCACCCCAACTCCCCAACTTCAAGCAACTGATCAGCCAGGCCCTCCCGCCAGCAGCCCCACCCCAGCCTGGCCTCTTCCGGGCCTGGGAAGGGCTCCCGAGCCCTCCTGTCAGGGCTCGAGAAACAGCCTTCATCTCTTCCGCTTTGTCTTTCCTTTGCGAGTCGGCCCATCTTGCAGGCCCCACAGCGGTGGCGGCTGCGACAGCATGGGCCACCCCCTGTGCTCTGGGGGAACACTTGGCCGTAGGAACCCCCACGAGACGCTGGTTCTCTAAAGGCAATAAGGGGCAGCTTGCCAGGCAGCCTGGCCGGTGTGGTACTATGCTGTTCACCCAGGAAACAGAGTCTCTTTTTTTCCTTTAAAAACAAACAAAAAAATATATATATATATTTATTTTTTCATGTAGAGTTGCGCCAGAACAAGTCTGTATGGCCACAGCCTGTGGATTCCCTCAACCTCAAGCTGAGGACCAAGGCCTGTCCCCTGCGGGCTGGGGCCCAGCAGGAGGACTCGGAAGGACCAGTTCGGTTCGGAGGGACGGTTCAGAGGGACGGGGTCAGGGTGGGCCCGGCCGGCCCCTCCGCGGGAGGCACCAGGCCTGGAGCTGGCGCAGGCGTCTGGCTCCGAGCCGCGCCCTCTGGCCGGAAGCCAGCGCCAGGCAGCCCAGGCCTTGTCCAGAGAGAGACCCTACTGCCTTCTCTGCGGGGCCAGAAACCTCAGGGAAGGGGACTCGGACAGGACTCAGGCACTCCTGAGGCACAGATGGAATGGGTGGGGGCGAGAGGAGGGGCCGCCCTGTCCTCTGGCCCTGGAGTCCCTGAGAACCCACCTCCTGCCCCTCACCCCAGCTGTGAGCCGGGGGCAGCGGGTGGGGCCTGCCTGGTCCTCAGCCCTGGCCAACTACTGTGATGTCTCCACCCTCTTTCTGGATCCCCTTTCCAAAAGGTTCTCCAGGACCATCCCAACCCCCTCACCTCAGATCCTAACTCTGGAGCCTTCCTTCCCTCACCCTTTTTTAAGTTGTCTTATATCTTCACATCATTCGAATCATTTTGGGGACCTAATCATGTACATTAACAAGTGTAAATTATGATTTTTTGGTTTTGTTTTCTGTTTTTGTTTAAAGATCTCTGCAAAACAAATCCAATTTATTTAATTTGAGGTTGATATTCTATCTGATGACTGAAGATAGCAGCAGGGTTTTTTTTTTCATATGTTGATTTCATTTGGATTTTTTATTCTTTATTGTCTTTTTTTTTTTTTTCTACCCCTGTCTTGAGATTTTCTGGCATGTTTCTGGAGGTTTCAAAGGAAATAAATGTTTCATAGAAATGGCTTGTGCATTCACTAGCTGGGCAGCAGCCTGGAGTGACTGAGGAGGGGGTGGGGGAGGCTTCCTGTGCTCCTCCCAACACCATCACCACACACACACACACACACACACCCCAACTTCCCAGAGAACCAGCCTGGCAAACTTCCTTTCCTTGAAACGCCAATGACAGGAATTCAATGCTCAGAATGTAAAACGTCCATCAGTGAAAGTGAGAGGAAAACTCTCCCTCATCAGTCACACGCTGGACGCCTGACACAGAACACCCCCCACCCGCCAAAGTCCTGTTGGTTTTAGAATTAGTGGTCAACTTAGAAAAATCTGGAGGTTGTCCATGAAGAGAGCCAGCTCTCCGGCTTGGTGAACTGTCCTTTGCGGCAAAGCTTAACTGAGGGGCCCCAGGCCTGGCACCCCCAGGCCACACCCTCCTGTGCTGGGCCCCTCACCCTCCCTCTAGGCTGCTCTTGGTGTGTTGGTGCAGGGCCCTCCCCTGGAGCTCTCCTCCGGGTAGTGACCTGGTTACCCCTTGCCATCTGACCAGGGCTCAGGGTCAAACGTGTTTCTGAACTTCAGTGTTCCACCTGACACCCCAAGGCCCGGCCTCCTGTGGGGCCCTCCTGGGCCCCCTCACCCATCTACCTGCCATTTTTCCCATCTTCACTCTAAATCCTGGTGTTTCTCTGCTTCACACCCTCCACACACACACACACATACACACCACACACACAATCTTTTTCCAAAGTGGATCTATATCCTTTTTCCAGAAGAGCTGGACCAGATAGTTGCACATCTCCCAAAAATTCTAGAGTGTTCCAGACACTCCCTGTCTCTGCCCTGCTCAAGGCCCCATCCTCAGCGCTGTTGCCCTCCCCTCACCAGCACTGAAACGACAGAACAAGCTGTTCTCACATCCTCTCCTGGCTCCTGTGACACCACCAACTTCCAGCACCCCGCACTGAGCTGTGCCCTGCGTCCTGCCCACCTTGTCCCAGTTTCCAGCTCCCTTGGCCCGACCCCACCTCCCCACCCCCTCCACTTCTCCAGTTCCCTCCTCACCCAGCCTTTCCCAGTCCCTCCAGACCTTCCCTCTCCAGACTTCTCTGGTCCCCACAAATTCTTGGTGTCCTCCCCGCCTGTGGGAGCCCTTGCTCAGCTGGTGTGCTTTGGGACTTCAGCCGTGGCTGGACTCTAGACTCAACTGCCTTTTTCCAGAAATGCCCCAGAGCCCGGGCCTGCTTCCTCCACATCTCTCCAAAGCGGCAGCGGCTCCTTCCACCTCCCTCAGGGCGTCTGTCTTCAGGGCTAGCACCTCTTCCTCCCACTAAACCTTACCCCTCTTTTGCCCCTATCTGGCTCTTGCCCTCCCCCACCATTCCCGGGGCTCTCTCCAGAGGCGCTTGCTCTCTCCAGCTCCCTTGCCCCCGCCACTCCCCCCACCCCCATTCTCTAAATTTGTGACTCTCATCATCTGTTCCTCTCTCCTGAGCTGTGTCCTGGTTCTCTCCTTCCTCAGCCCACCTCACCCAGAGCTTGGTCTCTCCGAATGCCCCCGTGTCTGGACCTTTCCTCTCCTCCCTTCGCTCAGTTCTGCCCAACATCAGACAGGCGCTCAGCGCTCAGCGCTCCAGGTAGCGTCCCCTGGCTGAGGAGAGGGTGCTCCGGGTGCCCTGCCCCGCCCTAGGCCGGAGGGGCCTCCTCACCCTTCCATCCCTTCCCTTCCCCCAGCCCCCAGCTCCCGCCTCCCTCCTCACTGCTTCCCGCTGCAGTTGCAGCAGGCCGTTGCCAGGGCAACCACAGCTGGCTGGGTGGGAGCCCCCTCCACCCCATCCCCCTTCTTTCCAGTGAGGCAAGGAGGAGCTGGGACAAAGCCAGAGAAAGGCGGGGTGTAGGGGCAGAGAGGGAGGGACCAGGAGGCAGGGGCTGGCTCCAGCTGTTAACCTCAGTTGCTTCCCCAAAGAGGCCCCATCTCCCCTTCTCGGTGGTGCCCCAGATCGGCCTAGAGAAGGAAGCAGTCACAGGCAGAGGGGTCAGGCCCAGTTTAATACACAGAACGAGTTAATTCACAGCAGAGGCAGGCAATAAAGGAGACTCTTCTACAAGGGGGGGTGTGCCTGGACTGGAGGATCCCCAAGTCCGCCACCTTCCCCACTTGCAGTCTCAATTTCCCTTTTTTTTAAACCCGAACAACAAACACACACAACCACAAGAAACAACCGCACCCCTTCGCTGCCCCCAAAATGGCCAGCGAGGGTGGCAGGAGGAGCCCGGCCTGGCCGGTGGGGAATTGGGGCTCGGGGAGGAGGAAAAACTAGTCCATCATCGCAGTCTGTGCTTCTCATTCCAGCAGGCGCCGGGCAGGGCCCGCCTGGCCCCACCAGCCCAGCCGCCAGCCAGCGAGGCAGGCTGGGGGCTCAGGCGGGGCGCCGGGGAGGGAGCAGGAACGGAGTTCAAAACCGAGGTTCAATCATGCAGTATCCACAGCCGGCACCAAAGGGGCGAGGGCAGACCCCTGCCCCCTGCCCTGGGCACAAGGGGGGTGGTGCCCACCTCGGGTGGGGAGGCGGGACAGCTGGCTGCAACTCCAGAAACAGGGTGGGGCACCGGGCTGGCAGCTGGCAGAGATGGCCCCTGCGGCAGACACCTCAGCCTGCCCCTCCACCTGGCAGGCCTTATAGGACTCTCTGTATATATTAATTTCTTTTTTTTTTTTTAACTTTTTGACTTTTTCTTTAGAAAAAGGCTGTGTCCATGCTCCCGGCTGGCATCCACCGCCCCTCGTGACCGCCCAGAGGCGGGGTATGGCTTTGAGGGGAGCAGAAGTCCCTGGTGCCCATTTGCCAAGGTATGGGGAAGGAGGTTAGGGAGAGGGGCCCTGCCGGCCCCCACCCCACAGGGCAGACATTCCACTTGCACAGAGGAAAGGGGGTGCCCCGGCCCCTCTTGGGCTCCCCCCTCCCCTGCCACTGCGGGGCATCAAGGGTGGAGAAAGAGGAGAGCTCCAGAGGCACCACCCCAGAGGTCCAGACAGGAGCCCGGCCTAGGTGAGGGTGATGTAGGCAGAGGCCTTCTCCTTCAGGTGCCGAAGACACAGGTGACAACTCCAGCTCCCTGCGGGCGGGGCCGGGGCGTGCCAGAGGCAGGATTAGGCCTGACCTGGGAAGGGCTGCACCACCCCCCTCCCCCTGGCCACCCTCCCCTTCACTCACCTTCTGGGGGCTCCGCCATGGGGGGACTCAGGCAGTACATGTGGTAACCCCGATCGCAGTCGTCACAAAACAGCAGCTGGTCCTGGGGGGTGAGACCCGCCCAGCTGGCACCCTGGGGGCACGGGCACCAGAAACCGGGGTGGGGGGCTGGGGCAGGGGCTGTGTCCAAGGGGCTGGGGAGGTGGACCCTTCTGAGAGCAAGGGCTCGGGAAGGACCTTCGCCTCATGGGGCCTTTGCAGAGCCCTGCCTGGCCCAGCAAGCACCCCGGGCCGCGGTGTCTGGCCCACGAGAGGATCTAAGAGGGCCTGGGCACGAGCTGGCTCTAAGAGGGCCTGACCGCAGCGCTGGCCCGACGGCTGGGTTTGGGCCCAGCCCCACCATCTTCCTCGCAGGCTGGTCACCTCCCCTCTCCGCGCTCAGTTTCTCCTCAGTGTGGCGGGAACGAGAGCACCTACTCGGAGGGCGCTTAGGAGGAGTCACAAAGCTGAAGAGAATTTACGTGCTGGGCCAATTAACGGACACCGACAACGGTACAGTGCAGTTACGGTGTCCGCAGGGGGCTCGGGGAGGGCTTCAGGCCCGGCGGGCACAGGTGGTGCGGGCGAGGCCGCGGGGACACTCACGTCGTTCTCCGAGGTGCCGCACAGGCTGCAGGACTTGCACTCGATGCACTGCCAGCGGTAGGTGCGCACGGCCGCGGTCATGTTCACGGTGAACTGTAAACACGAGGGGTGTCCTGGGGGCCGAGGGGCAGGAGGTGGTTAGGGGGCATCGGGGCCCTGGTGCGACACACCCCTGGGAGGACTGGCTCGGCCGCCACCCTGGCTCGAGGGCCTGGACGAGCCACCGTGGTGCCAGGTGCTCACAGGCCGCGGCCACTGCTTGCTACCCGGCACCATGGCAACCACACTACGCCCCAGAGTGCCATGGCAACCGCCTAGCATTACCCACTGTGCGTGGCCACCCCTTGCCACCCACAGGAGCCGCACAGCCACGTTCCGTTCACGCCAGGCTGAGCGGCCGCGTCCCCTTACCCACAGTGGAATGGCCAGCCGGTTCTGTTACGCACAGTAACGTGGCAACTGCCATCTCCCCACCGCATTGCCATGGCAACCGCCTTCCACAGCCAGATGCCCACACCCTACTTCCCTGCAGCCAAAGCCCATTGCAGGACACCCCAGCAACGGACTGACGATACTGTACGGCGCCCCGGCCCGCTGCAGACCTGCCTGCGGCCACAGCCCAGGGCCACAGAACCCAGTTCCACGAGGCCCTGTTGCCATGACAACCTCATTTCGCCACCAGTCATACCAGGGGACCACAATCCATTCCCCACCGTGATGAGGCAACCGCCGTCTAGTGCCCACAGACCCACCGTGGGAAACCACATTGTGTTAACCACGACTCCCGGCAGGCGCCCGTGACCCACAGCACCCAGGCAGTGGGGAGCCGTCACTCACCGCAGCCCACTGCCCACAGCGCCTTGGCAACCACCTTGCCTCCTCCCCACGCCCCCGTAAGCCTGCCACTACCTGCATCGCCATGACGACTGCATCCCATCATTCCACAGCCGCCCTGACCCCGCTCCGACTCCCAGAGTCCTCAGCAGCTGAGTCAGCCCCCACCCCCACCCGCTCTGGTTATCCTCGGTGCCCCTGGGATGCCCTGGGTCCTCCCACTCTTCCCTGATTCCTCTCCTCCTGGTCTGGGCTGCTCCCCACCCCGGCCCCAGAAACCTCAGGTAGGGCATCACCTGATCGCCCGCAGTCGGCACAGGAGATGAGGTCCTCAGGACACCCCGTCTTCTTAGAGCCGCCCAGGCAGAAGTCACAGTAGCCATTGGGGATGACAGTGCCGTCGGGTGCCTTCTTGGCTGAAAGACAGCCGGCGGGTGAGCATGGGCAGGCGGTGGGGGGCCCACAAAGGCTGCTCAGAATGAGGGGTGGAGGAAGGCGTCCCTACCTGTGTGTTTCCTCTGTGCCTCAGGGACCCAGGCCAGTTCTTTGTAAAACTCTGGGGTGGGGGACAGAGAAAGGGGCTCTCACCAGAGGTGAGGCCCCGCCCTGCCCCAGTCCCAGGAGTGGTGCCCTCTGCTGGCGGGGGGAGAAAGTAGCACCCCCCAGGCTGGGGCCAGCAGCAAAAGGGGGTCAGATCGTTTTCATCAGGACCCCAACTCTTTGAGGACAACAGACCCATCACCGCCTTTATTAGGTAAAACCTGGCAAATACAGCCTGGGAGGAAGCCTCTGCCTCATGCCACCCAGCAGGCCCAGCCCTGACTGAGCCCAGCGAGAGCAAATCTGCACGGTGGGGCATGGAAACAGACATTCCAAAGAGGAATCCGGGACAGAGGTGCGGGGTGTGCAGGGGGAAGATGAACAGACTGCCCTGTCCCGCCAAGGGGTGGGTGGCGAGAGGATTTCTCCGCTGGCTGAGCCTCCCCCGCCCTCCCCAGCACTCAGCTGTCAAGGTTGGCTCAGATGCGATGCGCATGGGCCGATGCCAAGGGCTCCCGGGCCACAGCCCCTGCCCCTGGGCCAAAGCGCAGCAGAGGAGGGCGAAAGGGAGGCAGGGAGGAGGGGAGCCATCTATCACCCCCCCTCCCCAAGCTCTAATTGAAACAATAAATCAGACCCAGAAATATTACGCCCGGCCAGGAGCGAGGGAGAGATGGTTGGTTGCCATGGCAACCCAGAGCCAGCATCCCCACGGTCGGCGGGGGGAGGGGACCGCTGAGCTGGAGATCTTCCAGAAATGTCTGATGTGCCCCACCTCCCGGGCTCCTCAGCCCCCACTCCCGAGCCTGTTGCCCCCCCTCCCCCCCAGCGCTGCCTGCTCACGTTTATGGTTGTTTTTCCGGTGGAAGGGCAGGGCGTGGCGCTCCGAGTTCTCCTCCCCCTCCTCCTCAGCCAGGTGGGTGTGGGTGTAGTGGTAGCTGAGCCCCGGCCTGTTCTTATACCGTTTCCCACAGACTGGAGGGCGAGCAGGGAGGGGGTCAACCCTCTTGTTCCTGCCGCCTCTGCCACCCCGGCCTCCAGCACACCCCCACCCTGTGGCCTGTGCTCCCCACCAGGGCCCAGAGCAGGAGGGAGGGGCCAGGGGGGCTCTCCTCCCCCTCTTCAGAAGGACTCACTATCACAGACATACGGCTTGTCTCGGTCCTCCAGGGAAGCGGTGTCCTGGCGTTTCCGGAGACCCCCGATGCCATATGCCTGGGGGGAGTGTGGGGTGAGAGGCGCGAAAGGGGAGGGACCCGTGCTCGGTGGCCGAGGTTGGAAAGTAAAGTTGAGGCCCTGAGTCACAGGGGTTCAGTCAGGTTCCTCATCACCGCACAGGTGTAGCGGGCCCCCTGACACGCCCCCTCTGCTTTAGGAGCCGTCCAACCTGGCCGGGCCTCAGTTTCCTTACATGGAAAATGGGCCTAAAATCCCCTGCCCCTTCAGGCCGCTCTGAGGATTAAATGAGGCGAGCCGGGAGCGGGCGGCCATGGTGCCGCTGAGTGGGGCAGGGCGAGGGAGACTCCAGGCGCTACCTTTCCTTTGGCCCGGTTCTTCCTCCTGGGCATGTCGTCCTCCAGGTCCTCCACCTCCAGGTCGTGCGGAAACTCCAGCAGCTGCTGTTTCTGGCACGAGGATGAGATGGCAGTCAGGAAAATGGGGGCATTGTTCTGCCTTGGGGGAGCTGTGGGCAGAGCTGGAGACTGGGGGTAGCAAGACAAGTCAGGAGGAGTTCCAAAGAGATGAAATGTGGGAGGATGGAGACTTGGGAGGCCCCAAAGCCCAGAGCCAGGGGAGGCTTCAGAGCAGGAAGGGCGCGTGCCAGCGCGGGAGCCGGGGCGGGGGCCGTCCTACCTGGCAGTCCATAATGGTCTCCTCCTCCTTCAGCTCAATCTTCTTCTCCCCGGTCTCGGCACACAGTAGAGCCTCCAGAACCGGCCCTTCGGGGAGGCCGCCCTCCTTCTTCAGGGGCGCCTCACAGTCTGGGGAAAGGTCACTCAGGGTCAGACTGCCCAGGTGGGCGGACATGTGCTCTCTGCTGGAGGCAAGAGGCTTTCCCACATGCAGCCGCCACGGACACAAAGACTGTACCACGCAGCTGGGGAGGATGCCCAGGCCCAGGGGACGGTCAGGCCCTCAGAGCCACCCAGACGCACAGGAAGTGACATGACCAGGCCCTCACCTCCGCCTGGGTACGTGGGGGAGACCCCAGCCAGACCCTCACACGGAATGCAGTGGACACACGGACATCACAGGAGAGGTACAGACAGATCACTGGGCCAGACAGACAGACACTCAGATACATCTAGACACTCAGAGGAGACAGGAACAGATGCTTGGATACATCCAGACACGCAGAAGAAACATCCAGACCCTTGCATACACCCAGAGACACTCGAAGAGACAGGCCGTCGGATACGTGCAGACCCGTGAGGGGAAGCACAGCCAGCCCAGAGCACCTGGACACACAGAGGGGCGCTACAGGCACACCTAGAAAAGAGTCACTCAGGTGGCTACATCTGGACACAAGGGCGGTACACACGGCTCCTCTGAGGCAGCCAGACACACCCAGAGACACAGTCAGGGGACCCTGCAGCAGACCTGCATCCACACAGCCTCGGGCACACCTGGACAGGGAGAGACACACCTGGCCCGGGTCACGACGGGCCGGGTCACACAGGGCAAACGCAGGGGGCCAGTGAAGGAGGAGAGTGTCCTCCTACACCCAAGCATCTTTGGGAAGAGACAGCCAGACGCCCCGAAACACCAGACACACTTGGGGAGAGCCACACATCCTGACAGACCAGACACACGAGAGAGGCCTGCTTGTGCTCGTGCACGTGGGAAAGCCCAGAAGAAGACAGGAGGCCCGTTCCCGTCCAAGTGGAGAGTTACAGCCGGACACATGAGTACACCCAGACACACAACCCTTCGGAAGAAAGCAGCCACTCCATCGCACCGGCACACCTAGGACGCAGCAGAGACACCCTGCCCTGGACACCCAGGCACAGATGCAGTCCAGAACTCAAGCGCGCACCCGGAGGTCCCCCGGCACACCCCAGCAGAGGCGGGCCTCATATAAAGGTGACTGCAGACACATGCTGGCAGCATCGTGGCTGGCTGGGAGTCTGGGGGTGGGGTCGCCCCAAGCCGCAGCTCGCAGCCCCACCCACCGATCTTGTACTCGCAGGGCCGGAGTCGGGGGTCCTCCAGAATGTTGAGTCTCCGTTTCTTTCGCCAGCAGCGGGCAGGATACGTGTAGATCTGTCCCGGGGCCAAACCTGGAGTGAGAAGGCGGTAAGACAGTGGCTGCAAAGCCGCCGCCCCGCCTACCCGGCCTCCCGCCTACCCGGCCTCCCGCCTACCCGGCCTCCCGCCGTACCCGGCCCGCGGTGGGTCTTCTCCATCCAGATGTAGCAGTTGTTCTGGGCCACGCCGGTCTGCGAGTCCAAGAAGGGCAGGCGCAGGCTGCGCTCGGCGCACAGGCGGGCGTTGTAGCTGCGGCAGTGCTCGATGGCCTCACGGTAGAAGTCCTCGCCTAGGCTGCGAGGGGCGGCGAGCCGGCGGGTGGCTGTCAGCCGGCCGGGCCAGCTCGGTCCCAGCACCCCTCCCCCTCCCCCAGCCCAGGCTAGGTAATGGGTGGGTCAGCCCCTCCACCCTCCCTCGGCCCCCCTGGACCCGAGAGCCCCCAACCTGGGACTCAAGCAAACCTTCAGTCTGTGACCACATCCACACAATACAGCAACAGACAAAAATACAGTGGGACTCTCCTGTACGTGCACATGCCCAAATACAAACAAACCACACAGCCTGCAGGATTCACACACAAAGAGAGGTGTCTCCTAAGACTCACAAAGGAGAAAGAGACAAATCTTACATAGAGGTGCACTCAGATGTCCACTGGAGAACACACATATCCCAAGTCACACAGCGCAGAAACATCACCCCTGTATGCACGCACAAACACGCCACATAGCCAGAGACACACAATGTAAACAAACTACCCACAAAGACACACACATGCAAAGAGGTCACACACAGGCATCCAAAAACAGATACACAAATGTTAGAACTATCAACTACTCTGATGTGCCCTTACACACACACCCAAAGAACAACACAGCTCTCACACGCACACACTACATCCAGACACACTATACAACAAAATCAGACAGATGCACACAGGACACACACATTCACTAAGATACACAACATAGAGACCAACATCTGAAATACCACATATTCAAAGACACAAAGGTACACACCTAGGCAACACAGAAACACACAAACCCGCCCATGTCCACCAAAATTTACACACAAATACAAGCACACCTGCATGTCCAAAAATACACAACACAAGCGACGGGGTTTCAGAAGCTGTGCACACACACTCAAAGACCCAAATATCCAGAGACACCTGGTGTGGATAAAAGAAATTAAACACATCCGCACACGTTTGTCAAACACAGACACACACCGGTGACACGCACCCCACATCCCAAGACAAAGGTAGTGTGGGCTTCACCCAAGTTTACCAGCACCCCCGCGTGCCCAGGCCATACCGGGCTCCGGGCACCCCTGGAGGCGGCAGGGCGCACGGTGACCCCTTTCCCCGAAGAGGACCTGAAGTTCCCCCGCGCCCTCCGCTGCTTGCAGAGCTGCGCGTCGGACACCATTCTCGCCGTCGGCACACACTCGCACCCCCGCGCCGCTCCGCACACCGTGACAGCCCCCGAGACACCCCAGCGGCCCCACCCCCAGCCGCCACACACGCGCGCGCACACACGCGCCCTCGCAGGCCCCGCGGCGCCCCGGGCCCGCCCCTGCCGACCCTCGGCACCTCAGGGGTCCGGGAATGACCGTGGCCATCTTGCTCCCCGGGTCCTGCCCCCAGCAGGTCCCCGCCGGGTCGGTCCTCCCAGCGCTCGGGCGGGCACTGAGGCCGCCCATCCATTCATTCCCGGGGGGCGGGAGCACGGGGGTCACAGCCAATCACCGCGGCGGGGCGGGCCCGCCCGGGCCATGCTGGGAGTGGTAGTCCCAAGTCTGGGGGCCGGCGGGACCCCGCGGGAAAGGGGGAGCGGAGGTGGGGCCCGGGGCGCGCGCACTGTCGCTCGCACACGCTCCCTCGGTGCACGCTGGTCTCCCGGGCTTACACGCGCACGTGCACACCTGGCCGAGCGCACGCCCACACGCGGCGGCTTACACACCCGCAGGCTACTCGCCGCCTCCCACGGAGATTCACGCGCACTCCCACACCTCCCCAGACGCACACACCTCTACACGCACACGCACACCCCAGTGCCGGAGCTCAGAGACACCTTCCAGGTGCCACACTAAGGGGCCACCCACAGGCCCTTGCTCTCGCGGACACAGACACGTGGCTCACTCCCCTGCCCCCACTCTTGTCCCTCAGTCTCCCGGGGCACGCGAGCACCCAAGAACCGAATCCAGCTCCCTTCGGGCTGTCACCTTCACAGTGACCCCATCAGCGCTGCCGCTGGGGCAGGCCTGGCAGCCTCTGTGCAAACCAAAAGCTATGGCGATATCCAGGGTTCAAACCCTGCCTGTCACCTGGGGGCCACGTGCCCTTGGGCTAAAGACTCAACTTTCTGGGACTCACTTTTCCCACCTGTAAAATGAGGGTGATGCCTCCTGGGCTGTTGTGAGGATTAAGTGGAGTAAATAGAGGTCAAGTGTTTTAAAGGGCACCTGGCAGGTAGGAGGTGCCCGATGAATTCATTCATTCCACAAAGAGCCTCCGACAGGTGCTAACATGTGGCATGCTCCCCGCTAACCTGGAAAGAATAATGCTGATGCACACAATAGATGCTAAATAAATCTGAGTTGCATGAATGAAGACAATGAGCACAGGCACGCTTCGAACCGTGCGGGGGTTCCAGTGCTTTCCAAGGATTAACTGCCACTTAATTGTCATAAGGACACTCGGTGATGCTGTTATTACCCCCATTTTGCAGATGAGGAATCTGAGGCACTGGGACGTGACGTTACTAGCGCTGAGCAGCTGGCAGCTGTTTGCAAGTGGGACTGAGGGAGACTCACCCAGAAGTCCGTCCACAGACAGGCCTTACCCCTCCTCTCTCACGGCCACCCTTGAGGGCGCCCTGAGGCATTCTCTGAGACCCGAGGCCCAGCTGTGACACACAATCTCCCCCTGCACAGGCACCCAGAAGCCCCCGCCCAAGTTCTGTTCAGGTCTCAACCCATGCAGGGACCACAAATGTCCCTCCCCCACGGGGTGCTACAGCAGGCTGGGAGGCATACTGGCCTGCACCTCCATGTCTGGGGACACCCCCACTTCCCCCCTTCCTGATCAGAGACCCCTTGGAGGTCTCCCACCCCTCCACACACACACACACGTGCACACACACACACACACACACACACCCTGCTCTAGTCTTAGACCCCTTCCATAAACTCCCCCAGATGAGGCCCTGATGGCCCCTCACCAGTGTGAAGGACTGGGGCTCTGCTTCACATCTGGCCAAATCAGGGGTGCTGGCTTCCCCACTCAGTCTGGCCCCTGTGGTGGCCTGCCCCGCCCCCATCCACAGTAACCCCTGCTCCCTGGAAGCAGCAGTTCACTCAGGGGGGCCCTTGCTGCCTTCCTCTCACCTAGCACAGATCCCCCAAGCCCTCCCCACACCCGGAGCCTCAGACACCCGCTGGCTCCTGCCCCACCCCCACCCCCACCCCGAGCCCGGGCATTAGGTGGTCACTTTGGAGCCTGAGTGAAAAGCCTCGGTCACCGGTCACCTCCAGGACTGTCCACGAGAGGGTCTGCCCCCAGAACCAGGCTGCCGCCTGAAGCTCGGCCCTTATTTCCTCACGCCCACTCACCTTCCCACGGCTCGCCACTGACCCAGTGAGGCTCCTCTCCCCGCTAGCGCCCCGTGTGGAAACTGGCCCCCAACAGAAGTCAATCCTGATACTACGGTAATCATCGCTGATTTAGGGGGGCCAGGCTCTAAGACCTTTCCTAAGACCACCACAGCCCCGCGAGGTGTTAAGAACTGTTATGACTCCCCCATTCACAGGTGGTAAGGCTGAGGTGGAGGGATTTATGGCTTGAAGTTGGGGCTCAAAAGCCAGCAGTCAACGCTAGAGGAAGGCACGCTCCAGGCTCCCACGCCGAAGGGGATCTGACCCCAACATTCCTTCATGGTGAGTCCTGACCCTCCTCGCTGCGGACCTTCTGAAGGTGAGAGCAAAGATGGGCCCCAGTACTCCCTCTTGACTCCCCAAACACTGCCCTTCTCCCCTCAAATGGACTGCCTCCTACTTCCCTCACAGTCCGAGCCAGAGTCAGAGTGGGGAGTGGGTGCCTACGTATCCACCACCCTGCACAGGAGCCCCATCCCAGTCAGTTTGAGGGTGCCTCACAGGGGAGACTTAGAGGGGGCAGGAGCAGAAGAGGTGTCACCAAGGCACGCTGACCTCAGGACTACGTGCCCTCAGACCCCTTTACTCACAGCAGCCACACGTGGTGTAGGGCGCGCCCATAAACCCTCCCGAGCTCCCAGCTCCCCACCCCCCCCATCCAGAAGCAATGGGGGGGGGTGGTCTTTGGTCCAGCCACCAGTCACAACCCTCGCGCAGGGGCTTGGGGTGCACTCTCGGGCCCTTCCCTCTCCCCACTGTCTCGACCCCCGCTGCTCAAGGTCAAGGTGGCGAGCGCAGGGGGTTAAGGGAAGGGTGGGGAGGTCGCCCCGGCCCCTTTGTGCAGCGCCGCCGCGCTCGCCCCGCGCCGCCTCCTCCAGGCCCGCGAGGAGGGGGAGGGGAGCGCCGCGCTCGCCAGCGGGGAGGGAGGGCGGGCGGGAGCGGCCGCGCCGTCACTCAGAGCCCGCTGTCAGCGCCGGGGAAGGGGGTGGGGAGCGCTGGGACCCGGGAGTCCGGATCCCGAAGAGGGAGCGCCAGAGGTGGCGAGAGCGAGGGAAGGAGCGAGGTGGAGGGGGCGAGGGTGGCAGGAGGGGAGGCTGGAAGGGAGCTCGGCTCGGACCCGGGCATGCCGGCTCCGGCCACCGGGCCCCGAAGGAAGCGAACGCACGGAGGAGGGACGCCGAGAGAGAAAGGGAGGGAATCCCCGGAGGCCGAGGGCGCTCTCAGCTCCCTCTCCCAAGGCGCCGGGTCCCCGGGGCTGGGAGACGCTCGAGGTGGATTTGTACGGGCGGGAGCGGGAGGGAGCCCACGTTCTAAGCGGCCGGGGTGTCGGGGACTCTAGGACCTGAAGACCCGGAGGGAAAGGGGGCGTCAGGGATCGAAGCGGGGACTCCCGACGGCTCAGCCCCTACCCGTGGGCGCGCGGGGCCGAGGTCGCCGGAGAGAGGGACGAGAAAGAGAGAGGTGCTTTGACAAGAGGAGAGGGCGGTGGGGCCCCGGAGACGGAGGTCTGGACTTGGGCGTTCGCGCTCCCGCCCCACGCGGAGGCAGGCCCGGCCACCCCAGAGACTTGTTGGGGAGAGATGGAGGTGGAGGCGAGGGAAGCCCCTACCCCCACTCTGGGTGGGGAAACGGCCTCGCCACCCCCAGCCCGCGCCACATTCCTTCACTGACAGCGACAAAGAAGAGGCGCCTCCGTGACCCAAGAGGGGCTCCCGCCCCCAACCCCAGGGGGCAACAGGGGTTGGTGACCCCCCCGGGGCGTGGAGGCGCTCTGGGCGCCCCCATTCAACTACCGTCCCCGCGCTGAGTCCCCCTCCCTGCGCGGGCGGGGGAAGGGCTGAGATGGGGGTGTCAGGACGGAGGGACGTGGTCGGCGGGGACACTCACGACTTGAGCGGGTTCTGAATGGCGGTGGCCATGGCCAGCTCGGCTGGGCCGCCTCCGGCCCGGGGCGCCGCTGCCGCCGCGCGCGGGCCCAGCCCGGCCTGCGCCGCCCGCTCTGCCGCCCAGCGCGCTACGATTTCATTCATTCTTGGGGCTGCGGCGCGAGCGGAGCGGGGCGGGCCGGGGGCGGGGCTCGGCCAATCCCCGCGCCTCCCGGCGCACGACGGGACGTGGAGTCTAGGGGCGCGCGGCGGCGCCCGAGGGCGCCCCTCTCCGGACTACACGTCCCAGGGGGCTTCGGGAAGGCGGCGCGCTCATTGGCTACTGCAGATACAGGGCGGGGCTGGACCCGCCCCAGAGCATCCTTTCCTCCTCCGTGGGGGTGCTCCCCTCCCGACTCCAGCTCTCCGTCCACCGGGCACTGTGGGCGCAGGGCCAGGTGGTCCCTGGCTCCTGGGTCTCCCCGGGGTATGTGGGTGGCCCTAGGCTCTGTCGCGTATCCTGTCTGTCGGCTTGCCTGGGTGTCTCTTCTGTATCAGCCAGCCTGAGCAAGGAAGGGCTGCTCTGTGCCTTTGTTCGTTTATTAAGCCCCTGCTATGTGCCTGCTGCCCTGCCAGGCGCTGGGGATACAGCGATGACCAAGCAAAGTCGCTGCCCTCAAGGACTTGACATTCTAGTGAAGAGAGACAGATGCTAAACAAACAAAAAAGGAAAAGAAATTGGCCAGAGCATTTGAGAGAGTGATGTGTTATAAAGGAGGGGGTGGCTTCTCTGAGGAGGTGACAGTGGAGCTGAGACCTGAGAAGTTGCCACCTACCAATTTGAGGTAAGTGAAAGGGAGCAAAACTGCCATGGTCACAGATCAGCAAGAAGCTAGTGTAACTGGAGCAGAGCGAGCGGGGGGAGGGCAAGGCTGCGCAGAGGGCAAGGTCTGGGATCACCGAGGGCCTTGCAGGCCATTATACAGAAAAGAGATTTTGTTCTAAATGCAATCAATCATCTCCGACTCTCCACTCACTCACATACCCACACACCCACACACACACACAAATCCTGTTATCTCTACATTCAAAAAAATATCCAAGATCCACTCTTCTCTCTTTTACGACCTCCACCCTGGTCCTGTTCACCATCACGTGGAAATTGTCATGTCCCGCCTGGGCAGCCTCGTGTCTATCTCCTTCTGCCTGGGCAGCCTCGTGTCTATCTCTTCTGAAACAGACGGCATCACCCTGTTCTCTGGCTCCAGCCCAACCCACAGTGGCTTCAGAATTATATTCCTTGTGAAGTCCCCACTGTGCCCTGAGGGCCCTACTGGACCCTCTTTCCAGTCCCTGTCACATTTCTGACCTCACCTCCGGCCTTCCTTCCGGTGACTAACCGCTGCTGCCACATCAGCCTCCTTCCTGTTTCCGGAACATTCCAGTCCAACTTCAGCCTCAGGAACTTTGCACCTACTGTTCCCTCATGGATCATCCCTCCCTGTATTAGAATTTCTTATTAAATGTTACCTCCTTGGAGACAACTTCAGCTAAAATAGCATCCCCCGTACCTCTTGATCCTCTTAAATGTTTTATTTTTTCTCCCAACATTTACCATAGTTTGTCATCATGTTACAGATCTGATTAGCATATCAACTCGATAGGGAATATCGTTCCACCCACTGCCGTGTCCTTAGTGCCTAGAACAGGGCTTGAAAAATAGAAGGTGCTCAGTGATTATTTGTTAAATTAATTAATTAAGCGCGCTCCCTGGCTCTCCCCCACGGTCTGCCTTCTGGGGCAACACAACCAACAAGGAGAGAGAGGAAGGTGGGCTCCAGCGGTGCCCTCCCATACTCGGACACTTTGGACAACCTGGAAGAGGGAAGAGATTCTAGAGCTAAAGTTTCAAAGCAAAAAAAAAAAAAAAAACAGGCAAATGATATATATTCCCTGGCTTCTGGAGCATTAGGGTCCCCACGGTGGACATGCTGGCTGGGGACGCANCTAGAGCTAAAGTTTCAAAGCAAAAAAAAAAAAAAAAAACAGGCAAATGATATATATTCCCTGGCTTCTGGAGCATTAGGGTCCCCACGGTGGACATGCTGGCTGGGGACGCAGCATCTGTGCCCCAGCTCCACCCTCAGCTCACAATTCACTGGGTTACAAACCTTCACCCCACAATGACCACCAAGGATCGAGGTGGCCCAGGCAGAGGGGTCAGGGCCCAGGGCTAGGACAGGGGTGCAGGGGGCTTGCTGGAGCAGGAGGGGGCTTCTGACCCAGACTGGGGGCCAAAAGAGCTACAGGGGAGTCCTTTTGAGTCTTCACACCCTGGCCTCTGCACCCACGGGGAAGTTCCTGTCATCACCTCTTGGGGCCCTGATGTCTCATCTTCCTACCACCCAAATCTCGGGACGAACACTGGTCTGTCTGGAAGTCCCACCTTCGGCCGCTTCTCCTATCTTTGGCGCCCGCGTATGGCCACCAGAGGGCGCTCGGGCCCCAGTCTTTGTCTGGCACAGGCTGCTCCAGTCCTCAGAGCCACCGCGCCAGCCTGTGAACACTGGTCCCCCCCACGCTGAACCAGAGACCCTGCCCAGGACCTGGTCACCTGACCCCTCCCCCCAAAGGCTCCTGTGGGTTGCTAGGAAACCCTGTGCCCCAGACCCCTGGAGGCCCAGTAGGGGAGGAAGACATTGCTAACCCCACAGCACCCCTCTTCCCACTGGTCTCCAGGGGAATACAGCTCTCCCCTAAGCTGCCCTCAGGATGTGCAGACATAACCTCCAGAAGTCTCTTGCACGGACGGAAGCACAGAGGAAGTGAGGCTGAAGGTCAGGCAGTACCGGGGACAAAGAATGACAAGTAACGGCAGCTAAGATCCTGCCGCTTTAGCTCTTCCCGTGTCACGACCTGTCCTGGGCTTTTCACAGGTTTTACATCAGTGAACCCCACAGACCACCCTTCCGAGGGGTCACCGCAGCCCCAGACAGGTGGGGTTCCCCCAGAAACTAACCACTAGGCTCCTCCCCTGGGGTGTGGCTCCCAGGACCAGAGCCACTCAGGTCCTCAGGAGAAGCCGCCCCTGGGGTTGTCCCCAGCCGCAGGGGTTCAAGGCCTCCCCGCAGCTCCCAGAATCTGCCCTGACTGAACATGCCCCAAGTGGTGGGCCCGAGAAGGCCTGAGGACCACTGGCTCAGAGCTGGGGAGCAGAGAGAAGGCAGAGAGAGGGCAGAGAGAGAAAGCGCGGAACGGGAGGCTCCGGGCTCGGGGGTGGGCCAGTGCGGTGCAGGGGCAGGGGCGGAGCGCCAGCTCCCAGGCCACTTCCGGCCCCCCAGCCCTCCAGGCTGCACAGGAACTTCCTGGCCCGTCTGGAATTTCAGTTTTCTCCTCTGCGAAATGGGACTCACATGCCAGACTCCCAAGTTCACGGCGGGGATGCCGCAGTCCACGCAAAGCTCCTGGACGAGCTCCTCGTGCTGGACCCCGGGGTTGAGCACCTACTGGGTGCTGCGCCCGCCCGGTCGGAGATTGCAGAGAAATTAGGAAGCCTGGAGTTATAGGGGTGCTGACCCCGAGCGCCCTCTGCGCCGCCCTGCCCTGGTGGGGTGAGGGAGGGGACGGAGCACTGCCACCTCCGCACCTCGCTGACGTCAGCACTTGGCGGGCGTCGGGCAGGCCCAGGGCAGCACCAACGCAAGGCCAGACCCTTTCAGGTGGGCCTTAAAGACTAGGGCGTTTGGATTTGATTTCTGAGGGTGTTCAAAAGCCAGTGCAGGTTTTTGTTGTCTTTTCAAAAAGATTTATTTCCGGCCTCCCTGGTGAGGGAGGGGACCCACATGGTGCAGCAGACCTCTCCTGCCTCGCCCGAGGGGACCCACATGGCGCAGCAGACCTCTCCTGCCTCGCCCGCTGCTCCCCTCAGCAGTGTGTTTTTTGTTTTGTTTTGTTTTTTAAAGATTTATTTATTTATGCAAGCACTGGGATACAGACCAGAGGTGTAGGGGTGGTGAGAGAATCCACCAGACAGAGCAGGATGCAGAACAGGCAGATTGATGGAAACACACTGCTGAGGGGAGCAGCAGGCAAAGCAGGAGAGGTCTGCTGCACCATGTGGATCTACCCCCTGGCCAGGGGCAGGGATCGAACTCATGCTGCAGTGACTGTGGTTTGCTTCATAGTGCGCTGCTTAACCCACTGCGCCACCAGGGAGGGCCCCCTCAGCAGTGTGTTTCAGTAGATCCATCTGTTCTGCTCCCCACTCTGTCTCTGGTGAATCCTCTCATCCCCCGCACCTCCGACCTGTACCCCAGTTCTTATATGCACAAGTAAATGAATCTTTACAGAAAAGATTTATTTAAAGAAGACTAAATGTATTATTTAAGAAGAATGTGAGTGAGCAGAAGGGCAGGCGTCCTGTCCGGGGCAGGCCCCATGTCACGCCCTGCGCTGCCGGGGAGGTCCAGCCACTCAAGGCCTGACCAGGTGTAAACAGTGGGAAGCAGAACTAACGAATGATTACAAATGACTGTTGAATGTTCAAAGGGTTTTCGGTCTTTCTTTAGAAGTTTTGTCACCAAATACAAGCTGGAAGAGCTTGACTTGTTTATAGCCCTTAGTCTGTGATGAAATGGGCTTCCTTCTATGCTGTTTTATCTGGTTGCAGTGTCCAGGGACTTAACCCTCTGTGCCACCAGGGAGGGCCCCCCAGACCTGCTTACATGGTCACAGGGAGGTGCTGCGGATGTTACGATAGTGTCACCTGTGGTGGTGGCAGCTGGAGGTGGCCTAATGCCCCGGGGGGGGGGAGCTGGGGTGGAGGACCATAAATCCCTAAAATTGTTCCTTCCCACTTTCCCCCCAGAAGGACAGAAGTTGGCCATGGAGACAGCGCCACACCTCGCCGGCTGAGGGACAGCCCTGGAGGAGTTCTCATCAAGCAGCCTTATGGAGCCTGGTTCCTCTTCCTCTGCGTTCCCACGGCCTGCTGCCCCACAAACCCCAGGTCTGTCCTGCGTCTCACATGGTCTGTGGCTGAGATAGAGAAGCCCGTGTTCTAACCGACCCTTGCTCACACACCCCCAAGCAGGGTGCGCGTGTTAATACGCTGCTACTGCTTGCCCCTGGCTATTCTGCCTTTCCTTGGTCTGATTTACAGGGCTGTAGCCAGTGACCGTCGAAGGCAGGGAGAGGGGACCTGGAGAGGCCCTGGGGACACTCAGCAGGAGCTGGTCAGCACAGGGGATATGGGCAGGTAGCTGAGCTCAATGGAGCCTGCCCTGCCAGCCCCACTGGAAGGTTTTTGGGGGAAGGGTGAGGGAGGTCATCCTTTTTTTGTACTTTGATAAGGAAGATTTTTTTAAAATTTTATTTATTTGTGCATACGAGAACAGAGATGTAGGCTAGAGGTGCGGGGGGTGAGAGGAGTCACCAGAGACAGAGTGGGAAGCAGAACAGGCAGATGGACTGAAACACACTGCTGAGGGGAGCAGCGGGCGAGGCAGGAGAGGTCTGCTACGCCCTGTGGGTTCCCTCCCTGGCTGGGGATCGAACTCATGCTGCAGTATCTGGCAATAGCTTGCTATCACTAAGACTTTACCCCTGCACCACCAGGAAGGCCCAAATAAGCATTATTATTACAACTACTTATAAGTATTACTGTTATTTGTCAATAATTGATAGAGAAGCCCTCCCCTTTAATTTTTTAATGTTGACTTATTTGTATACCGGTGGTATGAGGGGTTGAGACACAGCACTAGGAAGCTTTCCTCAGCCACTGCAGCACGAATTCAATCCCCCGCCAGGGACGGACCCACAAGGCGCAGCAGACCTCTCTTGCCTCGCCCGCTGCTCCCCTCAGCAGTGTGTTTCAGTCGATCTGCCTGTTCTGCTCCCCACTCTGTCTCTGGTGAGTCCTCTCACCCCCCACACTCAGACCTGTACCCCAGTGCTTATATGCATAAATAAATACAACCTTTAAAAAAAAAAAAGAAGTTCATCAAGTGTCTTGGAAAGAAGTTCATCAAGTCTACTTGGAAATTTGATCGAGATTGCTTTGACTTGACTGGCCAATTTGGAGAGAACTGGCGTGAGGGTAATATTAAGATATCCTGTCCGAGGGCATGCTGTGCTCATTTTTTCAGATTGTTTCCATATCTTTTATTGACATTTTTAAGGGTTTTTTTTTCCATCAAAGTCTTATGATCTTTGATTAAGTTGTTAGATGAACTAAGGTTTTGTTGCTTTTGAGAATCGCACAATACCTAAAATTAGGTTTTAATTGGTTATTACAGTGTTGGTGAAATGATATTGATTTTCCTAGGCTGATCGTATGTCAGCGGTGATCATCCCATGGCTAAGAGCCTTCCTGCTTGTTTGTTATTAGGGCCAGAAGAATTTCTAAAGTAGCCTCCTCAATTGTGAGCACCAATCGTGCCATGAATGCAAGTCTGCTGCTGACATTCGTCATGTTAATTATCATAGCCGCTGATGCTGCTCAAATATAAAGATGGGCGAGCGCTTTGTGATAGCAACCTCTGGAGCCCGCGCTTAGTTCAGCGCGACAGTCCCAGGAATAAGTGACACGCTACGGTGTAATGTAAGAACCAGCTCGCACAACCACTAGGGGGCGCTGAGGCCTCTTGTATATACGAGGAGGGTAACTGCACGCAGAGAGAAAGAATGTGCCCTCCAGGGGGCACTGTTATCGGGCAAGGGCCTTTTGTGTGCCGGCCAGTGCTGGACTAGGAATCCAGCCAAGCCCCAGGCGTGCGAGGAGCTGATAGTCTCAAGGTGGGGGAGGGTAGACGGACAATAAAATAAACTACTAGAAATTAGGTTGTAATACTTTATATGGAAAAAATAAATCCGGGTGACAAGATAGTGATTG
Organism: Galemys pyrenaicus; assembly: GCA_019455555.1. Classification (NCBI taxonomy): domain Eukaryota; kingdom Metazoa; phylum Chordata; class Mammalia; order Eulipotyphla; family Talpidae; genus Galemys; species Galemys pyrenaicus. Next base: position 4,194,510 of record JAGFMF010011389.1, read on the forward strand.
AGGGTGATTGTTTAGATAAGGTGCTCTCTGAGATTACATCCAGACAGGGGCGAGGGCTCCCTGGTGGCCTGGGGTTAAGTCTCAGCTCAGCTCTATCTCCGCTGTGGCCTGAGCTCAATTCCTGACCCGGGAGGGGCCCCACATGTTTCAGCAGACCTCTCCTGTCTCCCCCACTGCTCCCCTCAGCAGTGTGTTTCAGTCGCTCTGCCTGTTCTGCTCCCCACTCTATCTCTAGTGAATCCTGTCACGCCCTGCACCTCTGGCTTACACCCCATTTCTTCTAGGCAAAGCTTAAAAAATATAATAAACCAGGGCGATGGGACAGAGGCACCCTGTGGTGTCTATGGGTCCTGGAGGGGAAGGTGGAGTGTGGGGGGAGGACAGAGGCATGGATAAAAGACTGGCAAGGACTGGCTTTTGTCCTGAGGCTGGGGAAAGCTGTGGAGGGTGGTGAAGAATCTCCAGAGCAGCTTAAGTGAATGAGCAAGATTACGGCAGAGATCATGTCAGACTTGTGTATTAGTGGGAATGTACATTCCTATTTGTTTGTATTTGCAAAAACAAATACCAGAGGGTACCTGATACCTATACTTTGGGAGGGAAAAGAGAACTGGGTGGAAGGAGAGTAAGATAAGAGTAAGAAAACATTTCTGGCTGGTCCAGACAGACTATAGACGCTGGTAAGGCGTTCTGAGGCCTGTGACTCAGTGTTCCCAAGGGACATCTTGCTGGCCTGGGTGGGGTGGGGCGGGGTGGTGGAGCTTGAGGCTCGGCCCCTCCCTACCACAGGTAAGTTGATAAGTGTCCACATTATGTGCAGACACTCCCCTATGACCTGTGTTTCGATCTCACACCCCTTGGACAGTAGGCGTTGTTGTAAACAAGTCCATTTCACAGATGGGGAGCCGAGGCACAGGCAGGTTAAGTGACTTGCTCAAGATCACGGCGAGGAGGACAGAGGGCCTTTGCGTCAAGGCAGGACTGCCCAAGTCCACGCGGGTATGTTGCTTCTCGTTTTCTTTTGCTACAGCGAAACCGTGACTGTTCTCAGTTAAGCCGTATTTTGTTTAATAACACACTTCCTTACATCTTTATTCATGTTTGGAGAGTGTTTGGTTTCTCCCCTCTGGTTTAGTCCCTATAGTTCTCCCCATGGCACCGTCAGCACAGTCCCATGTGGGCTTCCCTTCCACGTTGCCTCTTAGATAGACGGTCGCAGATGGCGGTGAGCAGTCACTGACACCTTCGTCTGAACCAGTGATCCTCTTCTTGCCGCTGAAGAACAGCTATGGTTTGGGGGACACTGTAGTTTAGTGGGGCTCTGGAGTCTTCATGCCTGGACTGTAAAGCCCAGTTGTGGGACTTTCCAGTTGTGGGACTTGGGGCGAGTGACATCACTGCCCTAGCCACTAGCTTGTTTCTTCACGCAGGAAGGCCCCGTTTCCCAGATGTGGACACAGGGGCACACCTAGTGCTCTGGAGCCTGGGCTCTCAGCAGATACTGCCTCCCCGAGATGAGAACCCACACCAGGTTCTTCCCCTGGGCCCCAGTGGGGTGTTCTGGGAGACAGCCCAGGTGCTGGGGGCCACTCGGGGCCCGAGTCTGTCTGCTCAGGGATGGCAAGACCAGCTGAGGGCTGGGCTGCGGGCCCCCTCCTTCAGGGGCCTCTTCTCTTCCTGCCAGACCGGCCTCTGATCCTGGCCAGGCTGGCTGGGGTGGGGCGGGTTCCGAGGTTCGCCTGCCATCAGGAGGCCAGCTGGGCATGGGCGGTCTTGAGGTGGGGAGAAGACGCCGAGCCCAGTTCCAAGCACAGCCACATGCACCTCCTTACTACCTGGCTGGGACCAGCGCCGCACTTCCCGGGACAAGACCCAGATGCTTCCAGATCTTGCTTAGTGGCCACTACCCACTTCTGACCTTGCCTCTTCCAGGAGTCCTTCAGGGCTCCCCAAACCCCAGCATGAAAAGAATAACCCAGGGGCCTCCCTGGTGGTGCAGGGGTTAAGTCTCAGCACTATGAAGCAAACCACAGCCACTGCAGCTTGAGTTCAATCCCCGGCCAGGGAGGGACCCCCATGGCGCAGCAGACCTCTCCTGCCTCCCCGCTGCTCCCCTCAGCAGTGTGCTTCAGTAGATCTGCCTGTTCTGCTCCCCACTGTCTCTGGTGAATCCTGTCACCCCCTGCACCTCTGGCCTGCACCCCAGTTCTTGTGTACATAAATAAGTCTTTAAAAAAAAAAAAGACTAGCCTAGACCCACAGGCCCACCCTGTCCAGCTCCTGGACCTGTCCCTCTTGCTTGGCAGATGGACCCCCAGTACTCCGTGTCAGTGGGGGCAGGACGAGGGAAGGTACCACGCCTCTTTGGGCATCTGCACAGCCAGACACACGGACACACCGCATGACGGATGGTCCGTTTTTTTTTTTTTTTAAGATTTTATTTATTTATGCATACAAGAGCTGGGGCACAGGCCAGAGTCCAGGATGATGAGAGGATTCACCAGACACAGAGCGGAGAGCAGAACAGGCAGATCGACTGAAACACACTGCTGAGGGGAGCAGTAGGGGAGGCAGGAGAGGTCTGCTGGGCCATGTGGGTCCCTTCCCCTGGCTGGGGGCAGGGATCGAACTCCTGCTGCGGTGGATGCAGATGCTTCACAGTGCAGTGCTTAACCCCTTGCGCCACTGGGGAGACCCCTGGTGCGTTTTCTTTAAACTAAAACCCTTGCTCTACATTCGAGGACCCTGCCCAGTGACCAGAATCCTGGGTACCAATGCCACCAGCGGCACCAGGGTCAAGACAGCTGGGAGGCTGGTAAGTTCTGGGGGCTGACCGTGATGAACTGCAAAAACATTGGCTGTGAAGAGCTGTTCAGATGGGCTGTTTGCTTATGGCTGTCTTTGTCTAACCTATATTAAAAGGCCAGCAGGATGACTTCTTCAGGGTGCTAAGCCCACCATTCTCTCAGGTCAACACCAGCGATCTGAAAAGTAAAGTAAAAGTGCTTATAGAGGCCCTCCCTGGTGGCACAGTGGGTTAAGCAACGTGCTATGAAGCAAACCACAGCCACTGCAGCACGAGTTCGATCCCTGGAGGGGACCCACATGGCGTAGCAGACCTCTCCTGCCTCACCCATTGCTCCCCTCAGCAGTGTGTTTCAGTAGATCTGCCTGTTCTGTTCCTGGCTCTGTCTCTAGTGACTCCCCTCACCTCCCACGCCTCTGGCCTGTACCCCAGCTCTTGTGTGCATCAATAAATCTTTTTTTTTTTTTAAAGTGCTTATAGATTCGAGTCCTGTCTCTGCCCACTGGCTTTTTGGCAGTGACAGGCAGCAGAAACCAGGCCCATTCCGCTATTGGTGCCTTCCCTGAATCAGCCCCTAAGTCAGTGTTTTTGCCCACAAGTTCAGAGTCCTCAGATATGCATATCCCTTTCACACAAACTCCTATGCATCCTTCAAAGCCCTCACAGATTTCACCATCCCAGTGAATGGCTCCTCCCATTCCCTGGGCTTGGAAGTCTGGTTCACCCAGCACTCTGCTCTAGCCCTCTGCATGCAGGCCCTGTCCCCCACCGGCATGAGCATCCCAATGCCAGCGACCACCCTCTGCTCGTCTTTGCAGCCTGAATGCATCCATAAGTGCTTGACGAAAGGCAGGGAGAGACTGGAGGGCTTGTCTGTGGTGTGCTGTTGGTCCAGTGTGTCGTCCCCCCCCTCCCCCGCCCACGGAGAGCACAGCTGGGGCTGGGCCAAGGCTGGGGGCGGCGAGGACAGGATGTGAGTCCCAGGGTGTGAGGTCGCAGGGCCCGTTCTCATGCTCCCTGGCGAGGAACACCGGTTCCCCATCTGTCCAGCTGCTGGGCCACACGGAGCCACAGCGGGAGAGAGAGGTGGGGGGGCCAGGGGAAGCCCACAGTAACCAGCAAGAGCAAAACCAGCCACGCGTGTTATTGTTACGGAACCATTAAATACAACTTATAAACAAGCCAGGGCGGTGTGGGGGAGCAGGGGAGGCGGGCGGGGTCAGGGCGGCGCTGTGCGCGCCCGGTCCTGGCGGGGGCTCAGGCTGCTGTCCTTGGAGGGGCTGGGCTGGTGGTGGCCTGGCTGCTTGTGGAGGCCCCGCAGCTTCACCAGCAGCTCCTGGATGAAGTCCTGAGGGAGGAAGTGGGTTGCTGAGATACTGGGAAGGCTGGGGGTCCCCATCCAGTCCCTCAGGCCTGGGCCCACCCTTCTCTGCTTCCCGGTGAGCGAAGGGAGGCGGTGAGCGAAGGGAGGCGGAGGTGGAGTTAGGAGAGGGTTGAGGCTGGAGACCTGAGAGGTGGAGCGATAAAGAGGGAGGAGGGGGAGGCGGACATAGACCAGGAGAGACAAAGATGGGGCGAGAGACCAAGGGACAGAGGGACACGGCCATGGCGCGTCTGTCAGCACCAGGAGATCCCCAGGGACGGGCCCCGAGAGAGCGGGCTCCAGGGCAGACAGACACGCGATGACGTCTGTCCTTCAGGCAGCCCAGAGCGGGTCAGAGAAACATGAATATTTTTCCCTTTTAAAGCAGGGAAGGAAGTGGGAGGGGTTGAAGGGCTCAGCTTCAGGCCTGGAAGGACGCAGCCCCCAGAGGTGGGGTGGCAGTCATGGGGGCAGCCAAGGACACAGAGGCAGAAACAGGAGGCAGATGCGGCGAGCCTCCAGGGAAGGAGGTAATGGAGCCCCCGGCAGATGGAGAGGCACAGCAGACAAAGGGCACCACGGAGATGGGGAAAGGCAGCGGAGACAGAGGGCTCCCCAGAGTCTCCTCCAGGGCCCCACCGTGGTCAGCCACGCCTGTCTCCGCAGAGGGCCCCTCCCTTGTCAGAGTGGGGGGGGGGCAGAGGAAACTCACCTCTGTGGGGTTCACGCAGGACTTCAGGAGTCCCTAAACACGCCCACCCCACAAGACAAAACAGAGCACAGTAAGTGGCTAACTCCTAGTGCCCTGCTGCTCCTCCCCTTCCCCACGGAGCCCCAGGCAGCAAGACAGATGGGGTCAGACCCCAGGGCGGCTCCCCATGGCTCCAGAGGGGAGCACACTGAAAGCCTTAAGTAAGAGGGGGCAGGGTGATTCCAGCACCGCGGGGACCAGCTTTGGAGTAAAGAGAGGGCAAGGTCACACAACATTTCCTGCCTCAGAAGGGCAGAGGCCAGAGGCCAGGGCAGGTCAGCAGCCTGGCGTGACTCTGGCTCTGCGGGCACGTGTGACCCTGGGCAAGCGATGCAGACACTCTGGGCCTCCTGTTCTCATCTGGGAAGGGAGATAGTCAGGGAGCCAGCTCCAGGGACTGGGGGGCCAGTTACTAAGTGTAAGGCGATGAAAATAGCGCTGGGCACGTAGTAAGTGCTCAATAAACATGGTAACTGTGCCTGTGGCTTTGGGGAGGCTCAAAGAGGAGGACGGGGCGGGGCCTGCCCCACCACCTACCTGGATTTTCTGGCTCCGCTCCTCTTCACTCTCCAGTTCCAACAGTTCGTCAATGTTGACCTCATCGGGCATGTCTGCCTCCTAAGGGGGGGAGGGGTGGTCAGGGGCCCCTTCCCCTCCTTCCCTTGCCTTTGTCCAGGGCTCTGGAGGAGCCCCTCCGGCCCCAGGGTCCAGCTGGCAGATTCTGAAGCGATAATGTGGCAGTCAGGGACAGCACCGCCAAGGCGGGACATCTGGGTGTTGGGGGAGGGCTGACAGATGGGTGGACAGAGGCCCAGACGGCCAGTACCAGTTTCGAAGCCTGGACCCCGGGGCTGGCACGGGCCCCTCCCCTTGGCCTCAGTTCCCACATTAGGAACAGGCCTGATCGGGCCTTGGAATGTCAGATTCTGGGATTTAGGAGAGGGGCCGGCTCTGCCCTTTCAAGGAGAAGTCCAAGCACTAGGTACCGGGGGAAGGGAGCAGGCAAGCTGGAGCTTGCTGGGGACAGCCCCTGGCCCTGGGCACCCCGAGGGAAGGTAGGGCTCAGGCCAGGCCCAAAGCCACCCACTACGTTGGGGGAGATGACGGGGAGGTCACCCCAAGTGGGTGGGTGCGGCGAGTGCAGCTTGGACCTGCCAACAGGGGGCCTGCTAGGGTGGCCTCTGGGGCAGCGGGCCAGGCGCAGGGTGCTCTGTGTTCCAGCAGGGACAGAGCCCAGCTGTTGGCGGAGCTCCCCGGCCACAGGCCTTCCCTCCCCCACCCAGTTCGTGACAATTTGACTTCAGGCTGGGGCTGGGTGGTGGACGGGATGGCGCGGCCAGGCCTTTCTGTCAGTGCGTTACACACCAGTGCGTGTGTCTCCGGGTCGGGGCCAGAGGCACGTGGCGTCACGGGGGCTGGTGTTCTCGGGCGCGAGCGCTGGCTCAGGTGTGTTTGTCTCCCCATCACAGCCCCACAAAAAGCACCTACGCGCCCTCGTAGAACAGGCCGCAGGGGCCTGCCCCCCCCCCCCCACTGCAGGATCTGGGTGTCAAGTGCCTGTGCCCAGCTGTGTCCTGCAGGTACGGGTGACTGCGTGCCGGACAAAGGGCCACGTCAAGCGGACACGCAAGGGAGTGGCCCGTGTTTCTGGGCCTGCTGGTCAGCCTCTGGGGCTGAAGCCCGAGTGTGCGGGGGCCGCAGCAGCTCAGCGGTTCCCTGCCCCGCCTAGCTGTGGTCCCGCAGCCTCACGAGTGCCCGCGTGGTCGGCCTTTGCCTCTAGGAGATAATGGCGGCCTTAGACGCTGGGTGCCCAGGGTGGTCGCGGAGCCTGTGCGTCCGACAGTCACTGGGGCCGGGGCCGACGTGTACTCATGCCAGACGGCGCCTGGAGTCCTTTGTGCGCGTGGAGCTGTGTGTGTGCGCACGGCTGCGGCCTGCGCCTGGCGTCGGGGCTGCAGCGTATGCGGTGCGGTCGCGGAGAGCGCGGGAGTGTGGGGAGGGGCTGTGCACGCCGCTGTGCGGTGATGGCGTCGCTGGCCTGCCTTGGCGCTGGAGGCTGTCCTACCACCATGTCTATGTTTGGCTTTGAGACACTCCCCTCCCCCACCCTTCCTCCAGATATGGTCACTGGGCTCCCCAGCTTTGCCTCCTCATCCCCCAAGCTAAACCCGATCCTCCTGGGGCTCTGGAGGCTGCTCGGAGACCCAAGAGTGCCTGTGCCCGAAAGCTGAGCGCCATCGAGGACGCGGCTGCGCCTGCCCCGGGCGTACGCGCTCCGGGCGCGGGGTGCTGAGTGTGCACCACTCAGCGGCCAGCAACCAGAGACCCGAGGGTGGGGGGTTCTCCTGCAGTGCCCCAACCCACCTCCCGGCCTCACCCTGCCGCGGTACAGCTCCTCCAGGCGCCCGTCGATCCACTTCTCCACGTCCAGCCGCCGCTGCAGCTCCCGCCGGTCGTACTTGACGGTGACACGCGCGTGTCGTTTCTGCAGCCCCCCGGGGCTGCTCCCGCCCCCCGGGCCGCGGGCCCGCGACGGGGACTGCAGCTTGCTCAGCACCCGCTTGCCCAGCCGCTGAGCTGCCATCGCGGTCCCGGCCCCGGCCCCGGCGCCGCGCTGTGAGCCTTCGCCTCCCGCCCCGGGGGCCTCTTACGGGCCGGGGCGGGGCCGGCCGGGGGCGGGGGCGGGGGCTCCCGACGGGGTGGGCGGCCCCGCCCCAGCCTCAGCGCGCCTCAGTTTCCCCGCCCGCGGTGTGAGGGCCGGCCGCAGCGCCGGCTTTGAGGCGGCTGCCTGGCGCCTTGTAGATATGGACAGGGTCGGAGACCCCAGATCGGGTCCGGGCGTCCGGGGCTCTCGGAGCCTGGATCCCGGATCCCGGGGGGCGGGGTCCCAGGACGGGCTCTCGGGGACCCGGCCTCGATGCGCCCTCTGGCGGCTGCGAGTGACGACGCAGCCTCCCCGCGAGGGCGGTCGCGCTGGAGCCTCGCAGCACCTGGTGCGGCCATCCCTGTCTCCGCTCGTCCACCCCCTTTTGCGTTCGGTTGTCCGCCCAGTTTACTGCACAGACGGTCACTGAATGCCGGCCCTACACCCGGCCCTGTGCGGGCGCGGCACGGCGGGGAGAGCACGAACAAAGCAGACACTGCAGCCCGCGTGGAGTTGCCTGTCTTGCGGCGGAGACGAGCAGGAAACATGAGTAAGAGCCGTCTGTCGTGCAGGGACGGGCTGCTCTGGCGTGAAGCGAGCAGAAAGGAGAAATGGTCTGAGGGTGAGGTCGTAGTCTTCGTGAGGGCGGCCGGAGAAGTCCTCACTTCCCACTTCTACTTCTGAGTAGCGGGAACGATCCTTTACGTGCGCTCGACACCTCCCCCCATTAAACGGATCCGCAACTAGGCGATTGTTTCTTAGCTGTGACCCCGCAAGCACAAGCAACAAAATTAGTTGGACAGCAACGAAAGGAATTGTGTTTCGAATTGTTAGGGGGGGAAAACCCTCCTGAATAAATTACACAAATAGGTTATGGACTTCGACCCCTACTCCAGACCTACAAGATCCAAGAATTACAAATCCCGTGAGGTCATGATCGAAGAGCGGATCGCTGGGACCTGAGGGTGGAGCTGAGCAGCCAGGCTGAGTATAAAAGCAGACACGTGGGCCTTGGGGGTCCCTTTTCCTTGGGAGCCAGCTCTCAGCGCACCGTTGGGGTCCAGCTCCAAGGAACTGGTAGGACATTTACAGATCTGCATCCCTCTCTTCCCCTTGTGTTACTCACTGCGCGATTTCCCCTTCTCTTGTAAATAAAACCCTTCATTAACCTTTGTTGCGTGTGCCTGCAGCTGGGGCGTTATAAGTGCCTTTCGTGCACGCGCGTAAAAACCCAGTCAGGCAGACCCACTTTATATTAGGGTTGCCCTGGAACAAAAGGACATCATCAAGAAAATGGAAAGGCACCCACAGTAGGGGTGGGAAATCTCAAATTGTGTGTCCGATGAGGGCCTGGTGTCTACCACATAGACGTGGTGCAACTCAGAAATCAACCCAGTTAAAACTGGACAAAAGATCTGAACAGACATTTCTCTGAAATACATAAATTATATGTGTGTGTGTCTCGACACGTGAAAAGTTGCTCAGCATCACTAATTAGCAGGAAATACACAAATTAAAAACCACAGTGACATACTACCTCTCTCCTACTGGGGGTGGCTGTAATTTTATTTATTTATTTTGCATGGAAGAACCAGAGGTGCAGGGGGTGAGAGGTTTCACCACAGAGAGCAGGGAGCAGAACTGGCAGATGCACTGAAATACACTGCTTAGGGAAGCAGCGGGCGAGGCAGGAGAGGTCTGCTGCGCCCTGTGCGTCCCCTCCCTGGCTGGGGATTGAACTCAGGCTACACAGTGGCTGGTGATAGCTGGATAGTACTGAGATTTTAACCCTGCGCCACCACGGAGGCTCTATAATATTTTTAAATGAGAAATGCAGTGTTGACAAGTGTAAGAAATCAAAACCCTTGTATTTAGTTGGTAATTCTTTTTTTTTTTTTAAAGATTTATTTATTTATGCATACAAGCACTGGGGTACAGGCCAGAGGTGTGGGTGGTGAGAGGATTCACCACAGAGAGCGGG
>JAGFMF010011389.1:4204104-4221219 GCA_019455555.1 Galemys pyrenaicus
AGAGGTCTGCCACGCCATGTGGGTCCCCTCCCTGGCCGGCAGCAGGGATCGAACTCGTGCTGCAGTGGCTGCAGTTTGCTTCATAGTGCATTGCTTAACCCACTGCACCACCAGGGAGGCCCTAGTTAGTAATTCTTAAGAATTACCAAATGACACAGCCCTTCCACTCCTAAGAGAACTGAAAACATGTTTACAGAAAACATTACATTGTCCAAGGCTGAATGTCCTCAGCAGTATTATTGGCAATGGCCAAAAGGTGGGCTTAGCCCAGCCCATCAAAGGATGCGTGGAGGCAAAAAATGTGGTAAATCCCTGCATACGTAGCTGGGAGGTATTTGCTCTCAGCTGCTCCTGTTCTCAGGAATGTGAGATAGGAGAGCAGTGGCCACAGAACTGGACCCAACTGGTTATTCCCAAGATGGCAACTACAGGCCATATGAACAAAAGGGAAGGGTGCAATAGCTGAGTGCAAAAGGAGATCTTTGCACATGACCACGGGGACCCTGCCCTGAATTCATGATGCGCCAGTCCCCCCAAATAAAAGCGGGGAGAAAGTATTTATTTTTAACCAAATGTCTTCCTTCTCCATTGCTTGTTAGGAATTAGAGTATTTGTTAAACTGAACCTGGTTTCTGAATTTCTGGCTTTCAGTCACCAGGCAAAGCAATGCCTCACCTTAAGGAAGACTGGGTAACACATGTAATAGAATATTACTTGGTAGTGAAAAATGAAGTGCTGATTTATTGGTTTTTAAGATTTATCTTTATGCATACAAGAACTGGGGTGTTGGGGCCTCCCTGGTGGCGCAGTGGGTTAAGCAACGCACTGTGAAGCAAACTGCGGCCACTGCAGCACGAGTTCCATCCCTGCCGCTGGCCTAGCCTGGGAGGGGACCCACATGGCACAGCAGACCTCTCCTGCCTCGCCCACTGCTCCCTCAGCGTGTTTTGGTCAGTCTGCCTGTTCTGCTCCCTGCTCTGTCTCTGTTGAATCCTCTCACCCCCCACAGCTCTGGCCTATAACCCAGCTCTTGTATGCATAAATAAATAAATAAATATAACTGGGGTGTAGGCCAGAGACAAAGTGGGGACCGAAAAGGCAGGTCTACTGAAATACACCGCTGAGGGGAGCAGCAGGCAAGATGGGAGGTCTGCTGTGCCACGTGGGTCAGCTGCCTAGCGGGGATCAAACTCAGGCTGCAATGGTGATAGTGTTATAGGACAGGGAGAAGGGCACCTCAGAACCCCCAAACCTGCCCTTCCTAATTGGGTTCTGCCATCTGCCACATCAAGACAAATTCAAAGTTACCCATCCCCTAGAGGGTTAAAGTCCAGCCAAATAGGATTGACCCAAAGCAAGGCCCAAAAGCCTGCCACAAGTCTAAAGTATCTTTTGGTGGAGACCCATAGAAAAGGTCAGACAAATTTGGGAGGAAAAGAGCAAAATTAAAATTAAGATGAAAGCTGCCATCATTAACCTCGCCACGGGTCTCTCACCGCATCTGTTCCAGCCAGTCCAGGACCAAGAAGCAAGCGCAGTTTCTTCACATGTCCCTCTGCTCCACGTGCCTCCAGGTCTCCTTGCTGCTCTCCATCCTGCTTCCTTCCTTCCCCAGTCTCCTCTCTAGCCTCTTCTTAGCCCTGCTCAGCTCCACCCTGAGCTGCCCCACCCAGGGCAGGGATCATGGAACTTCCCCTTTCCCGGGGACCACCCTTTTACAGTCTCAATGAAACTTCACCCCTACACCACTAAGGAGACCCTGAAGTGCTGATTTATACTGGACCATGAATGAACCTCTAAATCATACTAAGTGAGAGAAGCCAGACACAAAGACCCCCTGTAGTATGATTTTATTTCTAGGAAATGTTCAGAATAGGCAAATTCACAGGAGGAAATCAATTTGGTGGTTGTTGGGGCTGACAGATTGAACAGAATGGGGTGACTGCTACAGAGTATTTTTTTCTTTTGTTTTTTAAAGGTGATGAAATTGATTGTGGCATTGATACCTGTTTGGAGAGGTGTTAGGTTCAAAGAGCAGGATCCAGGGGTTCACCTGAGAAAAGTTTCGTCAGAGCTCCCCTTTCAGCGACACATGGTGAGTTTCCCCTCAAGGCAGAGATGGTTAGTCATATCCCAAAGGACAGTTTTATTATAAAATGGAAAGGAAAGGTGGACCTCCCTCGTGGCACAAGGGGTGAGGTCTCAGCACTATAAAGCATTCGCAGCCACTGCAGCACGGGTTCGATCCCCAGCCAGGGAGCTGACCCACATGGCGCAGCAGACCTCTCCTGCCTCACCCGCTGCTCCCCCTGTTAAGGAGAAAGGTAGTCCTGAATAGATTACACAGATGGGTGTGTGGACTCCAACCCCCACTCCAGACCACCAGTGTTCCAGAACCACAAATCTGATCGAAGAGTGGATCACTGGGACCTGAGGGTGGAGTTAAGCAGCCAGGCTGGGGATAAAACCAGAGGTGAGCCTGGGGCTCTCTCTTCCTTTGGAGCCATCTCACTTGACTCGGAGCCAGCTCTTAGCGCGCCATTGCATTCCAGCTCAGAAGATCTGGTAGGACATTTATGGATTTGTATCCCTCTTTCCCTTGGTATTATTACTATTTAATTCCCCTTCTTTAGTAAAATAAAAGCCGTTAATAACTTTTGTCACGTGTACCTGAAGTTGGGACTTATTATAAAAATCTTCTAAGCACGCAGGTGAGGACCCAGTGAGGAGAACCCATTTTATATTAGGGTTGCCCTGAAACACCCTCAGCAGTGTATTTCGGTAGATTGGCCTCTTCTGCTTTCCACTCTGTGTCTGGTGAATACTCTCTCTCTCTCTCTCTCTCTCACACTCACACCCACACACGCGCGCGCGCGCGCTTGCACCTCTAGCCTACCCCCAGCTCTTATATGCATAAGTAAATAAGTGTTAAAAGAAGAAGGACGCTGGCACGTCACAGACCAGAAGGAGCTGCCCCTGAAGGGACAGGCTTGTTGACAGAGACACCTGCATAGCCGCATCCGGGCTGCCTCTGCTGCTTTGCAAAGGGAGAAGGTCAGTGAAGAGAAACACCTTGTTAGTCACGGGAAGGTAGGAGGCCGCCTCTTCCAGGGCAGAAATTGCACTGATGCCCTCTTCTGACCTTTGGGAGGAGTTCATTCCTTGGTGCAGTTGTTCGCTGTTCGGTTAATTATTTCTAGGGTGTATCTAGGTAGATCTGAAAGGACCAGGGGTTGTCTACAGGGGTGTCACCTCCATACCCCACCCCAGTTTGAGCCTTCCAGACTTTCCTAGAGCTGGTTTAACAACTATGTTAATCCTTTCTGCTCCCACCTCCAGTTTCTGGTCTTGTGATGTCTCCTTCCCAAATTTTCCACTCTCAACCTCTTTAACAGGGTGGGGGGCCCAGGAAAAGGGGAGGTTCCAGTTTCTCTGCTCCACCCAAGGGAGGGCGGAGCTGAGCAGGGAGGAGAAACTGGAGAGGAGGAGACTGGGGAAGGAAGGAAGCAGGATGGAGAGCAGCAAGGAGACCTGGAGGCACGTGGAGCAGAGGGACATGTGAAGAAACTGCGCTTGCTCTTTGGTCCTGGACTGGCTGGAACAGATGCGGTGAGAGACCCGTGGCGAGGTTAACAATGGCAGCTTTTATCTTGACTTCAGTTTTGCTCATTTCCTTCCAGACTTGTCTGAATGTTTCTTTTTTTCTTTTTTTTTATTTTTTAAAGATTTATTTATTTATGCATACAAGAGCTGGGGTACAGGCCAGAGGTGGGGGGGGGGGAGTGAGAGGATTTACCAGAGACAGAGTGGGGAGCAGAACAGGCAGATCAACTGAAGTACACTGCTGAGGGGAGCAGCGGGCACAGCAGGAGAGGTCTGCTACACCATGTGGGTCCCCCCCCTGGCCAGCAGCAGAGATCAAACCCTATCAAACCCGCGCTGCAGTGGCTGCAGTTTGCCTCATAGTGCGTTGCTTAACCCACTGCGCCACCAGGGAGGCCCTGAATGTTTCTTTTTTTAAAGATTTATTTATTTATGCATACAAGCACTGGGGTACAGGCCAGAGGTGTGGGGCTGAGCGGATTCACCAGAGACAGAGCAGGGAACAGAACAGGCAGGTCCACTGCAATATACCGCTGAGGGAGCAGTGGGTGAGGCAGGAGAGGTCTGCTTGTGCCACATGGGTCAGCTCCCTGGCTGGGGATCTACTCATGCTGCAGTGGCTGAGGATACTTCGTAGCACAGTGCTTAACCCCTTGCACCACCAGGGAGGCCCCTGTTTCTGACCCTTTTTTTTTTTTTTTAAAGATTTATTTATTTATGCATACAAGCACTGGGGTACAGGCCAGAGGTGTGGGGGGCGGTGAGAGGATTCACCACAGAGAGTGGGGAGCAGAACAAGCAGATCAACTGCTGAGGGGAGCAGCGGGCACAGCAGGAGAGGTCTGCTGTGCCATGTAGGTCCCCTCCCCGGCCAGCAGCAGGGATCGAACTCGTGCTGCAGTGGCTGCAGTTTGCTTCATAGTGCGTTGCTTAACCCACTGCGCCACCAGGGAGGCCCCTGTTTCTGACCCTTTTTTATGGTTCCCCGCTGGGATGTGCTTTAGACTTGTGGCAGGCATTGAGAGGCCTTGCTTTGGGCCAAGCCTGTTTGGCAGTGCATTTACTCACAAGGGGATGAGTAGCCTCGGGTGCTAGATTTGGAAACTATGTTCTTTGTCTTTTCTGTATTGCACACTAATTGTATTAAAGGACCTTTCCATTAAAGGTCTTATATGTTGTGTCTCGATATGGTAGAAGGCAGAACCTATTTAGAGCGGGCAGGTTTGGGCATTCTGGGGTGCGTGTTAGTTGCATGACTGAATATACTTAAAGCCACTGGATTGTATACTTTTTAAAAGGGTGAGTTGTATGTTATCAGAGTTGTACTCAATAAAACTGTCATATTAAAAGCAAACAAATACAAGCGTTCGTAATTCCTTGGTGCATGGAGGACAAAGCTCAAGTTCCTTAGTGCAGACGTCAGGGCTGCCTGGCAGTGTCTGCTTCCGCACCTTTAATGCAGAAGTTTCTCTTCCCCAGAATGACATCGGTAGAGATCACTCTGTATAATAATGAGTTACCACGAAATTATTGACCTAAAATGACATACATTCATTATTACATAGTTTTGGGGCTTTTTGAACATTTATTTATTCATGCATACAAGAGCTGGGGTACAGGCCAGAGGCGCAGGAGGTGAGCGGATTCATGAGAGACAGAGTGGGGAGCAGAACAGGCAGATCCACTGAGGTACACTGCTGAAGGGAGTAGTGGGCAAGGCAGGAGAGGTCTACTGCACCATGTGGGTCCCCTCCCTGGCCGGGGCTCGAACTCCTGCTGCAGTGCTGTGGATGCTTCACAATGTGATGCTCAACCTGCAGTGCCACCAGGAAGTTCCCAGTTTTTGGTTTTTTAAAAAAGATTTATTTATGCATACAGGAACTGGGGCACAGGCCAGAGGTATGTGGGGGAGGGTGAGAGAATTCACCAGAGTCAGAGTGGGGAGCAGAACAGGCAGATCCACTGAAACACACTGCTGAGTGGGGCAGCGGGCGAGGCAGGAGTGGTATGCTGTACCATGTGGGTCCCCTCCCTGGCTGGGGATCGAACTCAGGCTGCAGTGGCTGAGGATAGCTTTATAGTGCTGCAACTTGACCCTTTGCTCCACATGGAAGGCCCCTTATTATTGCATCATTTTCACCAGCCCAATCCAGTTGTGGCTTAGTCTCTGCTCCAGGGCCCACCTGGTGTCAGATTCTTGCCAGGGCAGAAATTGCACTGAAGGAGTCTTCTCTTTGGGAGGGGCTCTCTCTTTTGTGGAGTTAACTGTTGTGACTTCACATGGGCTGCAGCCTCTTGTGAAGTTTGACTGGACAAAGCTCCGCTTGAGGTTACAGGGATGAGGTCCTTATTTTCTTATTTTTTTCTTGGTAGCCTTGCCCCTCCCTCCCTCCCTCCTTCCCTTTTTCCTTCCCTCCCTCTTTTCCTCCTCCTGTCTTTCCACAGGGCATTTTATGTTTGAGGTCCCTTTCTTAGCTGACTCTCAGTGGGGGCCACTATCTGTTCCCAGAAGCCACTACAACTCTTGCTGTAAGTCTTCTGATAGATGGCGCTTATTCCTTTCAAAGCCAGTAACAGAATCTCTTTCCAGTCCACTAAGGAGTCAAGTAAAATGTAATGTAATCGTGAGCGTGACATCCAGTCTCCCTGGTGTTTTTATTGGTCAGAAGCAAATCCTATTGACAGTTCACACTCAAAGGGAGGAGGCTACACAGGACATGAACTTGGAGGCTGCCCACCACTGTTAGAATATTCTCTAGAATATCTTAGAGAATAATATCTAATATTATTATTCTAGTAATATTATTAGAATATTCGAATATTCTCTAGAACAAATATTACACGTTATATAATATATGAATATAACAGTATAGTTGTTATGATAAAGAACTTCCAGGCTTCCAGTTGACTTTTTTTTAAAGACGTATTTATTTTTGCATACAAGAGCTGGGGTACAGGGGGTGAGAGGATTCACCAGAGACAGAGTGGGGAGCAGAACAGGCAGAGACGGAACAGGCAGAACAGGCAGAGACAGAGCAGAACAGTTTGATCCTGGCCGGGGATCGAACATGCGCTGCTATGCAGCACATGCTTCACAGTGTGGCGCTCAACCCACTGTGCCACCAGGGAGGCCCAGTTGACTTCTGACTTATATAGACTCAATTCTAGGTGTTCGTTTTGAAAATAAGTTCACAACAATGTGGGCTTGCATTAGGCAGTTTGTCTCATTTCTAGAATTCGACATATTCTTGCATTTAAGTAATAGATTCACAATTAAAATGATAGCACAATGATCACAAAGAAACTATGCTGTCATGTATTCTTTCAGAGTTTTTGTGCTTTAAATTTACACAATGAATCAGTGTGTGAACTGCAAGGTGTAATATTTTTATTTGGCAAGTGCAAATTTACATTCATACATAACATTTTACTGAGTTTGAGTAATTTTTTTAAATTGACATTTGTTCATTTTCAAATGCTAATTTTCACATTGAAAGAACAGATAAAATAATGATTTTTTTAAAGATTTATTTATTTATGCATACAAGCTCTGGGGTACAGGCCAGAGGTGTGGGGGGGTGAGAGGATTCACCACAGAGAGCAGGGAGCAGAACAGGCAGATCAACGGAAGTACACTGCTGAGGGGAGCAGCAGGCACAGCAGGAGAGGTCTGCTGCGCCATGTGGGTCCCCTCCCTGGCTGGCAGCAGGGATCGAACTCGTGTTGCAGTGACTGCGGTTTGCTTCATAGTGCGTTGCTTAACCCACTGCGCCACCAGGGAGGCCCAGATAAAATAATGATTCTTACATGACTATTATTGAAAAAAAATTTCCAGTGGAGGAGGTATAAAAAATTATCCATTCCAGCTGTCAAGTCCAGGTGTCAAGTATGCCAGTTCCCCCACTGTTCGCAGCCTCAGTGTGTGTTCCAACAAGGCAGGAGCCCTGCTTTGCTCACTCTCGTAGCTGCTCCAGCATTTATGAGCAACACCTGGCTCACCGTCTGTGTTGGATGAATGTGCTGGGTGAGTGGAGGACAAATGAATAAATGAATGAGTAGGATGATGACTTCTCCATCCCCACCTCTGGCCACATTCCTCTGTCTTTTTGCTCTGATAGGGCTTAGTGGGGATTGTGGGTGGAGATTCTGGTGCTGGGAGACAGCTTTTGTTTCACATTCAGACCTTTGACCTCCATGCAAGATAAGACCTCAATGCAAGATTGAAGAAAATGCTTGGTAAAAAACTTGTTTCAGGCAAACGCCATTTTTACAGTGCTTCCCGAGTACAGCCTTGTCTGGTGAAGTATTTGTCTTCATCTCAGGACAAAGAAGCCTGGAGGCAGGGCCTGAGACTGTTCATTCATGGGTCCATCAGCACCTTCAGGAAACCCTCTCTGAGCCTTGGGATGAAAGGGAAAGCCATCTGGGTTCCCACCAAGCCCCAACCATCTGAGTCTCTCAACCCCCTTCTGATTACTCAGCCTGCGCCTGCCCTGTCACTTCCTTAACCCTCTGCCCTAAGCTCCCGTCATCACTCCCTGGACTTCCCCCCTGGTGAAGCAGCTCACTTGTAGGATCCCGCAACATGCTACGTGAAAGGTGCCCAGTAAGCACTGTATTTAGGAAGGAATAAATCACTTTCTAAGGAAGCGTGACAGACAAAAACAGATTTCCCCAGGAGCGTGTCAGCCTCCCCTCCTTCCACCCCGAGGCTCATTCCAAGGGTGGCTGGAGCCCCGGCACTCAGGTGGCGGCGCCGCTTCTCCTCGAATGGATTCTGCCCGGGGCGGAGCCAACGCAACCCCCGCCCCTCCCCGGGGCCAGGGGCGGGCCCAGGTGCGCTGAGGACGGCAGCTGGCCGCGCAGGTGCCCGCTCTCTGCGCCTGCGCCCTGCGCGCCCCGCCTCGCCAGGTGCGCCCCGCCCCCTCCTGTGGCCACCTCCGGTAGCTGTTTCGAGGCGGCCGCCATTGCTCCTAGTGCCCACCGAGCGTCCGGCGGCGTGGCGGGGCTCTGCTCGGCGGCAGAATCGCCAGTGTCACAGGGCGCCGCGGGCCGGACGCTTCGCGGCGTGGAAGGCCGAGCGCCCGCCCCCCGACGGTGCGAGAGGGAGACGCGCGCGGCGCCCCGCGGCCCGGGCAGCGCCCGCACCTGAGCCCGAGCGCCCCAGCGCGCGTGCGCGGCGAGGGTCTTCCCGCACCCGGCGAGACCCCAACGGCCTGCGTGTGCGCCTCGCGGGCGCCGGCGGCGGTCATGGCGCGGCTGTGTGGGCCCAGGCGGGCCCGGGCGCTGCTCGCCCTGCTGGCTTCGCTGCTCCTCTCCGGGGCCGAGGCGGCCGGCGGAGAACGGGACGTCCACGGTGAGGGCCGGGGCCTGGGGCCGGGGGTCGCGGGCGGGCGCTGGGGCGGGGGCGGGGGGCGGCCGGGGCCGCGACCGAGCCGCCCGGGATTTGGGCGGGGCGGGGGGGTTGGGGGCGACTCGATGAAGTTCGGGGGTGTGGTGGCGGCCCGGGAAGGTAGAGCCTGGAGAAGAGTCGGGGATTCCAGAGAGGAGGGCGGAGGAGCCAGGCTGCGAAAGTTCCCGGGCTGAGGGCGGGGCTGGGTGTTGATGACCGAGAAGGAGCGGCGGACGGTCCGAGGCCGGGGAGAGCCCAGAGGCAGGTCTGAGAGGGCAGGGGGCGGCCATTAGATGGCTAGGCGGCACTTTCAACCTCAGGAAGAAGCCCCCACCTTTCCTTTGGGGCGCGGACGCCGGCCTCCCAGGAAGCCTTTCTGTTCTAGTGCAGGCGGTAGGTGCGCCTCCCGCGGAGAGGGGACGCCCGGTGATGTCCAGGGAAGGTAGCACGGACAGAAGCCTTGCTGGGGAGCAGCTTTCTCAAGACTAACTTTTCCTACGCCCTCGGCAAGGGCAGCAGTTCATGGGAGCCCCTTGCTGTTGAGAAGCTGGGCGTGTTGGAACTGACCTTAGTGCTTGGTGGACGACGGAAGCCGCTGCTGCTTAGGAAGTTTGGCCTGAAAGGGCTTTTTGGAACAAGTGTTATCATCTTAACTGTATCAAGGTGGCTTTGAAAAGAACTCTCTGGAAAGGAGCATTCCGTGATTCAGCAAGATGTGTGGAGCTCCTCGCTGTGTGTCAGGGACTGTGCTGCCCCGGGGGTCACAGCTGTGACTCAGGCCAGCCAGGCCCCTGCACACACAGACCTTACAGTGTAGTGGGAGACAGACAGTGAGTAAACATTTAAATAAAGGGCACTCGCCCACAGTATTAAATTACTGAGGAGTAAATGAAAGGGGTGAGGTGCACAAACAGGGCCGTGTAAGATGAGGACAGCCGTATTATCTCAGTGGGCAGGGACAGCGTCTTGGGAGGGCGACATCTGAGTTCTCACATGAAGAATGAGGTGGAAGCCACCAGAGACCTTCCCAAGCGTCAGTTGGAGGTGATGGAGCACAGAGGCCTCAAGGCTGCAACACGCTGGTTGTGTTCAAGGAAAAGACAGTGCAGCTGCAGCAGGAGGGGAGGGGAGGATGTGGGGAGCTGCCTGGAGCCAGATGTCTTCACCCCACCGTTGTGTGGGGTGAAGGGAGAGAGGAAGCCTGGTGTATGACCTAAGTCATCACCTGTGGTAACTTCTCGAGACTGTAAATTTTCCTATGCCCTAGGCAAGGGGAAAAATTAATGGGGAGTCTAAGACCAGAGGGGAGAGGCTCAGCTCTAGGGATCTGAGAACCAGGGATGCAGGTGTCGAGCTTTCTTGCAGTCTGAACTGGAATTGGTGACCCTTCTGGACTATTTTTTTTTAGCTCAAATTATTTCCCTGTGTGCTTTCTGGTTACCTGGCCTGGAACCTGAGCAGAACTGAGTTTGGGACTACCCGCTATGCTTGTGCTGAGGTCCTTTGTGCTACGTGATCCTTGAGAAGGCCTGGTGCTTTGGTGCTGGCGATGCAGCTACAGGTCTTGCCTAAGGCCACACAGCCGTAATAATTGACAGGGCCGCAGGGGCCTTCCCTGTTCTTCGTGGCCTCCCTGGCTGTTGCCCCTGACTAGACCTACTGACCTTTCAGAAATATTCCCGTCTGGCTGTGTGAACTAATGCCCTTACTTATCTGGAGTGCTGTTTGTTGGACAGCCTCAACAGCTTCATTTGAGACCGGAGTTACTTTTGATCTCCTCTCCATACCTCTTCCCCCCCCTTTTCTGATTGCTCGGTTTTTCTCAGGAAGCAAGGTCATTGTTAAGAAGGAAGTGTTTCTCCAGCGCAGGCAGCTGCACAGGTGCCACCAGAAGAGCGTGGTGGGGAGGGAGGGACATGGGTGGTGAGTGTGTGCAGGGGTGGGTTGTGGTAGTGTCAGGGGATTTAGTGTGTGTGAGAGACAGGAGGGGGCGGAGCAGTAGTGGAAGGGCTGATAATAGGACGGATGGACAGTTGGAGTTGAGACTTCAGAGGGACTGACCTAGAAAGGTAGATATGATGGGCAGTGAGTGAACTTAATGGAGCTGAGGTTCTGAAGCGGCTGCAGTTGCTGAGACAGTCTAGGCATGACCATGGGCGGGCTGGGAGGACAAGGAGCGGCGGAGGAGGCCTGGTACTGAGAGACCCGGATGTTCTGAAGGCGTTCTGCCTGGGTATGGAAGTCACCTGGGAGCTTGGGGATGGCAGGAGCCTGGAGCTAGTCACGAAGGGAGGAGTAGAGATCTGGGTCAGCAGGTGGTGCTCAAGGTGGGGTTGGATCTACCCTGGTGATAACTAGATAACTAGCAGGTTTGAGGGGGTGAAGGAGAATGGTCTGGAAGCAACACTCGAGTAATAAGGATGTCCCACTTAGAAGGGCACAAGAGAAGGCATATCTTCGGGAAGTGCATGGGTCCACAGAGTAAGACAGGGACAGGAAGGTTCGGAGAAAAGGTTGAGAGGCCTCCCTGGTGGCCTAGGGGTTAAGTGTCAGCGCTCTCACTGGCTATCACTGCTTCGGTGGAGTTCCACCCCAGCCAGGGAGGGGACCCACATGGTGCAGCAGACCTCACCCGCTGCTCCCTTCAGCAGTGTACTTCAGTTGATCCATCGGTTCTGTTCCCCACTCTGTCTCTGGTGACTCCTTTCACTCCCTGCCCCTCTGGCCTACAACCCAGTTCTTCTGTGCATAAGTGAATACGCTGCTGAGGGGAGCAGCAGGTGAGACAGGAGAGGTCTGCTGCGCCAGTTGGGCCTACTTCGTGCAGGGACTGAATTCAGTACTGCAGTGGCTGCAGATAGCCTCACAGTGCTGAGACTTAACCGTTTGTGCCACCAGGGAGGCCCACAATTGGTGTTTTGTTTTGTTTTTTTTATGGAAAAATTAGGTTTCTTATTTTGCTTGAAAAATATGAGGACCTGGCAGCCCCAAGCCTGAATTGCTGCCCAGTTTTTCTGGGCAGGTGGCAAGTGTTCCTTACGCACGGGATCCACACTGCAGCAACCCTCTCTGCCCCCCAAACCCTTGGTCTATATTTGTTCACTGGGCTGGCCCTTCCTTGTGAGCATTTGGTTTGTGTCCTTCACCTTAGGAATGTGTCCCATTTGGTAAAGGAGGTGGATAAAGCACAGCAGTTCCCTGTAAGGTGTACAGGGCGCTGCGTTGTGATCATGTTTTTGTTGTCGAGGAGGGGAAACCCTTATCAGGCGGCCACATACCTGCTTTTTTCTTTTTAATCTGCTGTAGGTGATACCTCCTGGTATTTGGAGGACCCTGAAAGATACGATTTTGATCAATACAAAGGCGGACGACATAGTTTCTCTTCAGCATAGAGCCTCAGACATCCCCTGGGGGAGGGGTCAGTTCCGTTCCTGCTGCTGGTAACTGTGCTCCAGCCTTGGGCACAGACTCGTGTTAATGGTTACCTGGCTCCCAGTCCTCTGTGGGCTGTTCCTGGGGATTTCCTCTGGAGACAAGTCCAGCAGCCTGCATTTCCGAGCTGCCGCCTCACTTTCAAGTGCTCTTCAAGATCTGGAGTTGTGGTTTCGACCAGCAGTGTTGCTCCTAGCGGGTCTCTCTCCCGCCCTCAGAGGCGGCGGCTGCGGGCGGGTGAGCGCTGACACGCGGCTGTGGTGGCGGTCAGCGCGCTGCTCCACCGCGGCACCTCTGGTCCTCCGCTGGAAGAGGCGCTTGTGCTCTACAGCAGCGGACAGTTGGGTTTTTCAGAACAGGCTGAGTTCTGAGTTGGAAATGCTTGGTCATTCATTTATTCAACACATAGGCAGACAAAGCACCCAAGGGCCTCCTCTTGTGTAAGCCAGCGGGTGCGCAAAGACACCAGTTTGAGTGATAAGCACAGAAGGAGGTTTTAGGATTTGTACAAGCCAGGAGCCAAGCGGTCCTTGGAAGCAAGCCAGGCTGGCCGGCTTGGAGAGGGCTTTGACTCTGGCCTGTCTAGGAAGGAATGGCTCACGCGCTCTGCCGCTCCGTCACTCCCGTTACATGCACCCGTGTTCACTTCGGAGCTGGGCTTTGCACGCCATACAATGTGGCTCTCTGACCTCTGTGCAGACTGACGCTCCGGTCAGGGCTGTGGCGGCTCGTCAGGAAGTGGCCACCGCAGCCTGCGGGCCATGGCTGCTCAGGCGGACCCTGCAGGAAGCTGCTCAGATGCTGCTCTTGCAGGAACACCTGCAGCGTGGACACAGAGTGGAGAGAAACAGTGACGACGAGTGGTGCGTCAGACTTACTTAGCGAGCGCCTGCCAAGTCCCAGGCACAGCTCTAGGTCCTAGGAAAGCAGCGCTGGGAAGCAACAACTGCCCAACCTATGGCAGTAACATTGCGACTAACCGGAAGACAGCACAATAGAGAAAGGGATAGTTGATGCATATGTGGTGAAGAGCACTATGAAAACAAGTGTTTTGCTTAGTACCGAAAACATGGCCTTGAGGCGCAAATGATTGATGACAGCCCCCCAGTCCCAAGGCCTTGTGCCTAGATCCGTGGGGAGAGTGGCCTTTCTCCACCGGAAGTGTTTCTTTCTTATAAGATTTATTTGTGCATGCGAGAACTGGGGTGCAGGACAGAGGTGTGGGTGGTGAGAAGATTCATCACCAGAGACCGAGTGGGGGGCAGAACAGGCGGATCTCCTGAAATACACTGCTGAGGGGAGCAGTGGGAGAGGTCTGCTGTGCCATGTGGGTCCACTCCCTGGCCGGAGCAGGAGTGGCCCAAGCAGCAGTGGCTGGTGATAGTGCTGACTTAACCCCTGCGCCACTAGGGAGGCCCCAGAAATGTTTCTTTACTCTGGGCAGTGTTATAGAACTCAGCCTGTCATAGAGAAAAAGCATACTCCCCACCCCCCATCTCTTTCTCGTTTTATTTATCCCCTAGTCTTGCAACACTCAGGCTTGTCTTAAGGTTGGCAGGTCAAGCAGCCAGCCCTCTGTTTGCTATGTCCTGAGGTTGACAGGGGAAGCCAAATAAGGAAGGCAGTAGCCTGTGATTCATGGGGGCTGGAGGCGGGCGGAGTGGGAAGGCGAGAACCTTCGAAGGGTCACCATGGAACGACTTCATTAACTGCTGGGGCCTTGGCAGCTCCCGGCGCCCCCGGCCCCTGGGTGTGTATCCTGTGTGGTCCCGGCCACAAGTGTCATCTGTGTTTTTTTGACAAGATCTTTGAAAACCGCCCCATGAGAGAATGTTGGAAAAGGGATGTGAGGCCCAGGAACTGTGGAGCTGAGTCATTTTGAAGTTTCTTTGAAATAAGCTTCTCATTCCTGGGAAGACACTTTAGAAGGCCAGAGTTCAGCTGTTTTGCCCATAGGTGTTTGAGGTGGATCTGGGCCCGTGTCTCCAGGAAGTCCCTTCACCCGAAGTCCCTGTGTGCGTGTGTCCCAGGACCTGTCCTCTAGGCTACAGCGACTGTTAAAGATTAACTGTTTTACCAGGAGTACTGGCCTGGTGAAAACAGTAGGTAGGACAGCCACTCGTCACCTTTCAGAGGGCCACCTTACATAAGTATATGGGGAGTCTGGAAAGGAGATGTCACGGTGATTCGGAAGAACACGTCTAAAAAGGCTCTTTAGGTGGGTGATGGTGGGACGAGAAACTGCCCAGAGAGACTCCATCAGCATTCATCAACTCGAATGAATGTTCAGGCAGTTCCACGAGAGACTGCAGATGGGCGCTTTGGCTCCGGCTGTGGATTTAGGTAAGGACAGAATTTATAGACCCGTTTGAGTGATGGGTGTGGAGTGGCAGCAGCCAGGATCCGTGTTTTGCATTGTGCCAGTTGTTTATGAACTGTAACCCGTGTACCTAGACATTTGATGTCTAAAGTGCCAGGATTTTATATCTTGAACGCTAAGATTTTATGAGCCTCATAACTTAAGTTTGATTTGCTCTTGTAAATATGCTTTCCTCATAAATCCCTGTGGGTTATTTTAGAGATCGTGGCTTTACTTGTCGTAGTGATGACAATCTCCAGGCACCCGGGCCCGGGCGACACTGGGGCCTTGATGCTTTCCGCGCCAGAAGCAAAAGCCCTCGGGCGCTCAGAGCCTGCCCCGTTACCAAGCAGGTGGACTGTGGGTCGCCTTGAAGTAGTTCATGTCACCTGTGGGATCATCATGGGAGAACTGAACCAGCCTTGCGCCCCTCCCCGTGTTCAGCACTGCTTTGTGCACAGAGCTAGAGACTCGTCCTTCGGGGAGAGACACTTGGAGTCCAGGTGGGTCCGCAGGGCAAAGTTCTTCTCTGCCCCGGTCCTGCTGCTCTCAGGCCCTCTCCTCCAGACCCCGCCTCATGACCACGTAGTGTCCCAGGCCTGCCAGTTCGCATTGTCCTGCTCTAGGGGAGGTCACTTCCGGTGTGGCAGCGAGTCCCCCTGCAGAGAAACAGAGAAGGCCGGATGGTTGGGGGTTTGGCTGACTCAGCTTGAGGTTGTGCTCTGGGTTGTTGTTCCTGTATCCCCGTCGGTCACCACCTTCAGTTGAACTTTCTGGTGAAATTGTCATCCTCTTTATCCCAAATTAGTCTGGTCTTCATAAAAATGCAACTACTGTTTATTCAGACCTTTATGCCACATGTATTATAATGGATTAAAAACCCCTTATCTTAAAAAATACTAATAATAATGGTCCGTGTATCAAAGAAAGCCCTCCAATTTGAGTAATTTTTAAAAAATAAGAAGTGATAAATTTTTAAATATTTATTTGTTTATGCATACAAGAGCTGGGGCACATGCCAGAGGCATGGGGGTTAGAGGGCTCACCAGAGACGAAGTGGGGAGCAAAACAGGCAGATTGACGGAAACACACTGCTGAGGGGAGCGGCGGGCGAGGCAGGAGAGGTCTGCTGCGCCATGTGGGTCCCCTCCCTGGCCGGGGATCAAACTCGCTCGCGCTGCTGTGCCGCTGATGCTTCACAGTGCAGCGCTTGACCCGCTGCGGTACCAGGGAGGCCAGAAGTGATAAATTTTTAAAGATTTATTTATGGGGCCTCCCTGGTGGCGCAGTGGGTTAAGCAACGCCCTATGAAGCAAACCGCAGCCACTGCAGCACGAGTTTGATCCCTGCTGCTGACCAGGGAGGGGACCCACGTGGCACAGCAGACCTCTCCTGCCTCACCCGCTGCTCCCCTCAGCGGTGTGCTTCAGTCAGTCTGCCTTTCTGCTCCCCACTCTGTCTCTGGTGGCTCCTCTCACCGCCCACCTTCCTGGCCTGTACCCCAGCTCTTGTATGCATAAATAAATTACAAAAAAGATTTATTTATGCACACAAGAACTGGGGTGCAGGCCAGAGTTGGAAGGGTGAGAGGATTCACCGGAGACAGAGTGGGGAGCAAAACAGGCAGATGTACTGAAACACACTGCTGAGGGGAGCTGTGTCTGCTGTGCCATATGGGTCAGCTCCCTGACTGGGGATCGAACTCAGGCTGCAGTGGCTGGCAGTAGCTTGTTAGCACTGAGATTTTAACCCCTGTGCCACCAGGGACTCTCTCTATTTGAGTAATTTTTTAAAAAATGCATCTGTGCAGACACAAAAACGTTATCTTAGTGGGACCTGTGAAGAAGGGAAACCTATTACTCACAGTTCAGCCCGAGCTGCAGTGAGCAATACCCTTTCCCGGACCAGTGATTGTCTGGACAGCCTCGGGATAAGTGATGCCTTCCTCAGCAAGAAGCCAGGTCTGCAGGCCACAGGAGGGAACTTCCTGCTACAAACTTGCTTACAAACCACTTGCATACTAACTAGGCCCAGAACGGGTGTGACCCCCACACAGAACTTCACTTCCACGGGGGCCAAGTTAACATGACTTTGTCCTCTGTCCTTGGCATCAGGCTCCTCCGACTTTCTCCGCCCTTCCCCCCCCCAACCTGAAGGGACTTTAAAGGGAGAGGGTTTCCCACACTTAGAGTACGGTTCTCAGCCGCACCGCTGGGTGTCCTACAGTTTCATTGACCAAGATTTGCATGGATCCCGCAGGTTAAAGACAGTCCCAGGTGGCACCTCAGCTTCTGACGAGCCCATAAATCAAGCGCTTCTCTGATCCCCC
>JAGFMF010011389.1:4221226-4266198 GCA_019455555.1 Galemys pyrenaicus
ATTCAGTAATTTACTAGAACGGGTCACAAAGCTCAGGGAAGTGGGTGGTTCTTTTTTTTTTTTTTAAAGATTTATTTTTTAATTCATACAAGAACTTGGGTACAGGCCAGAAGTGCGGGGGGGTGAGAGGATCCACCAGAGACAGAGTGGGGAACAGAACAGGAAGACGGACTGAAACACACTGCTGAGGGGAGCAGCGGGCGAGGCAGGAGAGGTCTGCTGCGCCATGTGGGTCCCCTCCCTGGCCAGGGATCAAACTCTCCCTGCTGTGTAGCAGATGCTTCACAGTGCTGTGCTTGATCTGCTGCACCACCTGGGCCTGCCCTCAGGGAAATGTTTCTATCGGCAAACTGTCAACTTACAAACCCACGAGGCAACTGAAAAACACAATTATTTGAGGTCTAAGAATTGCATTTGGGGAATACACAGATTCAGGTAGAAAATCTAAAACATTCCCCTAGTTGTCTGAAGAAAAGATAAAAATGAAGTAAGTGATTGAAGGAAGGGGTTGGTTATTAACATTATAATTATAGTCTTAAATCCCTGGGCTCAGCGCTGGTCCTCTAGAAGGATGAAGCGGGAACTTCTGTCCTGCAGCTAAGCTAGCTGAGGACTGTCTGTTCTCTAGGTGCCTTCTCAGACAACTTCTTGCTTGACTTCTTGGTTTCTTAAAACAGCTGCTTTGGGCCCACTTCAAGGAAACAGGTAATGCATTTCACCATAATGTTTCCTTGGCACCATGTGAAAAATGGCTTTGCAAAATCAAGTTTTTCCGCTCTAAAGGGTACAGATAGGGGCCTCCCTGGTGGCGCGGTGGGTTGAGCACTGCTCTGTGAAGCATCCTCAGCACAGCAGCCGAGTTCAATCCCCGGCCAGGGAGGGACCCACATGGCGCAGCAGACCTCTCCTGCCTCGCCCGCTGCTCCCCTCAGCAGTGTGTTTCAGTCCGTCTGCCTGTTTTGCTCCCCACTCTGTCTCTGGTGGATCCTCTCACCTCCCTGGACTGTGGCCTGTACCCCAGCTCTTGTGTGCATAAATAAATAAATCTTTAAAAAAATAAAGGGTGCAGATAGACAAGGGCCGATGAGATATGGTCTGGAAGGGTCACCTGCTCTGGGCTTACCCTGGAGTTGCGGGGTGGGCCGCCCTCCTGGCATGCAGTGGGTTTGTCATCTCAGAAACTCCTCGCCCCTTCCAGGCCAGGCTTTTATGGCAGCTTCATCATGTGGACACGGTGGCTTATTAACTCCGCCTCCCTCCTCCTGCAGGGGTGTGGGCTGACAGCCCCAGCCTTTCAGGCCTGCCCGGGTTCTGGCGAGACGCCACCCTGAATGAAGCTGCCAGGGTTGACACCGGTTGCCTCATTGTCCTACAAAAGGCGGCTGTATGACTCTAGCGTCCTAGGTTGGGAGCTCTTGTGTCAGGAACCTGGGCCCAAGACCAACTAATGGAGCAGAAGAGCCTCCTGGCACCCAGGAGATCGGAAGGCGTGGGGTGGTGGGGTGGGGCAGGGCAGATACCAGGAACGTATTTCTTGTCATGTTGCATTTGCAGCTGGTCGGTAATCAGATCTTTGCTGCCTTTCGCCTCCCAAGATTCTTCAATTTAAATACTCCAAGCATCTTTCTCTGCATGATTTCTCCCCCCAAAATTAGTAGGGTCTAAATCAGACTGTGGAGCTTGCTAAATTAAAGAATGTGGGGCTTATACCCTCTCCAGCCTTCTTGAGGGGCGTGTGTGTTTTTATTGCTTCTGTTTTGTTCCCCTGTTGTGAATGAGGAAATCCGGGGAGACTAGGGAAACCGCCCAGGTGACAGAAGGCCAGGGAACACCTGTGCGAGGCTCCTCCCCGGCTCCCCGCAGGCTGCTCCCGTCATGCCCTGGTGCAAGGTGACCCTGGATTGTGTCACTCATTATGCCAGAGCCCTTGGTCATTTCCTTGTTGGTTGACAAGCCCTTTGAATTTTGGGTATGATTGTAGTAGTCTACCTTGTGTAGTTTTTTTCTTTCCAAGGGAATCTTGTCATCTAACTTTATTTTAATTGCTTTGTAAAGATTTATCTATGCATACAAAACTGGGGTACAGGCCAGAGGTGCGGGGGGTGAGAGGATTCACCAGAGACAGAGTGGGGAGTAGAACAGGCAGACGGACTGAAACACACTGCCGAGGGGAGCAGCGGGCAAGGCAGGAGAGGTCTGCTGCGCCATGTGGGTCCCTCCCTGGCCGGGGATTGAACTCGGCTGCTGTGCTGAGGATGCTTCACAGAGCAGTGCTCAACCCACCGCGCCACCAGGGAGGCCCTAGTTTCAGTTTTTTTAACTGAAAAATTTAAACCAACAAAAAGTACCACAATCCCCACTACGCAGATAAAATCACTGCCAATCCTTGACAGACAGGAGATGTCTGTCAGGGGTGCGTTCCCAGTGTCTGGGTGCTCGGGCTACAGAGATGCAGGTGAGCATGGGGACCACGCGCAGCCTCACCCCTCCCTGTCCCTTTCCCTGAAGGAAGAGTCATACATAGAGCAGTCACAGCTGATACACCGTGCTTTTGCTTTCTCCCCTTAGTCTTGACAATTTCTGTAGCTCACAGGGCATTCAGTCTAACCAGTGCAACGCACTGACTTGGGCTGTTTCCAGCTGTTGTAGGCCCGTGGGCACCAGGTGTTCGTGAGCGTGGTGACGATTGTCCTGCTCTTTGAAACCCTTGAGTTAAATGACTCCTCATTGCTTTTTTTGCTTTTTATACTAGGGAGTAAACTTGTAATCTCTCTTACTTTTGTGTGTAAAATAATATTTCAAATGTATGAGAATTATTATAACAAGTAATTTCCCTTTGGCCACAGTCCTCAGAGCTCTAAGTGACTTGAATATTGGGAGTGGCTGTTCTTGGCGAGGAGGACCGTGCCACAGCCCCTTGGTGAGGGACACCTGAGAACGTGCACCAGAGCTGCGAGCCCGGGGCGTCCGTGTGATCACTTCTCTCCACACGTGCAAGACTCGCTTGCTCCTGTGGCCACAAGGCAGGAAGCTTGATAGGGTGTTTTATAGACACTCTGGAGTGGGGGTTGGCAAAGATCACGTGCTGCCTGCCTATGGCCTGTCACAAAAATGTAAATTGATGAGGGAATTGGCCCCAGAATGGAAATGTAGCAGAGAAAAAAGTGCTAATGCTGGAAGTGAAATTCCAGTGATGCTCTCAGGGTGGTGGACTGACCAGGGGAGGTTGAACCTGCTCCACCTGAGAGCCTGCGGAGGGGCGGGAGTGAGGAGAGTGCCTGTGGCACAAAGGAAGAAGTCCCAGAGGAAGTAACTGGACAATTTCATGACATTGAAAGAACAAAGGGCAGAATGTTGCAAGCCCATCCACACTTAAAATGGTACCTGACAGTTCACTGAGATGAACTGAAAAGGCACTGGTGCCAGCTTGTAAGTTCTGTGACTTAAAGTTCCTCACAAGCACTGTTCTAACTACTGGTAAGTTTTGTTGTTGTTTTTTTAAAATTTATTTATGCATACAAGAACTGGGATACAGGCCAGAAGCGGAGGGTGAGAGGATTCACCAGAGACAGAGTGGGGAGCAGAACAGGCAGATCGACTACAATACACTGCTGAGGGGAGCAGCGGGTGAGGCAGGAGAGGTCTGCTGTGCCACGTGGGTCTCCTCCCTGGTGGGGGATTGAACTTGCACTACAGTGGCTGTGGAAGCTACACAGTGTGGCGCTCAACCCGCTGAGCCACCAGGAAGGCCCTACTACTGGTTTTTCAAAGAAATAACCTCAAGTTTCTGATTTAATTAATAGTGTACTATGTAAGTATTTAACAAATTTTTCACTATATGTTTATAACTGACAGTTTTTAATGTTTTGACTAAATAGTTTAAAGGTCATGGGAACAGGGGCCTCCCCAGTGACTCCAGGGATTAAGTCTCAGCGCTATCAAGCTATCTGCAACACGAGTTCAATCCCTGGTCCGGGAGCAGACCCACGTGGCGCAGCAGACCTCTCCTGCCTCGCCCGCTGCTCCCCTCAGTAAATGTATTTCAGTCGATTCATCTGTTGTGCTCCCCACTCTGTCTCTGGTGAATTCTCTCTCCCCTCCCCCTACACCGCTGACCTGCATCCCATTCTTGTATGCGTAAGTAAATAAAAATAAAATCTTTAAAATAAAGGTCATGAAACAACCCTAATTTTTCTCCTTGCTTTCCTTTATTCTACATGATCCTGCAGGGCAGTTACTGCCTGTGTTTAATTTCTGGCCTTATCATAGAAAGAAGTCACTGATCTTTACTCTAGAGAAGAGATGGGTGGGAAGAGGAGGATTCTTTTACCAGTGGCTTCAAGCTCAGGAGATGCTGGGGCTGAGAGTGAGACAAGAAGTCAGTGTTTCCCAGGTTTATAGCACCCAGGGCAGTGAAACATGTATCAAAGACTAGAAACCTAGGCCTTTTTTTTTTTTTTTAAGATTTATTTATGCATACAAGAACTTGGGTGTAGGCCAGAGGTGTGGGGGGTGAGAGGAGTCACCTGAGACAGAGTGGGGAGCAGAACAGGCAGAGCAGCGGGTGAGGCAGGAGAGGTCCGCCGCACCATGTGGGTCCCCTCCCTGGCCGGGGATCAAACTCCTGCTGCAGTGGCTGCGGATGCTTCATAGTGCTGAGACTTAACCCCTTGTGCCACCGGGGAGGCCCTAGGTTGGTTTTTTTATTTATTTTAGAAGTAGTTTGAATGGGTATAAAAACACGAATAAAATAAAACACCAAGTTCAAGGGGGTTTACTCAGAGAAGTAGGTTGGAGCGAAGAAGGGAGAGTAGAGTTCCAGCTCCATCAATGCTTTGGTCCTTTAGAATGTCAGAGTTTGATAAAATTTGAGCAGATACACAGTGCTTCTCCATCTTCTGTACTGTTCAGAATATTTGAATATTTCTTCAAACTTTTCAGAGTAGGCACAAGTGGGGTTGTGCCGCTTTGGTAAGGATGGCAGAGTCCATCTTCTTAAGCCTGTACTGTAAAGTTAAATTGGTGGTGCCAGGAGCCTCAGGGTTCTGTGAGGTCCTTGACAGAAGGTGACAGCAGATCATTCCAAGTGTCTGTACCTTTATTTTTTATTTTGGTTCACACACCCTTTATTTGTTCACACCTGCCCTGCCGTGAATTACTAGGGAGTGGCTGGGGGGCGGCTCGGCTCCTCCCACGTGCCTTCACAGAGGCGCTTTCTTTTTTCCTGATCGTTTTCCCCACATTTCAGTGGAGAAAGCTAAGTGCTGTCTCCCCACTAGCTTAATGGGCTCAGCAGGAACATGAATTCTCCTGGCAAGACCCTTGCCCTTGTTTGTTTACAGCAGTGCCCGCTGCATGCTGGGTAAGGTCACAGGCCCTTCCTGGGGGCTTTCCTTTATGAACCCGCGGCCCCTTGCTGCCTCCAGTATCGCCTTCGCTTCCCTTAGACTGGCCCGCTGTGGCAAAGGACACCTCCGTGTCCCCTGAAAGGCCTGGCGAACACACAGTGGACCTCTCCGGTCCCTTCCTGCCGGCCGTTTGGGCCACTGACTGGGAGGTGGTGGGTCTGGCCCAAAAGGCCTGATGGTGCTTAGAGCCGCTGACTAGGCCATGACTGGCGGGTTAAATAAAGCTCTAGTGGCTTCAGAACCAGAGCGACCTGTTTCCCGTGACAGAAGCCAGTCTGTCCGGCAGTTCTGTAACGGCTGGGTGTTTGGCCCGCGCTTGTGTTTAGGCTCGTCTTTCGGTTGATGTGTGATCTAACCATTCTGCTGCGCTTCCAGAAGGGTGGGTTTGTTTTCTGAAGACGGGAGTTTCATCTTCACAAATTCTGAAATGACTATGTCCAAAATGTTCCCATTTCTCTCATTCTATATTTTGGAAAAATTGCACTAGCATTTGTGAGCATAGAAATAGGACTCGAGACATATTTTTCATGATTGTTTCCCAACACTGTTTAAAAACCAATATATCATCTTGTCATCCATTAATAATAATAGAAATTATTTCAAGTTCCTGGAAATTGGCCCAAGTCCCCTCAGCCAGCCCTTTGGCGTGGTGCTGTCCGTTACCCTGTCGTTGAATGTGACTACAAACAGGCGTGACCTTGTGGGGCCCTCGGGTTGTGACAGAGCCCTGAGGAATGTCTGGGTTTTAGCAGCTTCAGTTTTATGTTTCCCATACGGGGCTTTTCCTTTCTGTGGTGGTTAGTGCCTGGACACTGTAATCAGAGTAATGTGAGTTCAGATCCCAGCTGTCAGTTAATTAGCGTAATCACCCAGAGCCTCAGTGCCTTCCCTGCAAAGTGGGGGTGGTCCTGCGGGAGTCACAGTTTTATCGTGACTATTAGAAACAGTACAAATGCCTGTCATAATGCTTGATGGAGGCAGTAAAGTAGCGTTTCCAGGGCCTCTCTGTGGCCCTCGGGTGAAGTGCTAGCCCCACTGGCCTGAGTTCGATCCTCAGCCAGGGAGCTGACCACCCTGCTCCTCTCAGTAGGATATTTCAGTAGATCTGCTTGGTCAGCTTCCCGCTCTGTCTCTTGGGAATCCTCTTACCCCCTGCACCTCTGGCCTGTACCCAGGTCCTTGTATGCATAAATAAATAAATCTTTAAAAAAAAAAAAGTAGACTTTTTTTTTTAAGCCCTATTAGGGGCCTCCCTGGTGGCACAGCAGGTCGAGCGCTGCACTGTGAAGCATCTATGGCACAGCAGTTTGAGTTCGCTCCCCAGCCAGGGAGGGGACCCACATGGCGCAGCAGACCTCTCCTGCCTCACCCGCTGCTCCCCTCAGCAGTGTGTTTCAGTTGATTTGCATGTTCTGCTCCCGGCTCTGTGTCTGGTGACTCCTCTCACCTCCCACGACTTGACCTGTACCCCAGCTCTTGTGTGCATAAATAAATAAAATCTTTAAAAATAAAGCCATATTAAATGCTAAAATAGTTCTAATTTTTTTGTATAAGCATTTTGGAGAACAGTAAGTAAAGCATGGATGTTATTTGGGATAACGGTATACAGTTGTCAGGTATATATGTGGTCTGTGTTTCCTATGGAACACTGTCTCCTCTGAAACAAGCAGACAAAAAATTCATTTTTCTGCCTCTCCTTATTTCAGACCTTGAACATAAACACAAAGATGACAAATGCTTTACATTTGTACTCCGCACCCTCTGAGCAAGGAACGACTCTCCCCAGGGAGCCTCCGTGCCCAGAGAAGGGTCACCTGAGGCAGTGAGGGACTGTTAGAGTGCGTCTCCAGCAGCCTGGCTTTACCAGTCAGTCTGCTGCTGCTAGAACACTCGCGTGTTGCTTTTTTAAGGACTTACTTATGGACACAAGAGCTGGGGTACAGGCCAGAGGTGTGGGGGTGGTAGGAGTCACCAGAACAGGCAGACGGACTGAAACACACTGCTGAGGGGAGCAGTGGGCGAGGCAGGAGAGGTCTGCTGCACCATGTGGGTCCCCTCCCTGGCGGGGGGGGTGGGGGGTGGGGTGGGGTGTGGAACTCCTGCGGCAGTGGCTGCGGATGCTTCATGATGTGTTCTTAACCCCTTGTGCCACCAGGGAGGCCCAGAACACTTAGGTGTTTAATCAAATTTGAGTTTAAAAAGTAGCCTGTTTCCTCGTTTGGCTGTTGGAATTCCCAAACGCACAAAGTAGTGAAAACTGCTACTTTAACCCCCACCTTCCCTGGGGTCAACCATCACTCTGTTTTAACAGTTGTCAATATTCTGTCTTTCCAGATATATCTTTTTTTTTTTTTAAGATTTATTTATTTATGCATACAAGCACTGGGGTACAGGCCAGAGTTGGGGAGGGGTGAGAGAATCCACCAGACAAAGTAGGGAAAAGAACAGGCAGATGGACTGAAACACACTGCTGAGGGGAGCAGCGGGCGAGGCAGGAGAGGTCTGCTGCGCCCTGTGGGTCCCTTCCCCAGTGGGGGGCAGGGATCGAACGCGTGCTGCAATGGCTGTGGTTTGCTTCATATTGTGTTGCTTAACCCGCTGCCCCACCAGGGAGGGCCCTATATATATATATATATATATTTTTTTTTTTAAGATTTGTTTATACATACAAGAATTGGGTGCAGGCCAGAGGTAGGGGTGTGTGTGAGAGAATTCACCATCCATTGTGCCACCAGGGAGGCCCTCTTGTTTCCCAAGCTTTCTCTTAATACAATGAGACAATTCTAAATTCCCCTTGTACAAGAAAACTCCATCCTCTCCAGCCCCATGCCCCCAAGGTACCTGAGAATGAGGCTCTTACTGAAACTTAAACTCTGAAATCCACCTGTAATTATTGCGTGCTGGTGGGGGCAGCTGTCTTGAGAAGAATGGCTTCCCGACCCCGAGACCTGGCGTGAGGGGCCCAGCATGTTTCCAGGAGCGTTTCCTCAGGAGAGGCAGTGTCCCTGAGGGAGACGCTGTGCTCGCTTGACTGAGGCTCTGTCTGGATCTGCCTGCCGCAGCCTCGGTGCTGGTGGGTTCTGTGCGGAGCCCACAGTGAACGCCTCCCCTGACTGCAGGCCGCCTGCTGCGTGCCGTCCTGGCTGTGCGCACCTCCGCCTGCGGGGTGCGCAGCCAGCCTGCTCGACAGTGCTTCCCAGTCCCCTCTGGCTCACTGGCAAGGGCCAGCTGATCTGCAGCGGCAGCGCACCCAGGTAGCATCTGCGCCTGCAGAGCCGAGGGCAGCCTCTGGCAGTGTTCACGCCACCCCAGGCGGACTTCTCCCCCTCTGTGCACACCCCTCGGCTCCCACGTCTGCGGGTGCTGTCAGGCCCCCGCTGCTGAAGGCGCTGACCCCCTGGTGGGTGGGCACGCTTGTTCTCCCTGCTGTGGGTTGCCTGGCTGCCGAGGGCTGTGCTGGGCCTCGCTCGGGTTTTTGTTTCCGTGGAGACAGGTCACCGGACGTTTCATGGACAGGCCCTCCCTTGGGTCTTGGTCAGAGAGGCTGTACCTGAACCTGCTCTAGAAACGGGACACAGAGTGAGGGGGTGGTCCCGGGCGCTGGCAGGCTAGGGGCAGGCCGGCTCTGCCCCAGCGCGAGTGCTGTGCTCCCTGCCGTCAGGCATGGTCACTTTGGGGTCCCTGCTGGAGAGTCACGTGGGCTCCCCACCCCGTCTTGCTGATAGCAGTGCTGCCTCTGCCGGGTGGCAAGCGGTGTGGGCCGGCAGAGCCCCAGGCCAGAGAGGCCAGAGGGTGGTTCTCCGGGCTCGGCCTCAGCTGTGGAGCACTCAGCTGTGGAGCACGTGTGCTCTGTGACCTTTGGCAGATAGTCAGGGCACGCCCAGCCGCTCACTTGGTGCTTTTTTAAAACCTGCTTTATTAAAGTACCATTTACATGTCAAAGTCACTCGTTTGGGCCTCCCTGGTGGCGTGGGGGGTTAGCTCCTCAGCACTGTGAAGCATCCGCAGCTACTGCCGCACGAGTGTGATCCCCGGCCAGGGAGGGGACCCACATGGTGCAGCAGACTCCTGCCTCCCCACTGCTCCCCTCAGCAGTGTGTTTCAGTCAGTCTGCCTGTTCTGCTCCCCACTCTGTCTCTGGTGAACCCTCTCACCTCCATGCCTCTGGCATGTGCCCCTGCTCTTGCATGCATAGATAATAGAGCTTTTTAAAAAATCACTCCAGTGTGATTTTTTTTGTGATCCAGTGTTCTTAGTACACTTGCAGAATTGTATAACTATCCCCAGTATAACTACCCCACACTCCACTTTTAGGACGTTTTCACCATCCCGCAGAGCCCCCTGTGTCCGCTGCTGTCGTTTCTATGCAGTGTGACTTCACTCAGGTCAAGTGTCGCAGGTTCTCTTTAATTGACAGTTTGATAGTTGCCTTCAAATTAATGGGGCATTTCTTCACAATGTGCTTTTCTGCTATACTAGCTCACTCATTAGTTTGGAGGGGTGTTCTTCATCCGGAAATGTGTTCTGCACATACCGGCCCTTCTGTCCATAGATACATGTTTGTGGAACCTCGTGGCTGTGCTTTGGGAGACACGAGAAGCAGATCCTGCCCGCTGTGGCGTCGCCCCTGGCTGGTGGGTGGGCGTCACAGAAGCGCCACCAGTAGCCTCTGACATTTAAGCAAGTTGGGCCCATGCCTGTGTTTGAGGTGTCTGCCGAGGGGTGCGCCGGCCCAGGAGAAGGAGCGCCTGTTGCCAGCGAGAGGAGGGGACATGGCGACGTGCTCGTCTCAGGCACTCGCCGCCTCCCCCTGCTCACCGCGGCAGACTTCTAGGCTCCCTGCCCTTCTAGGCCAGCGAGCGACCTGCCTGGGTTCTTGTACCAGACAGAATAGGGCCAGGTCAGAGGCACCGGCCCAAGTCGCTTTGGGAGCTGCGGCTTGGCAGTGGGGGGGCTAGAGTTAGGAAGACTCTTCCTGAGGGTACCCAGCGGCGTGCGTCCGATTAAGAAGGTTGTCAGGAGAGAGGGAGGCCTGCCCTCCTCCCACCTCTCTGGCCTGTCAGAGCTCACTGCCCTTCCATCCAGAAGGATCCTAAGTGTCTGTTGGGTTTTTTCATTTTTGCCTTTGAAAGGGATGTTTTATATGCGCATGTCAGTATCTGATGATGGGGCAAGGACGAACTCACATGCGATCAAATCCAGCTCAGCTGGGCGGGTCGGAGTCTGTGCTCGCTGAGGACGTCTGTTGGCCGCAGACACAGCGCCCGCGCGCAGGGGAAAGCTGTGCGCAGCGGGGGGGGCGCTGGGTCTCTGCTCGGCCTCCGTCCGCGGTCTCCTCCACAGGCCTGGGCCTGTTCTCCGCTGCCAGGGCTGCCCTCAGGCTCGCTGGTCTCTGTTTGTGTTTCAGAGTCTTGCCTTGTCTCGAAGAAAGTGGGACGATGCCGGGCCTCCATCCCTCGGTGGTGGTACAACGTCACGGAGGGAGCCTGCCAGCCGTTTGTGTACGGGGGCTGTGACAGTAACGGCAACAACTACATGACCAAGGAGGAGTGTCTCGAGAGCTGCGTTGGCGTCACCGGTGAGACAGGTGGTTGGGACGTTTCTTAATTCTGAGCCAGCACATCATTGAGGCAGCCGTGTTAGTTAATGTGGCCGCCACGCTCTTCACTGGTTCTTCGTGGCCGAACCGGGGTGGCTAAAAAGCAGAAGAAACAGGCCTCGTGGTTTCACAGGTGCGCCCTCGCCCATCTTCCAGCGAGGGCTGCGTCAGCCACAGGGCCGTCGGGAGGCCGACCTCGTCTGGTCCGACTCCTGGCGACCGCGTCCGAGTACAGGCCCTTCTTAGGAGAGTCCCCCGGCCGCGCAGATGGGCCGCCCCGGCGCCCTGGGCAGTGCGTGATGTTTACCTCTGGGACAGATGACTTGAACTCACCAGACCGGCCCAGTTAGGACTCAGGTTAACACTGCGCACACTTCCTGGAGTGCGTCCTTGTCCCGACCTCACTTTGACGGGATTGTGTGGAGTCAAGATGCTGTTCCCCGAGAGCCTCACAGTTTAATAACAACCCAAACACGCGACAGTGTGAGCGGCTGTCGGCCGTGAGGGCCCTGCGCGGATGCAGGCGAGGGTGGCCCGCCGCGGCCCGACCCCTCTGCCCACCCCAGAGCTCAGAGACCCGAGGGCTCAGCCAGGCGGTTAAGAGCTTCCCGGGTGGCCTTCCCGACACTGGCACGGGGCGTCTCACGTCCTCTGGTGGCTGACGGACGCGCTGCTGCCCCCGGTGCCGGCCACCCAGGGCCCTTGGCCCTGCTGGTTGTGTCCTGACTTGAGCCGTGGTCTCTGACTGACCCTGGCAGAGTCAGGGGGGGGCACGACGCAGCCTCGGCTGGGACCTGGGGCTTGGCCTGGAGCGCGCGCACGGGAGCTGGCCGGCTGCTGAGTCTGGGCACACAGCAAGCCCTTCGCTGCTTGGGAAGTGGTGGGGGCGGTGGGCAGTTGGCAGCTTGCCAGATGGTGACCGAGGAAGCACCATTGTCTTTTTCCATTGTCAGCTGCAGTTTGGTGTGGGAAGAGGAGTTGGAGAAAGAACGTTTGTTACTTTTCTGTTCTTTCCTAATCAAGAATTGACTAAAGCAGACATACCTGCCTGTCCTGCTGCTCCCACTTTCCTCAGGAAGAGCTGAGCTTCTCCGGGCCAGGGGCAGCGTGATGGCAGCTTACCCTGCGCGAGACCAGCTGCTGTGTTTGCTTGGGGGGCAGACAGCTGGCTCTCTAGAGTGGTTCAGAATCTGGCGTCGCATTCTGGGCCCAGAAAGCTCATTGCTGGCACCCCAGTGACTCCTCAGGCGTCTCTGGAGGGTCTGGTGGTCCGAGGAGAGAACTGCCAGAGCCGCCAGTCCCTGGAGCCTCTTGCAGCTCTGTGGAAGTCAGTGGAGAATGAGCGTGCCCGTTTATTAATTTATAATGAGAACCCTAACCACCCAGGAGACACTGGGCCCCTGTCGAGTCCACATTGGAAGCCTCTCGGCCAGAGTGCCTGGATGTTGCCTGATGAGAAGGCAGAACCAGGCCTGGCTTGTGCTGAGGGTGTTGAATGGCACAGGTCAGGCGGGCCTGGGCCTCTCCCTGGGACTGTCAGGCCAGCAGGGGGCGAGGGGCTTCCCGGACCTCTGATCCCAACACCTCACCCTTCAGCTTTGTGTGAGCGACGAAGCGTATTTAATCACAGATGCCGTCCAGACCGTGTGGAGGCGCCTCACGGGGTGCGCTGCGGGCACCTCACACGGGGCTCCGGCGGGCCGTGCTGCTGGCGGGCTCGTCGGCCCGAGCCTCGCTCTGTGTGAAGCCACGCCGCCTGCCTGCTCTGGTTCCCGGCGGGTTGGTCTTACAGCTCACCCCGCAGGGCAGTCTCGGTTTCCTGTTTCCAAGCTCCGGCAGGCACGACGAGGCCGCACAAAGGAGAAATGGGAGTCGCCACACAAGGCCACCGCCGCTCAGGGCACGGCTGTCTGTGCCCCGGCGGGCGTGTGCGCCTCTCACTGCCTCCTCTCTGCCCTGCAGCGAAGCCCGGCGATGAGCTGGCGCCCAGCGGGAGTGGAGCAGACGCAGACGCCTCTGTCCCAGGCGGTAGGCTCTCAGACAGGCCTGGGGTGGAGGGCGGCCGCCGGACAGTTCACTGGGAAAGGACACTTGTCACTTGGAAATTGTAAAAGGGCCGCTCCCTCCTGGCTCTGTTTGCTCAGAATTGGTAAACAGGCCCCTGCACCGCTGCCCCGCCCGGGTCCTCGCCCTGCCCTGCACAGGCACTGCCGTGGCTCCGCCTGCCGTGCCGCCTCCCGCCACACCTGTCCTGGCTGCCCTTTGCTCCCTGCTGTCCTCGCGGGCTGCCTCCTGTGCCGAGCCCTCCACCCTCAGCCACCCGCCTCCCTGCCCACCGCAGCCCTGACCCCAGCTTCGTGCTAGCTCGCGCTGCGGGGCTGCGGTGCTGCGGCCACTGCCCGCCCCTCCCGTGCTGAGAAGACTCAGGTTGGGCGCCTGGGTGACGGTCCAGGCGC
This sequence comes from Galemys pyrenaicus, assembly GCA_019455555.1. Lineage (NCBI taxonomy): Eukaryota > Metazoa > Chordata > Mammalia > Eulipotyphla > Talpidae > Galemys > Galemys pyrenaicus. The sequence continues at coordinate 4,234,690 of JAGFMF010011389.1, forward strand.
ACTCGCAGGTCCGGCCCAGCCTCCCGCAGGCCAGTCGCCAGGCGCTGGGCTCAGCCACTGAGGAGCCCGCCCGGCCCACTCGTCCCCACTTGGGGACAGCCCTGCAGCCGCTGGCCGGTGGTCTCACGCTGTGGCGCTCTTGGCCTGCTGCTCCGCTTCTGAGGTCGGTGCACGCACGGACCCTTCTTAGTTCAGTGGCAGGCGACTCGCACCAGGCCGAGTTAGGCGCAAGTCACCTTCCGGTTTACATGGGCTGGGAATCTGACTGCCCTGGTCTTACTTTGCCCGAGTGGACTGTCGGCTCTCAAAGGGGGCTCTCCATGGTTACCGGGCACCGAGGGGCCAGCAGATGGCCCTGGTTTCCTCCCTGCTGCGGAGGGAATGTCTCCAGGGGAGTAGGGCCTCTTTCTGTGTGCATGAACAAGACAGTTGCCCCGTCACCCCCAGAGTTTATGGCTGTGTTTGTCTCCATAGTAACCCCTCAGCTGGCTTGAGGGGCTCCCTACCCAGCCCCATCCTAGTGTGCTGTGGAGCCCACCGGCTGGGGGATGGCTGCGCCGCTCTGTCTGAGGGGCTCCACGCCCTCCCTGAGGGCCAGCGTGTCCGCGCTGCCCCGTGGGCCTTGGGCACCGTCCTGTGTGCACCCCAGCCTCCTCACGCTGCGTTTGTGTCCTAGCTCCCCGGAGGCAGAGCTCTGGTGACCTGTTTGGCGATATTTTCAACTATGAAGGTATAACTGTTAAAAAACATTCATAGATGGGCAATGTGTTTTCTTACTTAGCTGGGAATTGAGGGACTCTGAGGATCTCCACTGAGGAGACCGCAGAGTGGGGCTTCGTGGCCTTTCCCCGGTGCTGAAGCTCGTGCCTGTGGCTGTCCCTGGGCGGCGGGTGCAGGGTGGGCCTTGGCTGGGCAGGACCTGGCGTGAGGGGCCGTAGCTCCGCCCCGTGCCCTGAAGGTGAAGTGAGCTGGGCGCTTACAGACTGTTAACGGAAAACGTGCCTGTCTGGCTGTGAGGAGAGCACACCTGGCAGCGGAGGGCGGGGGCGGCTCCGGGCTGTCAGTGGCCTGAGCTGCCAGGCGCTGCGTGTCGCCCCCGGCCCGAGACTGTCCCTCCTTGGACTCTTGCCCCCAGAATCCTGCACTCCCAAGGCCGACACGGGGCCTTGCCGGGCAGCCTTCCGGCGCTGGTACTTTGACGCGGAGAAGAACGCCTGCGACACATTCATCTACGGAGGGTGCCGGGGCAATAAGAACAACCATCTCTCCGAAGACGACTGCATGCGGCACTGCTTTGGTGAGTTGCCTGCTTCTAGGGCTCAGGCCCGCAGGCAGCGGGACCTGCCCCAAGTCCACTCCCCAGCCCCGGGAGGGAGGCCTGGGAATTGCTCCACGCGCGGCCCAGCTGTCGGCCGAGCGGCTTGGGTGCCTATCCAGGTGGCAAAGCCACAGAGCCCCCAGAGAGCTGGAAGAAGTCCCCAGAAGGAGCTCCTCACCAGGGCCCAGGGCCGGGGGCCGCAGGGGCGGCTCTGGGGAGCAGGACTGTGTGCTGACCTCTCAGGCTGTGCGTTCTCTTCCAGACAAGCAGCTGTATCCTGTCCTGCCCCAAGGCACTAAAGGTGAGTGGTGCCCTGGCCGCCCCCACCTGCCTGCTTGACCGAATTCAGCTGCGGTCTGCGGCTCTTGTCCCAGACACGTGGTCCTTCACATAAACATCCTGTGGCAGAAAGTCCGTTTCGGCACGAGAAAGACCCGTCCACTGGGACACGTGGTGGACGTCGGCGGGCTGAGGGGTGGGCAGGGCTGAGGGCAGGCCCGGGTCTGCCTCCGGGGTGGGAGGCATCTTTGCTGCCACGGGGTGGACAGGCTGGTCAGGGATGACAGGAAGGGAGTCGGGAGGCCTTGTGTGTGTGGGCAGCACCGGCGCTGCTGTCCGGGGGGCTGGACACCCCCTGGCTTTTGTGATGTCTGGCTGCACAGCCTGAGTCACCACCCGCCGCCGGGCTGAGCTGCTGGGTCACAGCGTTTGCACAAAGGACCTGCCACGCTGGTTTGGCCTCTTCTGGCTTGTCTTGCTGGAGAGGAGCCCAGGCCCGGCCTGTGTGCTCTGCACCCCAGAGGAGCCAGCTGGCCGGTCTGCCAGCTGGGGAGGAGGATCCAGGGCTGCAGGGTGGGGAGGGGAGGAGAGGAGGGGGCAGCGAGCTGCCCCAGCGCCACAGTCCTCAGGCAGAGCCTCACCTGGGAGCAGGACATCTCTGCCGACCAGGGGGGCCGCGTGGGGCAGCCGCTGTGGACTTGGCCTGGGCGGTGAGGAGCGCGGGGCCTCCTAGCCCCAGGCGCCCTCCACAGCCTGCCCGCGGAGTCTGCGGACACCAGGGCTCCGTGGCTCCTGCCCCCTGTGCTCTGGCGAGCGCCTGGTGTGCGCTGTTGGGCGGCGGCTGCCTTCAGAGCTCGCTTCTCTGTTGAGGAGGGAGCCACACGGTAGCCGGTAGCCGCTCGCTTTGCGGTGCTGTCCCAGACCGACCTCAGGAGCAGGCGTGGGCGGGCTCCAGGCGGGCTGCTGGGCGTGGCCAGCCCTGCCGGGCCCTGAGACTCTCTCCCCGCCGCAGCGGTCGTCCTGGCCGGGCTGTTCGTGATGGTGCTGATCCTCCTGCTGGGCGCCTCCGTGGTCTGCCTGATCAGGGTGGCCCGGAGGAGCCAGGAGCGGGCCCTGCACACCGTCTGGACCACCGAGGACGACAGGGAGCACCTGGTGAAGAGCACCTACGTCCTGTGACCGCGGCCCGGAGGAGCGCGGGGCGGCAGAGCGTGTGCTTTGGGAGCAGCGACTGACTCGTGTTTGCGCGAGCACGGGGGCTGGCTGTCTGGGGTCTGTCTGTCGCTCCGCAGGCGAGAGGCTCGCTGCCTCGGCTCCCCGGGGCTCCCGCAGAGGCTCCGAGCGGCCTCGTCTCCACGTGCCCTTCTCGGTGGTTGGTTCCCTAGTCGAGTGAGTGCTGTTGCCTCCTCTCCCAACGCAGAAATGATGCTGTCGTAGTCCCTTTGTTTAATTGATTTGTGGGTTTTTTAAAGTGGTACAGGCATTTTTTTATTAGATTCTGAAGAGAATGAAATGTACACATGTAATAAAAAGGGCCTTCCTTTTTAAAATAAATTTTAGCACGTGTTTGCTTGCTTGCTGTTTGATCCCTGCCAACAGCATCACAGGACGGCCTGTTCTAGAAATGGACTCCTTACAGAAATAGCGAATTTTGGGTTTTTTTGTGTGCGTATTTTGTTTTAATCTTATTACTACTTACATCAGTTTACAGGATTACATTGCATCGGTTTATTTACAGTGGCATGCATGGGCGCGTGGGAGTAGTTAGTGGCCTGTATTGGTGGACTGCTTATGCAAAACAGTATTTTCAGATGTCTTTTAAACGTCTTTTTTTTTTTTCATATTTATTTATGCATACAAGAACAGGGGTACAGGCCAGAGGTGTGGGTGTGTGAGAGACAGAGTGGGGAGCAAAACAGGTGGATCAACTGAAACAGGAGAGGTCTGCTGCGCCAAATGGGTCTGGGAATCAAATTCTGCCTCAGTAGCTGGCCATGGCTTGATAGCGCTGAGACTTAACCCCTGCACTACCAAGGGCACCCCCATAGTAAGTGCATCTTGCATTACATTTCACCAAGCAGCACTTAGATTTACCGCCCATGGCTGAGTGTGCTATTCTCTTAATCTATTTCACTTTTAAAAAATCTGACCACACTTCACCGAAGAGTTATTTTTCACGGCCCACTGTAAACTAACTGTAGCCCACACCTTGGGGCGCCTTCTTCGAGGGTACAGGGAAGTGGGGTAAGGGTGCGTCCTGTAGCGAGACCGAGGCCTTCCTGAGGTTGGAATGGGTCTGGCCAGCATCACCTTGGCTTTAGGACTTTCATCTCCTGCAGCAATCCTACCTCCTTCCTCAGGCCTCCCTCCGGTGCCTGCATAGAGCCCGGGTGGGGGGGGACAAGGGCACTGCTGGCTGAATTTTGCCTCAGGCTCAGTCCCAACTCTGCTGCCCACTTGTGTTCCCTTCCTGGCTCTACAGACTCTGGAAGCCCCTTTGCACCCCTCTGCCTTCCACACACGTCCTGGACACAACAGCATTCGGACAGGCCCTGGGTCAGACAGGCGATGTGAGGCTACGCCTGACTGTTGCAGACAGTGCCCGCCTTCCTTGGATCCAAAAGGCGTGGGGTTGGGGGGGCTCCCTAATGATGCAAGGGATTAGGGCGCAGCACTGTGAGGCTGTCCGCATGCAACGTGAGTTCAATCCCCGGCCAGGGAGCTGACCCACATGGCGCAGCAGACCTCTCCTGCCTCGCCCACTGCTCCCCTCAGCAGTGTTTCGGTCAGTCTGTCTGTTTTGTCCCCCACTCTGTCTCTGGTGAGTCCTCTCACCCCTGCACCTCTGGCCTGTACCCCAGTTCTTGTATGCATAAATCTTTAAGAAACAGAAGACGATGATGAGATGATGCCGTGGGTCTCCTTCCCTTGGCCCTTCCTAGAAATCCCTTCAGGACAAAAAAGTCCATATTGTATACAATGGAGGAAAGATTGGAACCCATTAAGGCTTAATCTGTTCTAGAAGTAAGCTAGACAAGTAGCTCACCTTTCTGGGCCTCCCGTTGTCCACGGAAGACCAGGAGGGTTCTGACCAGGAGGGTTCTGGCCTCCCTGCCAGGCTTTCCGGCAGCCGTGCACTGCAGTAAGTGGGTCAGGTCACCAGGCGACGCCGCCCACTCACCATACCCGAGGTGCCGGGGCCCAGAGTAGAGAGCCTGTGGCCCAGCAGGGAGGCCTAGGCCTGGGGAGACAGGGCCCACCCCAGCTGTGTCGCAGCTGCAGCTCTGAGCCCGTTTGCTCACCTGCGAGGCTCCCATGGATGTCAAGTGGCCCAGGGCAACGCCCCACAAGGGAGCCTCCCTCGGGCCGGTGCCCACCTCTACCTCTGGGTGCAGCCAGAGGATGGGGGCGGGTGAGGATCCACCAGACAGTGGGGCACAGAACAGGCAGATCAGCGGAAACACTGCTGAGGGAGCAGCGGGCTGGGCAGGAGAGGTCTGCTGCGCCTTGTGGGTCCCTCCCTGCTGGGGGTCAGACTCAGGCCATGGTGGTGAGCTGCTGCAGTGAGTTAACCCCAGGTCACCAGGAGGCCAGTGTCCCATTCTGCGTGGCCTGGCGCCGGCTTGGCCTGCCCGGGTGTGCCTGCTGCACTTCTCAGGGCCTGCAGACCACGCCAGCCCCCGCCCGTGGCCTGCAGACGGCCTGCCCCGCAGGCGGACTCGCGCTCTCGCTGGGCAGCCACCCAGCGGGACAAGCGCCACAGTGCTCCGTGGCCCTGCAGTGTCCATCGCAGGTTGTTGGGCTGAACTTCGAGAAACTCCGCTCACAAGCTCTCTCCTACCTCCCTTGGCTCCCCTACGCCGTAAGGGCAGTCCCAGGAAGGGCCCGGCTCTAGCAAGAGCAGGCCACAGACCTGGGAGTCAGTCTAACTCGAAAACGTGTTTACCTCCACTGCTGAGCACGCTGTGCCCTCCCCTCACATCAAGTCCAGCTCGCCTTACCGCTGCACTCTTGGGTGGCGGGGCCACCAGGAGGGGCATCGGGGATGGAGGTTAACTCAGGTGCAGCCCTGATTCGTTGTTTTAGATCTATTTATGCACACAAGAGCTGGGTTACGGGCCAGAGGTGGGGGGGTGAGAGGAGCCACCAGAGACAGAGTGGGGAGCAGAACAGGCAGACTGACTGAAACACACTGCTGAGGGGAGCAGCAGGCGAGGCGGGAGAGGTCTGCTGCACCCTGTGGGTCCCCTCCCTGGCTGGGCATCAAACTCGTGCTGCATTGGCAGACAGCTTCTTAGTGCTGAGACTTAGCCCCTTGCACAGCCAGGGAGGCCCAGCCCAATTCTGCGGGGCCTGGCCCGGGCATGCTAAGCCACCGAACAGCCTGCTTGCCGGTCTCCCTGTAGTGACATGTGTGGTCTGTAGAGTTGTGGACATGCCTGTCTGCTCATATCCAAAGTTCGGGATGTGGTCGGGGTGACGGCGTGGATGGGAGTCCCGGCCTTGGAGGGGAGCAGCTGATAGCTGAGGGGGACACAGGCCCCAGGAGTCAGAGGTGGGGAACAGCACTCTGCACCCTCCGCTCCAAGGCCACGGCCTGCTGGACCATCGCCCGCAGCACCCAAGCCCGGAGCACCCACCACTGGCAACGTGACACCTACCAAGCCCCAGCGCATGGCCGTCTGCCCATCTGCCGCTCCTGCTTCCGAAGAGCAGGAAGGACCGTGCTCATCTGTCCAAGTGCTGTGTCGCCCCCGGCTCTCATCTGACCTCATGTATACCCCGGCTTAGGCACAGCAGGGCCGTAAGGGGCACACAGGCACCAGTGCAGGAGCGGCAGAGGCTCCCGCGCTGCGTCCCGCTCGGTGAGGCGTCTCCGGCTTCTGCACGTGGCCGCAGCGAGGTGCCTACTTCCAGCCAGTCGTGACCACGTGTCCAAGCCCGCCCAAAGGACACGTGCTGCTCTGGGTCCCCTAAACGGAGCTGGTGCGCCCCTGCCCTTTCCTGTGAACCTGCTGAGGAGGCCTCCGCGCGGCCAGCACCCCAGGGCGGCCGAGGCCTGTCTCCGGCTCCTCCTCAGGCAGCGGCGAGTGTACTTCAACAGCCTTTCCTGAGCACTGCACGGCGGCGCCACCGGCGCGTGGCCCGGCACTGATGCCCGCCTCGGATGTCTCCGCAGCTCGCCGTGAGGCCGCACGCCGTCCTTCACTGCCAGCTCCCCTGTACAGCCAGGACACCTTTCCTCTTAACCAGTGAGTGGGTGTTGAGTGCCCAGAGTCCCTCTAACAGGCTACCCGCGCTGCCCCGCTCCCCCGCTCCAGGTCAGGGGGGCTCTGCTCCCGTGCAGCAGCGCGTACTCAGTGGGCCCTGCCCGCCCAGCCCCGGCAGGCAGCCACCAGGTGCTCAGAGACAAGAGCTGACACCTCAGCCCCCAGCCTGAGCCGGGCCCCTCCTGTCCAGCCCCAACCCCACCCTGAGGGGCCGGCAGCCCTTGGACTTGGGCCGCTCTTCCTGGGTGTCAATTCGCCTTCTAGTCCGTTCGTGCTACCTCTGCCCCTTACGTCACACCTGCCCGTGTTTATGAAGCAGGGAGCGTAACAGCGTTAAGCCCTTACTCTATGCCAGGCAGATCTAGAAAACTAGTCCCACCGACCTGTACGTGACCCCCCTGCAGTATGTCATATGCAGATGTGGAAACGGGGTGGGGGGTTGGCAGAGCAGCTTCCCCCAGCTCCCCCAGCTGCTGCTGGCTCCAAACTCAGCAGGATGCTTCCCAGCTCTGGCTCTTGCCCTCCACGCTGCCCGCCCGCGGAGGAGGTTGCAGTGCGTTAATACACACCAGGCCCTGCACGGGTGCCTGGCCGGCCCGCAGCGCCAGCACTGCCATGGTTCAGAGGGCACTGGAGAGGCCCATACGTCTTCCAGAGCAAGCATGCTTTCGGGGAAGCTGATGACAGTGCTAGCACCTTCCCCAGAAATCCAGTTGCCCACATCCCCCAGCTGTACCCACCCAGCCCTCTCACTTGCCGAGGGCCTGCGGGTGTGGGCGAGAGCAGCTGACTGCCCATCTCTGTTTCCCAGGGGGAGGCTGGGCATGCTGGGGAGGGGCAGTGAGTCAGGGCAAAGGATTCTGAGCAGAGGTGGGGTGGGGCACCTCAGGTGTGCTGCTCCTCCCTGTCCCGCCCCGCCAGACCCTTGGCCCTGGGGACACATCTCAGCAACAAGGACCGTCTGTCACAGGTGTGTTTTCGGGGAGTTCCGGGGACCTTGAGGTTCAGGGGGCCAGAGGAGTCCAGAGATCCTTCAGGGGGCTTAGGCTGACCTGTGCCCCCACCCAATGCCTCTCCTCTAGCCTTGAAGCCAACGTCCAAGCCTCGGGAGGCAGCCAGATGGCAGACTCCAAGCCCAGTGGCCCTAAGGTTCAGGGCCCTTCAGAGGCAGGGGCAGCTGCCAGTCATAGGGTAAGTCACCCACAGACCGCACACAGCTGGGAGGGCGGTGGTAGGGCGCCTCTGAGCCCAGCATCCTGCTGAGCCTCCGGCATCCAGCTCTGTGGGCAGGGGGAGGGCCAAGGCACCCGCCTCACCCTCACCTCACGGTCACCCCTGCAACTAGCATGGCGGCGGCAGCTCCTCAGACTCCAGCGGCAGCAGCTGCTGCAGCGACTCGGACATCGAGAGGAAGGTAAGGGGCTTCTCCCTCCCGGCGGGGCTGCCCCCCAGGTGAGGCAGGTCCTAGCCTGCCCCCGGGCAAGCGTCTCACGGTACCGTCTCTCCTGTCCCACCCCGCCGGCCCGGCCACAGTCCCACGCTGCGGGCTCGCAGCCGCACGGAAGCGCCCCGGGCAAGGTCAAGAAGCCCAAGGTGAAAAAGAAGGAGAAGGAGAAGGGAAAGTGAAAGGCGCGCCCCTGCGCGGGAGGCGGGGCGGGCACATTAAAGCCTCCTCTCCACCTGCGCCTCCTGCTCGGGCGCGCCGCGCGCCGCCCGCCGCCCGCCGCCCGCCGCCCGCCCCCTGCCGGCGGCCGCGGCCAAGGAGAGGCGGCCCCGTGCCCTTCGCGCTTTATTGTTCCGAGCCGAGGCGCGCCGGCCCCGCGGAGGCCTCCGCACCGGCGGGCGGCCGGGGGCGCCGCGGTCACCGCACCAGGTGGAAGGTGAGCCAGTACATGAGCAGGGGCTGCGCCGCCGCCACGGCCATGGTCAGGTACATGCGCAGCTGGTTCCGCGCGCCGCGCACCGGCACGCCCTCGGCCGCCGCGTCCGCCAGGATCTTCAGGCGCAGCGTCCGGATCTGCGGGGAGGGCGCCCTGAGTCCGCGCGGCGGGGCGGGGCGCCGGGCTCGCGGCCCACTTCGCCCGCTCGGGTCCCCTTCGCGCCCCTGGCCCGCCGCCCCCGCCTTCCCCGCTCCCTCCACAGGTTGGGAGCTCTCGCCGGCTCGCTGAGCCTCGGTTTCCCCAGACCTCCTGGCAGGTGGAGGACTTGCTCCTCCCACGGCCTGTGGGAAATGCGGGGCTCCAGGGGAAAGGGGAAGAGGGGAACTGCAGGCCAGAGATGTAGGGCGGGCGGGCTCCCCTGCCCCGCGCTACATCTCTGAGGGCTCACCGGCCACCGGGCCCCACCTTGCCCTCTGCTCCTACATGGGCTGCCACCGAACCCTCCGAGGTCCCAGAGGGACGGTTAGCGTCACCCCCATTTTACAGAAGGAGAAACTGTGACACAGAGAGGAAGGGATTTGCCTGGCAGCCAGCAAAAATAGGGTCACGGGTGCCTGACACACCACAGAGCTCTAACTGGCACCTCCACTTTGGCAGGAGGGGCCCTCAGAGAAGCCACTTCTGAGGCTGCTGACCCTTTTTTATTCTAAGAGAGGTTCTGCAGGAAAGCCCGTGTAGGGAGTTGGGACTTCGAAGGTGATGGCCACCCGAGCGGCCGGGCTGGCTCCTTCTCTCCTGGGTGCCCTGCTAGCCACCTCTTCTCCCAGGAAGCCCTCCCGACCCCGGGCTGGGGTAGACACTCGGGCTCCTGAGTTCAGCAGCTGGGCGCAGGCTTGACCTGCCCCCTGACTTCTCCGCCCAGAGGCCTCCGGGGACCCCCCTGCCCAGGAGGCCTCAGCCCTCCGCCCGCCCTCCCGAGCCCCAGCTCACCATGAACACGAAGATGGACACGCAGCACCAGCCCAGCACCAGGTAGTAGCCGATCTTCCCGAAGAGCAGGCCCGTGAGCACCCCGCCAATCATCCTGGAGGGAGGGGAGGCCAGCTGAGGAAAAGGCCCCCAGGCTAGGGCTGGGCTGGCCGGGAGGCAGGAGGGGACACTCACCCTACATATTTATAGCCTGAGAAGGCCACGAGGTCGATGGTGGTGAGGTCGGTGTTGACGGTGACCAGGTAGAGGCTGAGCAGGATGGCCAGCACTTCCAGGGTCAGCCAGGCCAGCGCTGAGCTCGCCTGCAGCCCCAGGAGGTCGGGGGAGAACCTGGCGGCACCCAAGCACTGCCCGTCACCCGGCTGGGGCGCGCAGGCCCTCCCTGAGCATCGGCCTGGGGACGGCCTTGTTGGGCGGCTGGAGACTTGGCGTGACGAGAAGGACGTGGGCCTGTCCTCACGGGAGACCCGGTCCGCGAGGAAGGCAGAACCTCCTCAGGCAGCCCAGAGATCAGGGCTGGGACGGGGGAAGCAACAGGGGCACCTGACCCAGTCAGGGGGTGTCAGAGGGGATACTTGAGCTGGCCTGGCAGTAAGCAGCTGGCTGGGGACCTTGGTTCTGCAGTGTCCCTAGTGCTTCAACAAGGCATCTGTCGACTCTAATGACAGCTGTTTTCAGGGCCGCGAAGAACAGGAACCTATGAGGAGAGCTGGACACTCGGTCCAGCCTGGGGCACTGTGCAGGAAGGCCTCCCTGAGGCCAGGGCACTGGAGCAGGGACAGCTGAGAGCAGCTGGTGCTCTTGGGCAAGGGAACTGGATGTGCAAAGGCCCGGGGCTGCAGCACCAGGCCCTCTGCAGGCACAGAGCAGACCCGATGAGGACCCAAGTGCAGCAGCACGAGCAGGGGGCAGTGGCCGCTGGGGCCAGTGCAGGGGACTAGCAGCTGCGGCCTGGCGTGGGGACAGGGCGCGACGGACAACTTCTGCGAAGGGCGGGACATGGCCAGGCCCACATCTTCGACAGGCCCTCCTGCCGTGGCCAGGCTGCAGGGGTGTGTGTGGGGCAAGCAGTCAGGAGGGGCGGAGTGAGGATGAGCTGATGGTGGAGCCAGGAGGGAGGGAGGACTCAGTGTCCAGCACGGAGTGCGGGGCGGGCCTGGGAAGAGGGCAGAGGCAGGGCGGCCCGGAGGGCTCTGACTCGGGTCAACCGTGAGCCCACCGGGCTGTTCTGAAAGTGGGAAACCGGGAGCCGTCCCTGCGTGCCCCTCATCCCCCCACCCCACCCCACCCCACCCCACTCTGCCTACTCCAGGCCCATCTTACCTATCTTGGGTCCCCAGGGCGAGGCCGGCCACCAGGATGTACGTGATGAAGGCCATGGCTGTGGGGGCAGACAGACCCGGGTCAGCAGGAGCGGCCACCCTGGGCTGCGGGCACCCACCCTCCGCCCTGACAGGCCCACCCGAGGGGAGGGCGCCAGTGGGGGTCGGCTGACACCTGGAATGTAGAGGTCAGGAGCGTTGATGTCAAAGCGGGGGGCCACTGGCGTGTCCTGCTGGTACTGCACCTCCCAGTCCTGTGGGGACAGTGCGGGGCGCAGGCAGGACCCCCAGAGCTGGGTTCCTCCCGCCCGGTGTAACAGGCCCTCTCCTGGGGCAAATCCGCCCCCTGCGCCCACCCAGAGGCCAGCTCCCCCCTGGGCCGCACCCCAGCGGGGCCAGTGCTGACCTGGTGCAGGTAGGGGAAGAAGAGCAGGCCCAGCTTTCTGCCCACGTACATGGTGTCCACCGCGAAGTAGTACTTGAGCTTGGTGACGGGGATGAAGCGGTCGATCTGTGGAGGCAGAGCTCAGCCTGAAGCCTGATCCCACCAGGCTCCCCCTCGCCCCCCAGCCGGCCACTCACGTTCTTATCGACCAGCTCCTTGCCCTGGGCCGCCAGGCTGCTCCCGTAGGCCATGGCCATGTTGGACATGGGGTCGGCCAGGAAGGCGGCGGGCGGCGTGGTGGAGGCCGCAGGATAGCCCAGGCCGCTGGGTGTCCGCTGGGCCCCGTAGCCCCGGCTCTGGGCTGAACTCGTGTCATCAAAAAGCTGGTGGGGGTCAGCCATGCCTGGCTGGGACGCAGGGACCCTCCGTTTTGAGGCTGCAGAGGGAGCGGGTGGCAGTCGCTGGCTCTGCAGAGCGCTGTCCCGCTGCGGCCTCACTGCGGCAGGCCGGCGGGTGCGGCTCTCACGCTGCCACCCGCCCAGCGCAGCGGGTGCCGGTGGCGATGGCTGCTGGTGGGCTGACAGGAACGAGGGCCTGCTGTGCGCAAAACCCGTACTAGACGGGGTCTCCTCTGTGTCTCGTGCTCAGATGCGATCCCTGCCCCCCAAGATGGGATCCCAGCTGGCCCCGGCCTCTAGCACGGGGTTAGACAGGAGACCGCGGCCGGGACCGCCAAGTGCCTGGGCAAAGGGCACCCCGAGCGGAGGGCAGAGTGGCGCCCAGCCCGGGTCAGCCGAACAAGTCACAACAACTAGCCCAGCCAAGCACCAACCCGTGCCAGGCCCAGTTCTACACCCTGTGGTCACGTCACCCTCACGCCCACCCCTTTCATTTCAGAAGGGACAGTGAGCCCCAAAGGCATTCAGGCCTTTGCCCCAGGCACAGAGAGTCTGAGGCAGGGCCAGGCTTTCAGTCTTCCAAAGCGCCCCGGGCTCCCAGCGGGGAGCGCACTGGGGCAGGTCAGGGAGAGGCGGGGGCCAGGAAGGACAGGAAGGAGGTGGGCCGGTGGGGCAGGAGACAACAGGGGCGCAGCTGCAGGGAACACGCAGATCTGGGCCGGCCCTGCTGCTGCCCAGTCAGGCAGCTCCTGCCACAGAAGTCTCCAGAACCCCCTCTGTGCCAGTGCCACTGTGGGCCCGGGGACAGGCCTGGAGCAGAGCGGTGGGGAGGACCAGTCTGTCTCACGCCTTTCTCTGTCCTCCGTTTTCTCCTCTGTAGACCTGAGCAAAGTGCCGCCCGCCCTCCCCGCCACAGCGCGAGCCCCTGGGCTTCTCTCTCTGACCTGAGCCTGGAGACCCAGGCGCCCTCAGCCCCAAAGAAAGTGGCCCTGGCCCCGGCCCACTTCTCCTTCCCCACAGTCCGTGCGACCCTTCCCTCTGCCCCGCCACCCCTCGGACTTGGCGCGTGGGTTCTGTCCTCAGCGCCTCTCTGCACTGCCCGTGAGGCCATTCTCCACTCTCACACGGTGGCCTCAGCGGCACTGTCCCCAGCGTGACTTCCAACTCTGCTCTCTCGGCGTCTGAGCACTGAGCCTCTTCCTCCCTCCCGTCTGAGCTCACAGACCCCTCTGGGGCACCTCTGTGTGTGAAGCTCTGTGGAAGCTCCACCAAAAAGACAAACTCTCCCGCCTTCGCAGGGCTGATGGCCTCCTGATCTGTCCTTCTCCTGATCTGTCCTTATTTCCAACTCCCCAAAACGCGTGACCCAATTTTCCACCCTTGGCCTCAACTCATCTAGGGCGATCTCGCCCGCCCACAGCTCTTGCAGCCACAGTGTGCCTTGGGCGCTGGGCTGTCCTAGCTGCTCCGGCTGCCCCCTCTGTCTGTAGCCCCAGGTTCCACGTCTGGCACCCAAGCAGTGGTTAGCCCCCCACCCATGTCTCCATGTGACCCTCGTTTAGGTGTCCTATCGCCGGGTCCCCCTTTCACTCTTGGCCCTACCAAGCCTTCTCTCCAGTTGGCATCCAGGATGACCTTTTTAAATGCAAAAGAGAACGGCTCACATCCTCAGCCTAAGATCAGTGCTGGTGCTGAGAATAAAATCCCAGTGCTCTCGCCTCAGCACGACCCAGCCAGGCCACCCACTCTGGTTTGTCACCACTCCCCGGCCCTGATGCTGCCGAGCGCCTCACACACGCACTGCGAGCACCGTGGAGCGCCTCCCGCTCAGATGAGAGCCTGCAGCAGGCTCTGGCCCACCGCAAATGTTCCCTTCTCGGAGAAGGCCTCACTCCTCCACACCAAGGGCCAGCCCCAGGCTGCTGTTCTTTCTCATCACATCCAGTGGTTCGGCTTTCCCTTCTGAGCACTCACCAGCATCGTTTCTAAATATGTAAAGTCTATTCACTGTCTGCTTGTTTCCTTGGCACACACCTCTCATGTTTTCCCCTCTCACCAAAGATCCCTTTTCTGGGCTAATTCCTCATCATCAATGCACCTCTTCCAGTGAGCTTCACTGACAGCCCCAGACTGGGTCGTCTGCCTAACCTGAGTTAACACTCCTCAGTCATAACCCTGCTGCTTGTGCTTCCCCCTTTCTGACCCTACCTCCTGCCCCTGCTTCTCTCATCATAACCCTGGATGGTTGCTGCCTTCTGCTGGGTACTGGTAGCAGCACGAGGGCAGGAACCAGGGCTGTGTGGGCACTGCTGTGCCCCCAGCATCGCTGCCCACAGGGCCGGCCAGCCACCTCACTGAGAGTGACGTGAGGAACCAGCACATCGTGTTCCCTTGACAGAAAGGCTCTTCCACCCCCAGCCGTATCCTAGATTACTCCCTTTACGATCCTAACTACTCCCCATATTACCTTGCACGCTCGTTCACTTCCTAGTTTAGTGTCTGCGACTCACTAAACGCTGAGCTGTAAGTTAACAAGGACCAGGGCTATGCTGGTTACTGCCGTGTACCAGATTCCAGCACAGGGCTTGGCACAAGGGAGCTCAGAGGCGGGACTGAATGAATAAAAGACGCTGCAAGCTCACAGAGAGGAAGAGAGAATGAAAGAGAAACAAATCAGAGAGTCCGAAGAGGGGCTTAACTGCACAATAAATACAGATTCAAATCAGGGCTGAACGGCCCTCTACACCCGTGCGAGGCCGTGAACTCCTAGTGCGGGACGTGGGCGACTGCCCGAGGCCACGGAAGGGTGGGGAGCAGACTGATCGCAAACTGGAAATGAATGAAAGCCGCGCTCTCTGCAATCACATAATATCCTGCCCAAAGTTGTCTTCTAAAGGACTCCCCTAAAGGAAGAAAAAAGAATCGGCCCCCCGCGCGCCCCGACCCCAACCTGGCATCCCTAGCGGTGCATACCTCAAACCTCCACCAGATCCCTGACCTCCGACCTACGGCGACCTCGCCAACCGCCGCGACGCCCCCGCCCCGCCCCCGCCCGCCCGAGGTCCAGGGCTGGCCACGTACGCCACTTACGCTGACGGGGAGTCCCCGCCGCCCCCAAGCCTGCCGAATGCATCCTTCGTCGCCGCCGCTGCTGCTACCGCCGCCGCCCCAGCCGCGGTTCGAAATGTGCCCGCCCGGCTCCCGTAGGGACGCCCCACCGGTGCTGCGACAGCCAATGGGAGTCGTGATCGCGCTGAAGCCACGCCCACTCACGGGTGGCGGAGATAAGCTGGCGCTGGGTAAGAGGCGGGGAGCGGAGGTCCGTGACGCAAGGAGAGGGTCGCGACGGGGCGGGGAGGGGGCGGAGCGCGGAGCTAGCCACGAAGTCGGTGCCGTCGTGCATTGTGGGAAATGTATCGAGCGTAGAGGTCGATGGGAAATGGAGTTCTCTACGGACACGGGCTCAATTTTGCTGGTGAGGGCGCTGAGGAGTCAGGGAGAGGTTCTCCAGACGGGCTAGACAGTTTTGCGGATTCTAATGTTCATACAATTCTTGCAGACTTTAAATATTCAAGTGAACTAGAGAAAAGGACATCCAACTAGTTAGGTGGGAAGAACCAAGTGTCTTTCTTGGATGTTATCTTTAGATGATTTTGCAAAAGTTTTAAAAGTGCCCTTTGAGGTCACCTGGTTTTTCCCAAAACTCACAACTCCCAGAGACTCAGCACACACAAGCGCGCCTACAAGCCAGGAACCCTGGAAATTAAGCTTCATTAGCCTCCTCTCTGTCCTGCGGTCTCCCCCTGGACCCCCCTTTCTGTCCTCAGTTTCCGCCACTTATCGCAGGCAAAAATAATGGTAGTGGTGACTTCTGGGCAGTGATAGCACTCCGGAAGGATGTCAGCAAGTGACCCTGTCATTGTGACTTTCCCTTTCTTCCTCTGAGACATTGTTCTTTCTGGGGACTTTGAGGACAGTTCTCCTCTCTGAGTTAAGAGCCTTGGCTCAATGCAAGTTCACAGAAAAGTGAATGAGGTGCCCCTGTTCCTCTTCTGCACCCATTTGTCTCTTGGGTCCCACCACCATTTCTTCTCTTAGCCCTCCCTCTGTGTGTGTGTGTGTGTGTGAGAGAGAGAGAGAGAGTAATAAAGCACGTATTTTTGCTTTCCTGGTGGCCTCATGTTAACCCCTGATTAGTTGTGGGACTATTTTTAAGGCTCAGTTGTCTTATCTGTTTAAGAGGAACGACAGAGGAGGAGTGGAGGATTCCGTGCAGCTCTAGCCACAGGGCTCGGCATATGCAAGCCTTTGCTCCCTGGCAGCTACTGCTACTGTTTCTATTATCAGGTGCCTCTTCCTGTGGGTTGTCTGCCCCCAGTTGGGCACTCATCCAAGAACTGAGGCAGTTTTATAAACAGACCCTTCGGGGTGCTTAGTCCGGCCCCAAACCCTACTTCTCTGCTTGTCAGATGTGGTCAGAGCGCAGTCAGGGAGGGAGTGTGCTGAGTTACAATCGGAGGTGGACGTGGAGGGAACGGGAAGAAAAGTCCCTCTTAAACAGAGCCACATATCTGTGGTTCTGCCAGAAAAAGGGGTCCTTCTCACGCCTCTCCACGCTTCATGCCTCCGTCCAGGTAGCCCCTTCCTCCGGAAGCTCTCCAGACCTCCTTAAACTGCATCATTTTCGCCCTTTGGCTTCGGCAGTCCTTATGCTTTCTCCATCCCCGCTCACTCTACCTGCACCTCGCCGGTCACAGCCCTTGACTCTGGATTGCCACCGTGTTGATGTGTACCCCCTCCCCCCCCGCCCCTCCAGAGCAGGGTCCAGGACTGTCCAGGTCCCAGCATTTCCCAGCAAATGGCCAGGCACGATGTGGGTACTGAGCAAAGACCCATTCTGTCCCTGTCGGGGGTCCCACTACTTGGCCAACAGAGCGAGGACTGGAGCGGGCCTCCCACGGCCACGCTTCCTGGCCAAGTGCCCACTGTCCGCCATGGCTTGAGGGGCTGGGAAGCGGGGCCTCCTCGGTGCGCCAGGGGAAATTTGGATTCTCTCTAACAGAGGGAGCCGTGACTCCCGGGAAGAAGACCCCACTCTTGGCGTCTTGCCCGCCCAGCGTCCGGGACGCTGGGCTCCACCCTCAGAACAAACACCTGGAGTTTGGGCGTGCCTCAGTTTCCCGGAGGCGGGGCGCTCTTCCACCTCCGCCCCTCCTCTTTTTCCTTTCTTTCTCTTTGGGGCGCTCGCGGCCGCAGCTCGTGCGCTTCCGGAACTGAAACTAGGCTCCGGGCCGTCGAGAGGCCGGGCCCACGTCAGCGGGGCCGCCGGGGACTGTCGGGGAGCGGGCGGCGGCGGGCGCCATGCGGCGGGGCGCGCTCCTGGCGGGCGCCCTGGCCGGGTACACCGCGTACCTGGTGCTGGGCGCGCTGCTGGTGGCGCGGCTGGAAGCGCCGCACGAAGCTCAACTGCGAGCCGAGCTGGAGAGACTGCGGGAGCAGCTGCTGCAGAACAGCCCGTGCGTGCCCGCCCCGGACCTGGACCACTTCGTGGAGCGGATGCTGGAGGCCGGGCGGCTGGGGCGCGCCGCGCTCACCAACACCTCGGACCACTCCTGGGACTTTGCCTCGGCCCTCTTCTTCGCCAGCACGCTAGTCACCACCGTGGGTACGTGAGCGCCGACCCCACCCTCCGAGCAGCGGCGAGAGCCCGGACTCCGGCTCGTGCTGCCAATCTGGGCATCCAGGAGCCCTCCCGAAATACCTCTAACACGGCGGATCGCTCCCGCTCCCTACCGGGCCCGGGGTACCCCCCACTCCCCCCAGTGAGGACTGGATCTGCCTCCCTCTCTGAAGTCTCCATCCCAGGCCGTCCTCCCTGTAGGTGACACCCCAGTTCTGGCCCACACCAGGGCTGCCCTCTGAGCATCCCGGACCCCATTTCTCTGCCTTAACCCTCTGGGAGACCCAGGTTCTTCCAGTCTCCTCTGGGTCCAGCTGGAGGACCTTGATCCTCTGGGTTTGGGTCTCCGTCATGCAAGCACCTGTCCTCGGGACAGACGTCTCCTGACTCTCCAAAAACTTCCTCCCGGACACTTCTTACGAAGCCCTGCCTAACCTCCTGACCTGGTCCGATGAGTGACACCCTGAATCTCCAGATCCCCTCCGGGCGCATGGCTAAAGACCACCCTGACAGTCCAGATGGAGCGCCCTCAGGAAGGGCTTGGGGCCCCCTCCCGAGACTGGGGGGTGGGGGGTGAGGGGACGGGCCCTCTGGGCCGAGCAGATTCCCAGGGAGGGTACCTGCCCTTTTTTTTTGTTTTTTTAAAAATTTATTTATTTATGCTTTCAAGAGCTGGGGTACAGGCCAGGAAGGTGGGCAGTGAGAGGAGCCACCAGGCATAGAGCGGGGAGCAGAGCAGGCAGATCCACTGAAACACACTGCTGAGGGGAGCAGCGGGCGAGGCAGGAGAGGTCTGCTGCGCCATGGGGGTGCCCTCCCTGGCTGGCGGCAGGGATCGAACGAGTGCTGTAGTAACTGTGGTTTGCTTCATAGTGCATTGCTTAACCCGCTGCGCCACCAGGGAGGCCCGGTCCCTGCCCTTCTGCAGACTAACACCACCCCTTGCCCTCTCTGCACCCCAAACTCCCAGACAGGAACCCTGACTTAGGACACAGGACCCATCTCCATCTACCCCACACCGTCTTAACGTGTCTCTTATACTGGGGAGCCCTCAGTTCAGGGTTTTCCTCCAAGTAGGGATGACGTTATTGGGGTTCCCAATTCAGCACCCCCAGCTGCGGATGTGTAGGAGGCCCCCACCATGGAGGGAGGCCCCACTAACTGTTTTCAGCCAGAAGTTCCCCACTGGGACTACCCCACCTCTCCCCAAACCCTCACCTCAGCAAGAACCTCTGGGGCTTTTCAACCAGGGACTCTCCTTAGGGCCACTCTGAACCTGGCACAGGGAGCTGAGACCCCCTCTGGCTCTGACAGAGGGATTTCCGAGTCACCCCTCCTGCCAGGGACTTGCACTTGGAAGCAGAATCTCCCTGCCCCCCACAGGAAGCCGCCCCCTCAGCTCTGCTGCTCCCCCTGCCCAGAGCCCCCGCCCACCCTGGTGTTCCCAAAAAAGAGAATCTCCTGGGTACCGGGACCCCTCCAGTCTCTACCAGACCCTCACCTGGGACCTGGCCCTTGCACCAGCCTGCTCTGGACCCCAAGTCCGGCCCTCCCTCGGGGTGCTCCAGACCTCTGCACCCCAGCACCCACCTCGGCACACACTCAAGAGCACCCTTGCTTTCCGCCTAGACCCCTCCGCGAGGACCCGAACACGGCCCCTGCCTTGGCCCCTGAGCACTGTCTACCCCGCAGGCTTCTTTGGGCTTAGCAGCCCCCTCTGCTGAGGACTGTCCTCCCCCCCAGCCCCCGTTTGAGAGCCAGAAAACCCCACTGTGCCTGTCCCCTCTTCCTCTGGACCCAGGATCCTTTTCAAGCCAAGACACCCCTAATTTAAGTTTATGACTCAGGTCCCCTTCTCTGCCCCTCTGCTCCGCACCCCACCCCCACCCTGCCCCTCTGCCTGGAGTCAGTCCCTGCAGCTCCCAGCTTCCCCTTTGTCTCATTGTTGGGGGAGGGGAGCTGAGGCAGGGCTCCCCTAAACTCCTAACTCTAGGAGGGGGCCTTGGTGCCCCCTCCTGTGGACAGGTAAACCCACAGCAGCCGTGGGAGGCTTCTCACAGACTCCTGAGTCCGTGACCTTCCGCTGCTTGCCCTTCCCTGCGGGCTAGGCTCCCCTGACCTGCTTCTGGACTTCACTGGCTCACGCCACAGTCTCCCTCCGCCTCCTCCCAGCTCCTGGCTTCTGAGCCTGCCCCAGGTGGCTGGGTGAGCAAGCCAGGCCCCAGGCAGACAGCCTAGGTTCACAGCCCGTCCCGCTGCTGCTCCTCTCTGCGCCTCAGCGTCATCCGTCGCCTGTAAAACGGGCTAATAACACGCCCAGTTCACAGCAGCACTGCCGCTCACGGGCACCGGCCACGCGGGCTTAGCCCACTGAGCGGCCCGGCAGCTGTGTGAGGAGGAGCCATCCGCAGCACTGTGCTGACAATCTGAAGAAGGCCCAGAGAGGCCGGACAGCTGGTCCAAGGCCGCACAGCTGGAAAGGTGTGGTGGGGATTTGTTGGGTTTTTTTTCCCTCCCATTTTTTCTTTTTAAAAAGATTTTATTTATTTATTTATACATACAAGAGCTGGAGCACAGGCCAGAGGTGTGGGGGGTGAGAGGATTTACCAGAGACAGAGTGGGGAGCATAGGCCAATCCACCGAAATAACACTGTTGAGGGGAGCAGGGGGCGAGGCAGGAAAGGTCTGCCTTGCCATGTGGGTCCCCTCCCTGGCCAAGGATCGAACTCAGGCCTTATTGGTGGTAGCGTTGAGATCTAAGCCCTAGGTTACCAGGAAGGCCTTTCTTTTTTTTCAGTTAAGCTAAATCTGAAAGATTAGATGCATCAGGTTGGCATGTTATATTACTGCTCACAGGATTCCTCCCCACTAGTCCCTTGCCCTCCCCCCTTGTGCTGGAGATTTGAAATAAGACCATCAGGTCTCAGAGTCTCATGCTCTTTTTTTTTTTTTTAAAGATTTATTTATGCATACAAGAGCTGGGGTACAGGCCAGAGTCGTGGGAGGTGAGAGGATTCGCCAGAGACAGAGTGGGGAGCAGAACAGGCAGACTGACTGAAACACACTGCTGAGGGGAGCACCGTGCGAGGCAGGAGAGGTCTGCTGCGCCATGTGGGTCACCCCCTGGCCGGTGGCAGGGATCGAACTCGTGCTGCAGTGGCTGCGGTTTGCTTCATAGCGCGTTGCCACCAGGGAGGCCCAGAGTCTCATGCTCTTAACCAGTACTCTCCTCTGGCTTGCGTGGAGAGGGCGATGCATGTGTATTGATGAAGGAAAATTCTGACACTTGTTAAAAATGCCAAGTTGCGGCAGTGGGGGAGAGCGGCTGAGCTCCGAAGAGAGCACGGTGGGCACTTGGAGCTGAGTGAGGCGGTCACGGTGGGGGACACGCTGAGGACTGAGATGCAAGGACTTAGCTGTCAAGGGCGGGGCTGAGGCGTGGGGTGAGATACCGGAAGCAGGAGGCTCCTCCCTAAGTGGACAGGATTCCTGCTAGAACTAGGTCTAGTCGAGAAAACAGCTCCGAGGAGCCTCCTCCAAGCCCGGTCAAAGAGCGAGGCCTTGTCGGTGCGAAGTGCAGGTCGTAGTGCGTGGCTGAGCCTCAGCGGCCATGGCGTTGGCGCTGAGGCCGGAGCTCTGAGTGTACCTGGACGCATCCGGGACCCCGTGGCCACAGCACCCCTGGTTTGGTCACAGCCCTTTCTGGGAAAGACCTGGAGCCAAGACCTGTGGCAACTGAGGCCAGGGCGGCGCCCTCCCCGCCCCCTGTCCCCCAGAATTTGGGACTAGAGAGGAAGAGCCATCTCAATCATAGTGACTCCTCCCAGGCCTGTGCTTGGTGCTCCACCCTGTCCCAACTGGTCAGGTTTTTACTGTGGCACTGGAGGAGAGGGCTGTGGCTGAGCCCATTTTGCAGGTCCCTGAGGGACAGGCTCAGGGAATCACTTGGTCACGGTCACGCAGTGAATCCATGGCAGCGTATTTTGAGACAGTAGGTTCTTTGAGGTAGGAAGTTGAGGCTCGAAGCCCCCATTCTGGTCTAGCTCGGCTTTTTCTGTTCGTAAGGATTTCACGTGCTTTGGAAATCTGCCGTTGCAACCAGGCTGCTGGAGTTTCTCCATCAAATCGTGGTAGGAATGAGAGTTGTAGTCATAAGTGATAACTCTTAATTGCTTATTTAAGTTGGAAATTTCTTTCTTGCTCATATTCAAGGCAGTCAGCCCAAGACTGGGATGGTGCTGCCTAGTCAGGGACCTTCATAATGCCTCTGTGCACGCTTTTCATTCCCAAGGTTGCCTCATGGGCTAAGGTGGCTGCTCAGCTCCAGCCCTCGTGCCTGTGTTCCAGCCAGCAGGAGGAAGGAGGATAGAATGGACATTGGCAGCCCCCTCTCTTTAAGAAAACTTCCTGAAAGTTATTTACTTTTTATAAACCGTAGATTAGTTATGAGTCACACCTAGCTACTGGGAGGAAGGAGTGTCTTTATTCCAGGTAATCACATGTCTAACAGAAACTAAAGGATCCTTTTTCCCCCCAATTTTCTTTTACTGTGGTAATTTAAGTATAACATAAGATGGACTCTCTTAACCATCTGTAAGTACAGACTTCCCGGCATTAAGTGCATTTCTGTTCTCATGCAGCCATTGCCACCGCCATTTCCAGGACTCTCTTCATCTTCCCCATCTGAAACTCTGTCCTCATTAAACAACTCCGTATCCTCAGCCCCTGGCAATCACTTCCAATTTCTGTCTCCATAATGTTGACTGCTATCATGTAAGTGAAATTATGCATGTTTAATTTTTTATGACTAGCTTATTTCACTTAGCATAATATCCTTGAGGTCCATCCATGTTAACGCACGTTATAATGTCCTTTCAAGGCTGCATAATATTCCATTGCATGTATATTACTTTACACACACATCTGCCTGTACATCACATTCTACTCAGCTATCGGGGTCACATAAGCATCCTGCTGGCTGTTCTGAGTGATGCTGCTGGACATGGGTATACAAGTGTCTCTTCAAGCCTCTGCTTTCAAGTCAGGTGATCCTTCTGTATAGAAGGCAGACACAGGCGAGTGCCCGTCATGTGTGCAATGCTGTCCCCTTTTATGACCGATCCAGGGCCGGGTCTGCAACCTCTTGGGCGAGACAGTTTTACTGTTAACATAAGCCAGGCCCTCTACTACCCCGGTCATATCTCTGAGACTTTGGCTGATTCATTTGGGAGCCGGTCTCACCAACATTTGAATTCCCTTTTATCATATTTCTGCTTGCAGAACCCTCACCCACACTGACTCTAGTGTCTTCCGTCGGTCTTCTAGGAGCCTGGCGGGGCTTGGTACTCCCAGTTTAGAGTACAGGAAACGGAGGCTTCGGGCCCAACTACAGCCTACACCCCTCATTCATCAGTGTACCCATTCTGTCCCAGATACCAGGGCCACCGCCGTGAACAAAGCGGACAGAAGCCCCTGCCCATGAAGAGCTGGTATTCTGGTGGCAAGACACACGGCAAGCAATAAGTCAGCCGGAGTGTGTGCTAGGAAATGTTAAATGCAATCCAAACAAAAGAGGGCATAACAATTTAAAATAAGGTGGTCAGGGAAGGCCTTACTGAGAAGGTGGCATTTGAGGGGACACCCAATGGGGGGAGATGGGAAGTGTGTGGAACCTGGGGGGAGAACATCCCATGGGGAAAGAACAGCCAGTGCAAAGGCCCTGG
This sequence comes from Galemys pyrenaicus, assembly GCA_019455555.1. Classification (NCBI taxonomy): domain Eukaryota; kingdom Metazoa; phylum Chordata; class Mammalia; order Eulipotyphla; family Talpidae; genus Galemys; species Galemys pyrenaicus. The sequence continues at coordinate 4,257,935 of JAGFMF010011389.1, forward strand.
GGTGGGACCGTGCTGCCATATGTGGAAACCTGCCGGTCACGATGAAGACTTTGACTTTTCTCTGAGGTGATGGCGTCACGAGAGGGTTGAGCAGGGAAGGGGCAGGCTTGAGTCAGCTGTTCCATGGGCTGAATCTGATGAACAAACTGGAGACCAGGGTGGGGGCAGAAGGGAGACCAGGGAGGAGGTTGCTGGGTAGGCTGGACTGGGGTGAGGCCGGAGGGGTAAGGCGGGTGAAGTGGATGGGTGGGGGACCTGTTTGAAGACGGAGACAGCAGGGTTCACCGGCAGACGGATATGGGTGCGGGGAGGGTTCAAGGAGGTTGCTGAGGCCCTTGGCTGAGGGGCAGAGTCTGGAGGTGCCATGGCCCGAGAAGAGAATGCAGGTGGGCGGGTTTGAGGGAGAAAGGACCTCTAAGTTTAGGGTGACCACAGACCCTGGAGCAGGGGTGCAGGATGCCCCCCTTATTCCCGCAGGCTACGGGTACACAACGCCGCTGACGGACTCAGGCAAGGCCTTCTCCATCGCCTTCGCGCTCCTGGGTGTGCCGGTCACCATGCTGCTGCTGACCGCCTCGGCCCAGCGCCTGTCGCTGCTGCTGACCCACGCGCCCCTGTCCTGGCTGACCGTGGGCTGGGGCTGGGCCCCCCGGCGGGCGGCCCGCTGGCACCTGGTGGTCCTGTTGGGAGCCGTGGGGACCGTCTGCTTCGTGGTGCCAGCTGCCATCTTCGCCTACCTTGAGGAGGCCTGGAGCTTCCTGGACGCCTTCTACTTCTGCTTCATCTCCCTGTCCACCATCGGCCTGGGCGACTATGTGCCGGGGGAGGCCCCCGGCCAGGCCTACCGGGCCCTCTACAAGGTGCTGGTCACAGGTGAGTGCAGCGGCTGGCTGGGCGGTGTGGGCGGAGAACAGCCCGGCCCTGAGGGCCCAAGGGACCTGGTCCCAGCCCAGTGGGGATGTGAGGGGAGCGTGATGGCCGCGCTGGGGACCCCTAGACTGAGCCCACACGCCCTCTGCTCTCCGCAGTCTACCTCTTCCTGGGCCTGGTCGCCATGGTGCTGGTGCTGCAGACTTTCCGCCACATGTCCGACCTTCACGGCCTCACGGAGCTCATCCTGCTGCCCCACCCGTGTCCTGCCAGCACCGGCGGGGACGAGGACGATCGGGTGGACATCCTGGGCCCCCCGCCAGAGCCGCGCCAGCAGCTCACCGCCGACTCCCACACCGACTACGCCTCCATCCCCAGGTAGCCGGGGTGGTGCCGCGAGCCTGGGTGCACCTGGCCCGCGGCCGAGGGACCCCGAGCCCGGAGCTGGATCCCCGAGCCTCCAGGGGCGCACGCTGGGGGTCAGGAGGCACTGCCGCCACCCGCCGGCCTTCCTTTCACCGGGCTCGCTGGGCACCAAGTGGCTCTCCATCTCCCCCACTCTGGCTCTCCGGCTCTCTCCCCATCTCGTTTCTCATCCTTTTGCTCCCCGATCTGCCTCTTACTCACCTCTCAACACCTGCCGGGCTGCTAGCTCAGACCTGCTCTTGAGCTTTAGAACAGTCACTACACTGTGGCTGGCCTCTCGGAGCCCTGACCTCGTCTGTCCCGTGCAAAGAATATATTCACTCATCCCAAACTCCCTTTGTGCCAGCCCCGTGCTGGGCAGTGCATGGGACAAAGTAGCAGTCAAGATGGCCCCGGGTGCTGCTCTCAGGCCAAAGTCCAGTGATGTTCCCTGCAGGGACAGCCCAGACCAGGCACAATGTCAGCGGAGGAGGCAGAGTGATTAGGGGTGATGGAGAAAATGCTGCCTGGAAAGTCAGGGAGGGCTTCCTGGAAGAAGGGCCAACAGCCCCGAAATAAGAAGTAGTCTGAGATGAAGGTGGATCTGACTGGCTTTTCCTAGGTGTTTCTGGGGAGTAGGACCTGTCCAGAGAGCTCTGGATGGGCCTGGGTAAGGTCTTCCTGGGCTCCACACGGCTCAGAAGGTGCTGCTGTCAGCCACACCACCACTCTGACAGCTGTCTGTGCCCGGGCACCGCGAGCCATTTTGCATAAGGTACACTGGATTTGGGCCCGACTGCCAGGACTCAAATCCTGACCCAATCACATCTTGCCTGTGTCCTCAGAAGTCACTTCCTCTCTGTGAGCCTCAGTTTCACATCTGTAAGATGGCGATAGTAATCCCACCTACTTCGAAAGCTGATTTCTCTGGGTATTTACCTAAAAAATACAAAAACACTATTTTGAAGATCTATAGACACCCCATGTTTATTGAAGCACTGTTGACAATAGCCGAGAACTGAGAACGACTTAAGAGCTCATCAGTTGATGAATGGATAAAGAAGAGGAGGTGTACAGACACAATGGAATACTATTAAGCTATAAAAAAGGTGAAAACCTGTCTTTGGCTACAACACAGATGAACCTCCAGCATTAGGCTTAGTGAAATGAGCTGGATGGAAGGACAAACACCATATGGCTTCACTCTTATGTGGCAAACAGAGAAAACAGATGAACTGGATAAAGCAAAAATAAATTTTTGAACTATTTAAAAAATGATTTCACAAGTCTGCCATGTTATTCTATGGCCAGACCCTGTTCTGGGTATTTACAAATGATACTATCCGCATCCCGTTTCGACAGGTGAGGAAACCGAGGCACAGGTAGCAGGAGAGCCCTCGCTTTGACACAGAGCTAGGAGGAGACTGACTTTGTTTGTCCTGCCAAGTTTTCCCTCTCCCAAGATGGTTCCTCAGTAGTAGCACTTACTGCCAGCAGCCCATCCACTGAGCCCTAGGAGGCGACAGGAGGGAGGTGACTGTAAGCCGGGCCTTGAGGACAGGTTTTGTGAGCAGAAGGAAGCGCGGTGTGCACAGGCCTGGTGGCGGGAAAGCGTGTCAGGCAGCAGCGTGGGGCAGGCAGTTAACTAATGCGTATGGAGTGAGTGGGAAAGGGGGCGGGACTGCGGGCTTGGCCCCACCTTAAGTGGCCTTAAATGACCAATTGTGCAAATTTGGTATCTCTTTTTTTTTTTTTTTAAGATTTATTTATGCATACAAGAGTTGGGGTACAGGCCAGAGTCGTGGGAGGTGAGAGGAGTCACCAGAGACAGAGTGGGGAGCAGAACAGGCAGACTGACCGAGACACACTGCTGAGGGGAGCAGCGGGCGAGGCAGGAGAGGTCTGCTGCGCCATGTGGGTCCCTCCCTGGCCGGCCGCAGGGATTGAACTCCTGCTTCAGTGGCTACGGTTCTAGGATTTGCTTTATAGTGCGTTTCTTAACCCGCTGCACCACTAGGGAGTCCCCTTGGTCTCTCTCTTGGGGACACTAGAGAGCCAGAGCAGCGGAGGGCCATAGATGGATTTGGGGTGATACGTAGAGTATACAGAGGTAGGCCAGAGGGCAACGCTGAGGCCAGTGAGAGGGAAAGGCTGCAGTGGGGGCAAAGCCAGGGGCAGGGGTGGGTGAGCAGGGCCAAGGGATGGGAAAGAGGCCCTTGTGTTCACGGACCACTGGTCTTACACACTAGGGAGGGCCGGACCAGGACAAGGCCCAAGGGGCGGCCACTGCAGACCGACGTGTGAAGGGAGACACCAAGGTTAGGCGGTGTGAGGGCTAGAGGAACACCCTGGAGAAGGTATAAAGAAGCCACAGGAGGGGTCTCCCTGGCGGCGCAGTGGAGGCCGTAACGCATCAGCAACGCACTGTGAGGCCAACGCAGCCGCTGCAGCATGAGTTCGATCCCTGCCCCCGGCTGAGGAGCTGACCCACAGGGCGCAGCAGACCTCTCCTGCCTCCCCCACTGCTCCACTTAGCAGTGTGTTTCAGTCCATCTGCCTGTTCTGCTCCCCACTCTGTATCTGGTGGATCCTCTCACCCCCTCTACATCTCTGGCTTGTACCCCAGTTCTTGTACATGAATAAATAAATCTTAAAAAAAAAAGTCACAGGATGCCTAGAACAGGGGCTCGGGTGGGCAAGGCAGGAGACAGGTGAGGGGCAAGAGTGGGGGGACATGAGTGGGAGCGGCAGCTCTGGGTGGGAATGACGAGAGAAGACCAGGCTTGAGAAACCAGCATCAGGGTATCTCTGTATTGCTAGCAGTAAGGAGACTTTGGCTTCACGTGACAAACCCCTGAGCGGCGCTGACAGAAACCGTGTGGTGATTGTGCATGGCACACAGCGCCAGAGTTGGGGGACGAACCCACAAGGGTATAATCCACAGCTCCCAGAGGACCGTGCGGCCCCCAGAAACCTTCGCTCTGCTCTGCCACCCTCTGCTGATGGTTTGGTTTCTGTGGCCTCCGCTCGTGGTCCCAAAGTGGCTGCCACATGGTCCACACATTATAACCAGACAATAACTTGTCATGCCAGGAGGGAAGCATCTCTTCCTGTGTCACCTTTTCCAAAGCAAGGAAACCCTTTCCCACATCCCCAGCAGACTTCCTCTCCCCTGTCACTGACCAGAGAGGTCGGTCACGTGTCCGTTCTGAACCAATCACTGGCCAGAGTGATGTAGCCTCTGACTAGTTGGATTCCGCAGGATGCTCCCTGCCCCCAGGACGGAGGCCGGCTGAGGTCTTGGCTTAGAGTCTGGTGGATGCTGGACCAGAACTGGGCTTCTCTCAGAGAGGCAGAAGTTTGGGAGAACGGTTGGCCATGAGTCGTCGAGAACCGTGGTGGGGGCGGCACCTGAGTAATGGAAGCCTGGCTGAGGCTGTTCAGGTAAAAGAAATGGCAAGCTGGTAAAATTAAAGTTGTCCCAAATCCCGTTTGAACAGGTGGGTTAATTCATGAACCGGTGAGCCCTTTCCCAATATCCTGTCCAAATAATTTGGTCCACTGCCATGAGGTGCCATGTGAGACAAAGAGCATTAGATCCTGACCATTTGTCCCCCAAATTCCGAGGGGAGAAGGCTAAGCGCCCAGTTGGCACGTGACCAGTCTGCACTGCCTGGGCACAGCACCCAGAACAGGTATGATGCTGTCCTCTGCTCCACTCTGTGCTCTTTTTTTTAAAAAAAAAAAGATTTATTTATTTATGCACACAAGAGCTGGGGTACTTATTTATTTATGCACACAAGAGCTGGGGTACAGGCCAGAGTCGCGGGAGGTGAGAGGATTCACCAGACAGAGTGGGGAGTAGAACAGGCAGATGGACTGAAACACACTGCTGAGGGGAGCAGCTGGCGAGGCAGGAGAGTTCTGCTGTGCCATGTGGGTTTCCCCCCCTGGCCAGCAAGCAGGGATCGAACTCGCGCTGCAGTGGCTGCGGTTTGCTTCATAGTGCGCTGCTTAACCCACTGCACCACCAGGGAGGCCCCATGTACCTCAGCTCTTGTATGCATAAATAAAGGAAATCTTTTTAGAAAGAAAGAAAGAAACCCCTGTAGACTAGCACTTTCTCGGCCACCAGCCTTCCTGGCTTCCATGGGGGTCACTGCCAACCTCACTACTAAAGCCAGCAGCTCAGCAGAGGGTTGGGGGGTTGGGGGGGGCGGGAACGACAGCTGCTTCTCATCTTGAGAGAGGTGCCACGTGATCTGGCTTTTGCCACTTCTCCTCTCCTATTCCTTTGGAAAAATAAAGCAGACCCTGTTCAGTTCAAAACACTTTATAAAAGAAAAAGAAGTGCACGCTAGAGAAATTGCAAAAGGTGCAAAAGTGGACAGCAGAAAATCAGTTTTTCTCCCATGCTCAGGCTGAATGGACTGGTTTTTCAGGTCTCCTTCCAGACACGTAATAGCTGGACTCTGTGTGAAGTTTATTTTGTCTTTCACGCCACACAAGTCTCCATGTATGGAAAAGTGGTTACAATTACACACTGTGGAGGCAAAGTCCCTGGGTGTAAATCTGAACTCGTCAGCCCCAAGTTCTGTGGCTTTGGCCAAGCGACTCTACCTCCCTGTGCCTCAGTTTGCTCATCTGAGAAGTGGGATGATAACAGCACCCACCTCCTGGGCATGTCAGAGAAGTAAGCAACCTAATATTTGTAAGGTTCCTGGAACAGTGTGTGGCACTCAAAATGTTGGCTGGTTGTTGATTATCCTCATTTCTGCACGTTTCCTTTTAATGTAATACAAAAATATGTAACTAGGTAATTTTCCAATATTTTTATTCCTATACCTTGTTTTTCCATTTTACATGTTTTTAGCTATAATATACAGTTTTATCTACCTTTTCTAATATCATCCTCATCTCTGCACTTTGCTCTTTTCACCACCAGCCCAGTGGCGTTCAGAGATGATTACAGAGACATACAGTGTCTCCTGTCCCTTTTTTTGTGCCTACGGTGGCTCCTCTAGGACACATTTCCTGTTAGTTCGGCTTCCCTTTTGTGGAAATGGCTGGTTGCCAGTCTTGCTGGCTTCAGAGAAGCTGTGGGGTGCACCTTGTGTCCCAAAATCTAACAAAGACACCTCCCCCTGATGGCACTGTCCCTCACCAGGAAGCCCCATGGAGAGACCCCCAACCTCTGTCGTCTCAGGATGTCTAGAAGGCGCTTCCTTTCTTCCATGAAGGCCTCTGCCCGGCCTGTGAGAGTGGACTGGGGGACAAGAGGACAGATTGCCACTGGCTGTTTGTGCAGACCTGACAGTGATTATGGGACATCGATTCTCTCTCAGGACAACATGCAGATGAGAAACTGATACTGACGGGGAAAAGAGTCTATAAATTGTCATGACTTGGAACTTCTACCTCTAGTTCTGGGTCCCACCACCTGCCACCACAAATGAAAGAAAGAACCTTTATGACCTCCCTGGTGGTGCAAGGGGTTAAGTCGCAGCACTATGAAGCATCCGCAGCCACTGCAGCACCAGTTCAATCCCCGGCCAAGGAGAGGGCCCACATGGCGCAGCAGACCTCTCCTGCCTCGCCCGCTGCTCCCCTCAGCAGTGTATTTCAGTCGATCTGCCTGTTCTGCGCCCCACTCTGTGTCTGGGTACTCCTCTCACCCCCCCCACCTGTGGCCTACACCCCATTCCTGTATGCATACATAAATAATACTAAAAAAAACCCACAACAACCCTTTAGTGTAAAAAAAGATTAACCAACAGGGTAGAGTGACAAGGAGAAGCTCCAGGTACCGTGATGCTGTGAAGGGGGGCTGCTGTTACAGGCACTGGCAGGCGCACTGGGGCCTTGCAGCACTTAATAAGCCCCACCACCACCAGCCAGAGTGGAGGCAGCTGCCTTCCAAAGCAAGGGGGAAAAAAAAATAGACCCAGCTCCCTTTAAAGGCTCCTCCCCACCCCCACCCCCAAGATGGCTGCTTGGCTCTGCTGCTTTTCCAGCAGCCCCTTGGTTCTGGACTTGGGGTGGAGTTCAGGCCGGGGTATCATGCCCAGTGTCCCTTCAGGGGGTTCAGTTCCCTCTAGGGCTGTAGCACCCTTTGCACCAGTTGGGGACCCCCTGACTGCCGCCAGAAAGGCCCGGGAGTGCAGGGCCCCTGCAATAGAACTACAGTGACAGACAGCAGATGAGTCACTCATCGAGACCCAAAGGAAGGAACGGTGCTGAAGTAAGTACAGTATCCCAGAGGCAGTTAGAGTGCGGCCTGGAGTGCCTGGTCAGGATTTGGAGTGTGGGCTGTGGGAGATGCCCTGGGCAGGAAGGCCCATGGGACTGGGTTATGCAGAACTCAACCAGCCGAGGTTGGACGTTTCCCTGGGGTCCCTGGATGTTATGGAATGTTTAAAGCACTCGTTCTCAAGGTGTGACCCCCCAGACCATCAGTACCAGCTAGAAACTTACTAGAAATATAAATTCTCTAGCGAACCCCACCTCTGGGGAATTAAAAAACTGGGGGTGCAGTCCAACAATCTTTTTTTAAAAAAAGGTTTATTTATGCATATAAAAACTGGGGTACAGGTCAGAGGTGTGGGGAGAGGATTCAGCAGAGACAAGAGTGGGGAGCAGAATAGGCAGATCTACACAGCAGAAACACACTGCTGAGAGGAGCAGCGGGCGAGGCAGGAGAGTTCTGCTGCGCCCTGTGGGTCAGCTCCTCAGCGGAGATCGAACTCGTGCTGCAGTGGCTGCGGATGCTTCATAGTGCGGTGCTTACTTAACCTCTTGAGCCGCCAGGGAGGCCACACAAATTAAATTAAAATTGGGGCCTCCCTGGTGGCGCAGTGGGTTAAGCAACGCATTATGAAGCAAACCGCAGTCACTGCAGCACGAGTTCGATACCTGCTGCCGGCCAGGGAGGGGACCCACATGGTGCAGCAGACCTCTCCTGCTGTGCCCGCTGCTCCCCTCAGCAGTGT
>JAGFMF010011389.1:4267159-4284929 GCA_019455555.1 Galemys pyrenaicus
GCAGGGCGGGTCTAAGGGGAAGCGGGAGATGAGTAGGGGCGGGGCGAGGAGAAGCCTGGCATTGAGCTGGTAGGCGTCCAGGGCATGGAAGAAAGTGGCGAGCAGAGGGAGTTGGGCGAAAAGGTGCCCCGGCATAAGAGGAAGGTTAGGATCCAGAAGGAGGCGCGGGCGTGGGGCGAGGAGAAGGTTCAGGGCGGAGAGAGGACTCTGCGCGAGGAGATCCCGAAAGACGAGGAAAAGGCCGGTGGCGAGAGATCCCAAGGCAAAGAGAAGGTCTCCACCAAGAAGGGGCGGGGTCACAGGGAAGGGCGGGGTCACAAGGAGGGGCGGGGCGAGGAGCCGGCTCGGATAGAACAGCTCGCTAAAGAGGAGGGGAAAGGGCGGGTCGATAAGGGGCGGGTGGAGGACCAGGGGCGGGGCAAGGGGCGGAAGCAGAGCGAGGATCCAGCCCAAAGCGAGAAACAGAGGCGGGGCCAGGGGAAAGGGCGGGGCGTGGAGAAGGTCCAGGACCAGGACCTGGAGAGGGAAGAGGCTAGGTACAAGACCGGCTTCCAGAGCCCGGTCCGAGCAAGGAGAAAGGAGAGGTACGAAGAGAATTGGGAGGGCGAGGCAAGGAATGGAGGCAGAGCCAAGCACAGATGTGCAAACAGGAGGAGCAGGACTGGGGAAAGCAGGTGGGGCGCAGCCAAAGGGAGAAACAGAAACAGAGACCTGGAGAAGAATAAGGACGGGATGCAGAGCAGAGGCGGAGCAAAGAACAGGGGCAGGGCAAGGTTAAGGTGCAAAACGAGGAAGTTGGGCGAATCCAGAAGCTGGGGTGTGGCCAGTAGCATCAGTAGGGGTGGGTCCGGGAGTAGTGGCAGAGCTGGGAGTGGAAATAGGAGCAGATGCAGGACTCGGAGTCAAGGCAAGGTCTGGAGCAGAGGTGGAGCCCAGAGCAAAATCAGGGGTGGAGCCAAGAGCAATGGCAGGGATGGAGCCAGAAACAAGAGTAGGTGCAGAGACACAAGCAAGAGCAGAGGCGGGGCCAGGAGAAAGAGTAGGGGAGGGGCCAGAAGCAGGTGTGGGACCGGAGCTAGGAGCAAGAGTAGGGGTGGGGCCAGAAGCAAGAGCAGGGCGGGAGCCAGGAGCAGGTGTAGGCGCAGGGCCAGGAGCAGGGGCAGGGCAAGGCTCTAGAGCTGCGTGGGATCTCCGAAGGCGAAGGCGGCTACAGAGCGCAGTCTTGCCGGTGGGTGTTGATCCCTGCATTATCCAGGTTGGAGCCACGTTGTGTGCTGCCTCGCGATGTCCCCTTCAGGCCTTGTGTGGCCGAGACTCGGAGTCCTGCGGGCGCTGTGGGCACTGCTGGCGGTGCTGTTAGCCCCGTGGAGACTATGGGCAGGGATAGAGGATATCCCAGAGTGCACCTGGCAGGTTGTCCTAAACGAATTTGAGAAGGTAGGCACGTTCAGTGGGAGCGATCGCTTCTTCAATCAAGAGCCCCTGAAAATTGTGGACTCACTGTTCAGACTCTTCGTGAACGCGCCTCTCCACCCTGATGAGGTGAGAGGACTAAGAGTGAGGGGAAAGGGAGCGGTCTTGGATCCACAGCACACTGAGCTCTGGACATTTGCCCGATCTCTGCTTGCAGAAGTACCTGGGCTTCCCTTACTACCTGAAGATCAATTTCTCCTGTGAGGGAAAGGTGAGTGGGAGCAGCGAGAGTGGGCATCATTTACCATCACTAGCTTTGCAATGGCGGTGGGACCACCAGACCTCGGAGACCCGAAGGAGTCGAGATTCCTGGTATCCTTCCAGGCACGTAGTAGGTGCTCAACTAAGGTTTTTGTTTTGGGGAATTTTGGCCTTTAAAAAGTTGAGATGTAATTTACTATACTATAACTCTTTCAAATGTACATAATTCAGGTACTTTTTTATGTGTATTGCTGTCCATCTGCCTGTTCTGTTCCCACTCTGTCTCTGGTGCGTCCTCTCACCCTTGCACCTCTGGCCTCTACCCCAGTTCTTGTATGCATAAATAAATAAACCAGTAAAGATACTTTTAAATCTCAGCGCTGCCGCCTTTATGGCCTGAATTTGATCCCCAGCCAGGAAGGGGACCCACATGGCGCAGCAGACCTCTCCTGCCTTGCCCGCTGCACCCCTCAGCAGTGTGTTTCATTACATCCGCCTGTTCTGCTCCCCACTCTGTCTCTGGTGAATCCTCTCACTCCCCCACACCTCTGGCCTACACCCCAGTTCTTCTACGCAAAAAAAAAAAAAAAATCATGTTTATCTGTTCACTCAACACCTACTATGAGTTAGATGTGCTTTTGCAGGGGACACAGACATGGGAGGTGGTTCCAGTGGCCAGGTTCTTCTTACAGCCCATCAGGGAATCAGACATGAAGTAAACACATCAGTTTATGAGCGTCAGCGAAGCCATGTGCAGGAGAAAGCCAAATGAGGTGCCATGTCAGAAAGGAGGTGGCGCTGGGTCAGCTAGGGTCCTTGGGAAAGAGGCTTAGGAGAGACAAGAATGAGAGGGGGTGACTATGGGGAGAGCTGGGGAAGTATTCCCGACTGGGGGAACAGCCATTGCCAGGGCCCTGCGGCAGGAGAGGCCGGTTTATGTGAGGAAGCAGGAAGCAGCATTGGGAGGCTGGAGCGCAGCCAGCGTAGGAGATCAGCAGGAGAAAGGCCCGGGGCATGGGCTTCTCAGGGCTTCCTGGACCACAGTGAGGTCTTGACCTTCAGGCTGAGTGAGATGGAGCTCAGAGAAGGGACACGAGCTGCCCTCGGCGTGCCCTCCTGCTGCGTGGGGGCAAGGCGGAAGGAGGGCGACGGCAGGGAGGCTGGGGGACGTGAGGGTGGACGGGCAGCATGCTCATGGCCACAGCTTCCCCAGCAGAGAGGAGGTCTCTGCCCCCAGCACCTGCCACCGGTGACTAGAAATCGTGGGGGTCGGGGTCTGGCGTAAGCGGCTGGAGTGGAAAACTCTGGCCGGGCGTTTCTCGGCATGATGGAGGGGGTTGGAGCCCTAAATGTGACCTAGATCTCAACCCCCAATGACAAATGCAGTCTTGTCTTGGTGAAAGTCTTGTCTTGCCTCCAAGCCTTTGCTAATGCTGTTCCAGATGCCTGGGGCTCCCCTTCCTCTGCCAGCTGGCCCTCCCATTGCCTCTGGCCCTTCTCAGGACACTGACATCTCTGCGAGGTTGCCCCTGGCCGCCCCTCTCCTAACCTAGCCCCAGACCCTAAACCTAGAGCTCGAGTTCTCTGACCCCCACGGTGGAAAGTGTTCTCTCCGCCCAGCCCAGGAAGATTAGCTACTAAAGGTGGGATCTCGGTAGGGGGCGCCCAGAGCCTATGTTGAGGACATACCTGTGGGGCCGTCTTGCCCCCAGGTCTCCGAGGCCCTGGTCCGCAAGGGCCACCTGACGGGGCTGAAGCCCTTCGTGCTGGTTACCTTCCAGTCTCCTGTCAACTTTCACCACTGGAAGATGGAGCAGCTACAGATCCAGATGGAGGCGGCTCCCTTCCGCAGCCAAGGTGGGCCTCGGGGCCTGGAGGGGTCACAGCCTGGCAGCAATGGGGAGGGACTTCAGCGGGGTCCTTGATCTGGAGTGGAGGCTGGTGGGACTGCGGTGGTTGGGGGGCCTCGGTGGAGTCTGTGACGTGACGCTGGAGGAGGCCTCAGCAGGACCCGTGCCTAGATGGGCCTACGACCTAGAGGGGCCTGGGGCAGATCCACGCAGGCGTATCAAAAACACCCATGGGCAGTGGTCCCTGCCCACCTGTGGCTGTGCAGGTGTCTCTTAACAACCTGTCCCTTCCGGGGGCCCCTCTTACTGCCCACTGTCTGTGTAGGTGTCCTCCCCGGCCCTCCCCTCCCTTTCCCTTCCCTTTTGAGAATAAGCCTGCTCTTCCGAATATAAATAAATAAAGTTGCCAGTGGTCTGTGGCGTGGAGGGCATCCGAGGAGACCCCGCAGCCTCAGTGCCCACCGCCCGCCAGCAGAGCCGTGCAACTCCGAGGACGTGTGCATCATGAGCTGGTACACGCCCATGCCCATCAAGAATGGTAGCGTGGTCATGTACGTGGACGTCAGCAGCAATGGCCTCGGGCCCTTCATTCCTGACAAAAGGTGCCTCTCCCAGGCCCATGGCGGGGGGCAGACTCAAGGAGGGACTTTGGCGTACCCAGATTGCCCAGGAAGCCAGGAAGGGATCAAAGGGAGGCGAGCAGGGGAGGAGCTGACGTGGCTGTGGCAGGAGCCCCGGAACCCCACCGTCACTTGGGCCTGCCCCCACCTGCCACCAGGTTCCAGATGAACATCAACGGCTTCCTGCAGAAAAAGCAAGACGGCATGCTACACTTCACCGTGGGGAATGAGGTGAGGGCCCGCCAGCTCGCAGCTCGAAGGCGCTGTCTGGCCCTGATTGCCCCCAGCAGGGAGGCCCCCAACCCATGTTTTTAATCCCTGTGCACTCATTCATTCATTCATTCAGCAGGCCCTTACTTAGTGCATTGTGGGCACCATGGAAGCGTGGCGATGAACACAGACCCACCTCCCTGCCCTCATGAACTGACCTAGTGGGAGAGGCTGATATTAAACCAGTAAACATGAACACGAGTCACGTTCGCAGTGGGCTCACGGGTGTCCAGGGCTCAGGGGAGAAACCACCCGAGGCGGCGGCCTGGGTCCATGCAGGAGGGGACCATGACGCTTCATGGAGTGGTCAGGACGGATGTGCTGAGAAGGTTGACACTTGATTGAGGCCTTGAAGGAGGAGGAGGCTGAAGGAGGAGAAGGAAGTGGTCACCGGGGGAGGGCATTCCATGCAGAGGGAACTGCCAGTGCAAAGGCTCTGAGGCAGGACTGTGCCTGCGGAGTCTGGGCAGGGGTGAGGCGGCCCATGCGACTGGGAGCAGAGCCGGAGGCGGAGAGCAGAGTGTGGGGGCGAGGTCAGAGGCAGATTGTGTGGGAGCCTGTGGGTCAGGGCTTTGGGTTCATCCTAAAGGAGATGGAGCCGGGGGAGGGTAGGGGATGCTGAGAAGCTCCCCCTCCCCGCAGATCTTCAAATTCGAGCCCCGGTACTTCCTGAACGCCTCCTCGAGGCCCCTGTGGTACACGCTGGACCAGGCGCCCGTGCTCATCCTGGGCGGCATCCCTGAAGAGAAGTCTGTGCTCCTCACTGACACCAACTTCAACGACTTCTTTCTCGTGGAGGTGAGCGGTGCAGCCGGCAGTGGGGTGGAGCCTCTTAAGGGGTGCTGGGTGTCAGCCCCTAAAATGGGGTGGGGCCAGAAAGGAGTCTCCAAAGACACGTTGGTCCCATAAGAGGGAGGTGAGGTGAAGGAAAGACAAGGGTGCAGGGGCCTCCCTGGTGGCGCAGTGGGTTAGGCAACACACTATGAGGCAAACCTCAGCCACTGCAGCACGAGTTCGATCCCTGCTGCCGGCCAGGGTGGGAACCACATGGCRYRGCAGACCTCTCCTGCTGTGCCCACTGCTCCCCTCAGCAGTGTACTTCCGTTGATCTGCCTGTTCTGCAACCCACTCTCTGTGGTGAATCCTCTCACCCCCACACACTCTGGCCTGTACCCCAGTGCTTGTATGCATAAATAAATAAATCTTTAAAAAAAGAAAAAAGACAAGGGTGCAGCTGGGCAGCCTGACCCCCACACCCAGCCTGGCTTCCACCACTGCGTGGTGAGATGATCGTGGGCAAATCACTTCACTACCTGGGCCGCAGATTCCTACCTGCCAGTTGGGTATGATGTTTATATTCACCTTGTGGAGTCATTATGAGGAAGATATGAGTGAGTGGCAGTGGGGGGCAGAATGAATATGGTGTGGGCATGGCTATTGCTACTTACTAAAGCCTCCATTTGTTAATTCTGAGATCCAGAAAGCTTTGAAAAACCGCCTTTCTCCAGGGTTAGGGCTAAAACGCATTTGTGGAGAAACCCTGATCTAAGCAAACAAAGGCTACGGATAGTCTTTATTCATGTCACTTAGGGTTAGTGTTCAGATGCTGCCCTGCAGAAATATGAGGGAGTTTGGTTATGGGGTGCTGCCCCAGACCCTACTGAAAATTTCCATGGGAATGGTATGTGTGCCATCTTACCGTCAAAAATCTGGGAAACTGCGTTGTGCGATGCACTGGTGCCCAGGGTCTCAGATTGAGCCTTGAGAACTTCTGTTATTTTCAAGAGTAGGTTAGAACATCTGGAGCAAGTTTCTTTTGTTGGAAATGACAGAAACACGTTTGAATTGGGGCAGTTGAGGCAGAAATCCAACCCACGTTCACAGTGTCAGCCCGAAAGCCAGATGTGTCCAGAGACAGAATAGGATCCTTAAAAATGTGCCACGGAGGCAGCTGTCCTGCCCGGCCTGTGACTGTGCAGATATCTCCTTTTTTTCTTCCTTTTCTAATAAAACTGTCCTTTTTATTTTTTAAAAAGGTTTACTTATTTATGCATACAAGAGCTGGGGTACAGAGGCACAGGGGACGATGAGAGGGTTCCCCAGAGACAGAGCGGGGAACAGAACAGGCAGATGGACTGAAACACACTGCTGAGGGGAGCAGCGGGCGGGTCTGCTGCGCCCTGACCGGGGATCGAACTTGCTCTGTGGTGGCTACAGAAGCCCCACATGGCGGCGCTCAACTCCTTGCGCCAACAGGGAAGCCCTAAAACTATGTGGGAAGAGGGCCTCCCTGGTGGCGCAGTGGGTTAAGCAGCGCACTATGAAGCAAACAGCAGCCACCACAGCCACCGCAGCCACCGCAGCCACTGCAGCATGAGTTTGATCCCTGCTGCCGGCCAGGGAGGGGACCCACAGGGCGTAGCAGACCTCTCCTGCCTCGTCCACTGTTCCCCTCAGCAGTGTGTTTTGGCGGATCTGCCTGTTCTACTCCCTACTCTGTCTCTGGTGATCCTCTCACCTCCCTGGACTCTGACTTGTACCCCAGCTCTTTTGTGCATACATAAATAAATCTTTAAAAAGTGGGAAGAGGGCCTCCCTGGTGGTGCAGTGGGTTAAGCAATGCACTATGAAGCAAACCGCAGCCACCGCAGCCACTGCAGCACGAGTTCGATCCATGCCTCCAGCCAGGGAGGGGACCCACATGGCGCGGCAGACCTCTCCTTATGTGCCTGCTGCTCCCCTCAGCAGTGTACTTCCGTTGATCTGCCTGTTCTGCTCCCCGCTTTCTGTGGTGAATCCTCTCACCCCCCCCCATATCTCTGGCCTGTACCCCAGTGCTTGTATGTGTAAATAAATAAATCTTTAAAAAAAAAAAAAAAAGAAGTGGGAAGAGACTTGAGCTGAGCAGAGGTTCTTTTGTATCCACATGGATACAACCTTGACTGGCCTGGAGCCAAGGCTGCCTCTGCCCTGTCCACTGGCCCATGCTGGGAAATTCGGCCACCAAGGCACTGCTGCGGGGTGAGCCGGGGAGTACCGGGGGCAGCTGCCCGGCCATCCAGCCACGGCAGAGCAGGCGCCCCCCATGCAAGATGTGGGGGCAGAGGCTGCGCCCACCACCCACCCCTGACTCTGCTCCCCTGCAGTTGAGCATCGACAGCTGCTGGGTGGGCTCCTTCTACTGCCCCCAGACCAGCTTCACGGCCACCATCTATGACGCAGTCGCCACCGAGAGCACCCTCTTCATTCGGCAGAACCAGCTCGTCTACTACTTCACCGGCACCTACACTACGCTGCACGAGCACAGCCACGGCAGCGGTGAGGGCGCCGGGCCGGCCAGCTGCCTGGAGTTCCTGGCCTCTGGCGGGACCTGGCCCTTGGAGCTGCAGGGAGGGTGCCCCAAACCCACCCACAGGGGGTGGGGGTGCCTGGGTCTGGAACTGCAGACGGTGCATGGAGTGGGTGCTGGAGGGACTCTGTGGCCTTGAATCGTGGCTGGCCACCCGCATGGGCCTTCTCCTGCCCTCTGTGAGCTGGGCAAGGCTTTCCCTAGAACTGCGAACCAACGGAGGGGAGAGGGAGGCGGCTGCGTGGAGGGAGGAAGTGGAGAGAGAAGGATGTGGGCGTGCACTTGTGCATCACAGAGTGTCCAAAGACATATCAAAAGAGATGAGCACCAGGAGGGTCAGAGTGCCAGAGGGGGTGGGGGAGGGGCAGGGAGGAGTCGGAGAGCGAAGCTGTGATCAGAGAAGAGACTTAGAGACTCCTGAGTCAGCCTCGTTTTGGAAACAATGCCTCCGCCTTCTTGTGGTTCATGTTTACCCTCCCTTCCCCGCCCCCACCTCCCACGAGAGAGGGCCACAGGGTCACAGAGACATGACCCTGTATTTCACTAGTTAATGCATATTCCCAGCAGCTAAAATTCTCTCCCTTTCTTAGGAATTTTGAAGTTAAAATGGGCCAAAGAAAGGGAGGGTTTATTGGCTTAGCTCAAAAGCCAAGGAGCTTGTTGGATTCAGGCACAGCTGGATCTAGGGGCTCACTGTCGTGGGGATAGCCCGGCCCTTCCTTGTGGCCGGCGTGGTGACTACCTGCTCCTCCCGGCGACTGCAGCCTGTTCTGCCCGCTGGGGCCCCCAGAAAGAGCGACTGTTAGCAGCTGCAAGCAGGGACCACCTCTGATTTGCACAGCCTGGTCAACTCCTCTGACCAGGGCAAGCAAACTCTGGGGTCGAGCAGATAGATTGTGAGCAAAGGGGCTTTTCTCATAAGCAACTGGAACCCTATGTCAGGGACCCGAGAGGCTACACGGAACAGCTGCTCTGGCAGGGAGGACACACACAAGCTCTCTGAGGCCAGGAGAATATGGACGGGGGCCAGCTCCAAATGCTTGGGCCTCACACCCCCTGCCGGCCCTGACAGGGAGCTGGGTGCGCGTCCTGGCCAGCGAGTGCATCAAGAAGCTGTGCCCTGTGTATTTCCATAGCAACGGCTCAGAGTACATCATGGCCCTCTCCACGGGCAACCATGAAGGTTACGTCCACTTTGGGACCATCAGAGGTAAGGGTGGATTCTGGCAGCCTGGGAGAGTCCTCCTCACCCTCTCACCCCCAAAACTTCTCAGGGTGAGGGAGGTCTCAGGCTGCATGGAGGGGATATCTGTGTGGGGAAAGACCCTTTGTAAGGGCAGGGCTGAAGCTTGGCTGTGTATCTTTCATCGTGCATTTGGTTTTAAAGGACAGAAGCCCAATTCCAAAGGCATTTAAGCATAAAGAATTTGTGGAATTGTCTGAATGGAAAGACCAGACTCCAGCTTCAGGCATGGCTGGATCCAGGGGCTGGCAGGGTATATCATCAGTTCTCTCGTCTTTTGCTTGGCAAGGCAGTGTGTGTGGCAAAATGATTATAGCACAGGTTCTGGAGAGAGACTGGGCCAACATATCCAATCCAAGTCACTGGGATCAAGTCCTTTGGTTTCATTTCCTCACCTGCCAAATGGGGCTGATGACAGTACTGTCACCTGCTTCACTGGGTTGCTATAAAGATGAAATAAATTGGCGTAGAGGAAGGTCTTAGAGTACAAGACAAGGTGACGTATTATAGAGGGGGTTTTTATTATTGGCCCTGTGATTTGACCTCATTTTCAGGTAGACGTTGCTCTCATGGGGGTTAAGGATGGCCCCCAGGAGCTGGGGGCGTCCACCTCTCCCACCACTTTGAGAATGAGAGCAGCACTTCTCCATGAGCTCTAGCACAAGTCCGGGGTGGTCCAGCTGGGGACATGTCCATGTCCAGATTGACATGTGGCCAGGGATAGTGGCCTTTGACGGGCGAGGTCTGAGTGACCGAAGGCCAGGGGGTGCGGTCTGCCCCTTGGGATCCCTGGTATAAGGGATGGGGAGACACAGGCACTCCAGCCTGCAGAACTGGGTTCCTGGCGACCAGAGTGGAGAGGTGTGGGCAGGAGGGTGCTGGATAGGCTGGGCCTGAATGTAGTTCTTGGCTGCTGCGCAGAAGGCCAGGTGTCCTTCGAGTTGATGCCCAAAGGGTTCTCCGTGTGCAGAGGGATAGCAGGTAAACGTCAACCAGATTGGTCTGCAACAGGTAGGTGAGAGCGTGGGGAGAGGTCTGGGGAAGGGCTGGCGGTGTTGGGGGTGGGGAGTGGGGGAGAAGGCTGGGTGTGGCTGTCACAGGAAAGAACTGGCATGGGGGAGGCCTGGGGGTGCTCTGACCTCTCTTCCCCATGCAGTTATCAACTGCTCCATAATTTGGGCCACGTACATTGACAATAAGAGAAAACTGCTGCTGCTGGTGGAAACTGAAAAAAGAAACAAGCCCAAGGGTTTCCAAGTGGTCACCTACCTCATGGGTAATTGGGGTGCTGGGGAGGGGTGAGTGCAGAGGGGCAGGAACCCAGGCTGTGAACTGCGTGCTTGTCTGCTGGATCTGTGCCCAGCAGACAGGTGGGACATGTTCATGGAACTCCTGGATTGGATGCCGTGGTGGTGAACAGGGTAGAAGCTTGGTAGGCTCGAGAAACTGGAATGAAGGCAATTGATTGGAACAGTCAGGGGAGGAGGGATTGAGGAGAGGAGCCAGAGACCACACCTGGAAGAGCCTTAAAACTCACGATAAGGAGATTTGATTTGATTTTACCTGAAGTAAAATAAGTAAAAGAAGGGGCCTCCCTGGTGGCGCAGTGGGTTGAGCACCACACTGTGAAGCATCAAGTTCGATCCCCGCCAGGGAGGAGACCCACATGGCACGGCAGACCTCTCCTGCCTTGCCCACTGCTCCCCTCAGCAGTGTGTTTCGGTCGATCTGCCTGTTCTGCTCCCCACTCTGTCTCTGGTGAATCCTCTCACCTCCCATGACTCTGGCCTGTACCCCAGCTCTTGTGTGCATAAATAAATAAATCTTTAAAAAAAAATAAAAAAGGACTAGGGCTGCCATGTCTGGTTGTACAGGTTGCGCACTGCACTTCCCAGACAAGGAGTCAGAACAGCCCTCTGGGAGGCGGTACCTTATTCTAGTCCACATGAAGAGACTAGGGGCTAACAGGCCTTCCAAATGGGAAGCCTTCAGAGGAGTTGGGAAGCGGATGTCTTGCTCAGTTTCCAGTTTTATAAGCACAGGGCCTCAGGAGATTTTGCTGTGTTCTCCCCACTTGTAGCCAGTAATAACCTGTCTAAGGTGTACGACATTCCACAGTTCGTCCCTGACGGTAGGAGGGGAAGGCGGAGGGGCCACCAAAGGGGGGGGTGCAGGCGGGGTTCCGGTCACCACACTGCCTTGTCCACCCCACCTCTGCCAGCTCGGGACCTGGACTTCCTGATCCTGGGGACCGTGTCTTACACCAACTTCCCCATGGTCCCCAAGGGCATGTTCTACAACCCGTACAACCACCTGCTGTTCATCTGGGGAAACTTCCTCCTGCAGAGGTACAGCGCTGGGCGAGTTCTGCCCCCTTCCCCTAGAGGGTGGGGGCTTCTGGAAGTCAGCTGGTCTTGCGTATGCCCAACCCAGAAATTATCAGGACTTCGGTGGGGAAGACAGGGTTGGGAAGGTTAGGGGTGGGATGGGAGAAGCTCATTCCAAAACTGTGGGACCCTTTTGAACCTGCTGTAAGGATTCCACTTATGTGAGAGCATGAGGAGGGAGGGGGGTATCTGGGGAAAGGTTTTCACCCCTGGGGGCCCTGGAGAGCCCTGAGCTGACCCGGGGCTATTGGCACACTGCCAGCATGCCCAGTGCTGCTCTTTATAGACAGAAGGGTCCCCAGAGAGCTTGGAGCAGGAACTGGAGCCCCAGGCTTCCTGGGCACATCCCCAAGACCAGCGGAGAACTCAGTAAAGGGTTCCTGCCTCATGTTAGGCTTGGGGGGAGGGTAACAGACTTCCGGGGCCTTGCCAGGGTGCCCTGAGTTCCCTTGTCTGCCTGCGCAGCTATAACAACGAAAACTTCATTTACCTGGCGGACTTCCCCAAGGAGCTGTCCATCAAGTACGTGGTCAACTCCTTTCGTGGAGACATGGCTATCGTCACGGAGACCGAGGAGGTGGGGTGCTGCGCCTCTGCCTGCTTCCTCTCTGCCAGGCCCCAGGGGCCTCCCTTCCCCCCTGTCAGGGTAAAGGAGCCCAGGCAAGGGAGTGCCCTGGGGAAGGGCAGTAGACACTCTCTGTGGAGATGAACCCCGGATCCCACAGAAGCTGGGTGTCTTTCCCAGAGTCCCCAGCGGCATGAAAGCCGCGCGCTCAGAGCCATGACTGGTACCCAGAGGGGGCTTCTGTGACTCCAGCCCACAGCTATTAATTTCATGAGTGCGGAGCTGTCCCTGTGTGGGGACTCTGGGGGCAGAGTCTGTCCCCAACTCTGCCCGCACAGGGTCCCAGCCCAACTGCCAAGGCAGACCTGCTCCCAGACTGCAGCCGTGCGGAGCAGTGGGGGCTGCAGTGGGAGGACAGCAGCTGCTGCTGCGACAGCCTGGGGTGTATCAGGAAGGGCTTCATGGAGGAGGCCGCTTGGAGGGAGGACATCTGAAAACTGGAGGGGTCCTCCAGGCAGAGGCTCGGGAGAGATAAGATTGAGAGTTGAAGGCATTGGGGTAGTGTGGGTGTCAGAGCAGAGATGGGACCCCGAGGCCAAGGAGGTGGTGGGTGAGGCCCTGGAGTGAGGCAGAAAAGAGGGATCAGCCCTAGGGCCCCCAAACTTTCAGGGTTATATATATTAGGAGTGCTTGGGCTGAGGCCGCTGCAGCAGGGGAGCGACTGGTCACGGTGAGTGGAGCTGCACGCAGAGTGCTTGGGAGGACACGCAGAAGGGGCGGGACGCGCCTGGGTCCAGCTGGAGGGGAGTGGCCAAGCCTCCCCCTCAAGGGATGTGGCCATCACCCTGGGAGGGAGAGGCGGGGTCAGACGTCCCTCTGGTGCACACATACTCACAAACATCTGCCTTCCCCCAGATCTGGTACCTGCTGGAGGGCACCTACCAGGTGTACAAGCTCGTTCCCTCCAGAGGCTGGGAGGTGTACGTTCGTCTCCAAGTGATGCGCTTCTCCTCTCTCTATGCTCCCCAAGAGACCATGGTCACCCTCTTCTATGAAAACAGAAAGCTGTACCAGGTGCCAGACAGGGGCCCGGGGAAGATGAGGGGCGGCCTCGGGTGGTGGCTGACACCCACTCAGCTGACCCTGCCTTCCGGCGGCAGCTGGTGTACCTCAAAAACCAGCAGCGGGGCTGGCTGGTCAAGCGGCGTGTGCCTGTGGAGCAGCTCCTCAAGTACCAGCAGCTCAAGAACCAGTACCTGGTGGAGCGGCGAGGGTGAGGGTGCTGGACCTGGCCGGGGCGGGGGGACCGCAGCACTGGCCACGGAGGCCCCTCCTCCAGCAGGGAGACAAGCCCTCCCCAGGGGCAGGCTCGGGGCTGCGGTGGGACAGCTCAAGGCCAGTGCAAGCTCAAAGGAGAGGCCATTCGTTCTGGGGGGAGGGTGCATCAGGGAGGGCTTCTCGGAGGAAGAGGTGTGAGCCCTGCGAACTGAAGGGTGAAGAATAGGCCTCCTGATAAGATGGAGCAGGGCCTGTGGCCCTGAAGGGAGGTAGGTGTAGCCAGAGCACAGGGCCTGGGGCAGGGAGGATTCCTGAGGCTGGTGGTCGGAGGGAGGACCTGGAGTTTCACCTGGAGGGGCTGGGAGGTCTCTCTGATGCTACTGCGTTAATAGCCCACCTTGTGCCCGCAGAAGGAGCGCTGGGATGTCGCTGGACTCCCGTGTGAGGGCCCCAGGGACATGGGGGGGGGGGCTGAGGAGGAGAGTGGGCAGCCTTAGGTTTGGGTAGTCAGCCTGCGGAGGTGGGAGTCTCGGCTGCGCCCAGCAGGGGTAAGTCACACGCTGTCCCCGACGCGCCGCCCAGGGCCCACCAGACGCTGTCCTTTGCCAACTTCTGCCCCTTCACGGTCATCCGCGTGCGCGGCCTGCCCAACCCGCAGCGCTACACGCGCCAGGAGCACTACCGCGCACAGCCGCCGCGGGTGCTGGAGCCCCTGGGCTTCCACAGCCGGAACTCGCTCACCGTCTACCAGGGCCTCGTCTACTACCTGCTCTGGCTGCACTCCAAGTACGACAAGGTGGGCGCTCAGGTGGTGGGGTGAGGGGCGGGGCGAGGGGCAGGCGGCCCCTATGGCTGGAAGGACGAGGGGGTGGAACAGAGCTGCGTAGCCTGGGAGAGTGACTGTGGCTGAGCGGGAGGGGAGGGTTGCAGCGGTGGGGGTGGGGGCCAGGGCTGCCAGCGGGGCTTGAGTCAGACTTTGGGGAGGTGGTTTGGGAGGTGTGCGTGTAAGGCGAAAGCGGGGCTTTGGTTAGGGGCTAGAGCAGAAGCTAGAAAAGGGTTGAGGATGCCCCGGGAGCGGGGACACCCCATCCCCTCACGCTGCACAGGTCGGTCCCTGCAGCCTTACGCAGACCGGACTCACGACTCCACCTGGCGCTGGTGGAAGGACAAGGAGGACTACTGGGTAGGTGGGCTGGGGGCAGGGGCGCCGGGGCTCCCCTCCCCGCCCATCTCCCCTATGGTTGATTTTGCCCCAAATCCCACTGCGCAGGATTACTACTTCTACCTGGCTAGCAACAGGGAGAAGGAAAGTAAAGTGCATATCGACACGGTGAGCTACGAGAAGGTGTATGACCTCAAGGCCCAGCACGAGCTGCCCGAGCGCATCTTTCTGGACAAGGGCTCCAGCTACAGCTTCTCCGTCTTCCTGACCGCCAGCGAGGTGGCCTTCCAGGCTGAGCTAGGTCCGCGGGCTGGGCCTGACGGCGCCTGAGCGACTGGCGGGGTCTCCCGGGTTGGGGGGGGGTCTGAGTCCAGGGTCTGGGCCCGAGGCTGGGTCCTCCCAGGTTAAAGCCCGGTTTCAGCCCTCGCCTGCCCGGAGCAGACTCCTCCGTGCGCCTGGCGGTGGTGCTGGCCGACCCGATCTGCATCGAGGCCGTGGTGAAGCGGAAGGTCCTTATTAATCGCAACTCGGTGCTTTTTGGGGTGAGACCCTGCAGAGAGGGGAGTGCCAAGGTGGCGCAGTGGGAGCCGCGGTTATGAGAGACTCTCCTAGTCCTCTAGTCCTCTGGCCGGTCACTTACCGGTAGTTTCCGTACCCCCCCCCCCCCAGGTGACGTTCAGTGACAAGAGCGTTTGCTTCGACCAGGGCATTAGTGGACACCACCTCATGAAGACCTCCATGCTGGTCAGGGTGCGTTGCCATCGAGCTTTGCAGGGAGGCCCGCGGGATGAGGGGAAAGCCTGGGCGCGGCGCTCAGCGTCGCCCGTTCCTCCTTGCAGGTGGTGGGCTCCTCCGGGCATTGCTTCCAGACCACCTTCCACGGGCCGCGCACGCAGGTATGGACCTTAGGACACTGGGCCGGGTACTGGGAGGGCCGAGCTGGGCCTGGTCCTTGCAGCACGGGGAGCTGATTCCA
Organism: Galemys pyrenaicus; assembly: GCA_019455555.1. NCBI lineage: Eukaryota > Metazoa > Chordata > Mammalia > Eulipotyphla > Talpidae > Galemys > Galemys pyrenaicus. The sequence continues at coordinate 4,282,534 of JAGFMF010011389.1, forward strand.
GTGCGCCCCCTGTCGGCGCCTTTACTGCTTGCCTACCACTCCTTGCACGGGTTCATGTTTTCAGCGGCCTGCAGTTGTGCGATCGCCCACAGGCCGGTACGTCCCTTCTCAAGTTTTCCTGCAGGAGGGAAGTAAAGTGACCACTATAAAGGGCTTCTTTTCCCAGTTGGCACAAAGGCCCCTGTGGGCCAGCCTCGCCCTTCGTCCCCCACGGGCCTGGCTGTGTCCACTGCTTCAGGTCCTTTGGCTGTTCTCTTGCTTCTGCATACAGGACCCCCTTTGCTCCGTGCAGACAGGGGCTCCGAGAGGTGCAGAAAGCACCTCAGGATCACCCAGCAGCTAGTAAGTGATAAAGAAGGGACCTGACCCAGGGGCCTGGCTCTCATCCACTTCCGCCCCTCCCCCACACCAGCAGACAGACCCTGGCCTCTACCCGCCCCCCCATCCCCCAGAATGTCCTGGGGCCATAAAAACAGGGGTGGTAATAGCCCCCGATCCTTAGGTTACATGAGCTAACGTGTGTCAAGTAGAGATGGGGTGACTGACCCCGGCACCCCGGAAGTGTTTCCTCCATCACTTGCCTTGGAATCTCAGGAGGTCAAAGTAAATATTCCCATTTTTGACCCAGTAAATCCCTCCTAGGAAGCTAATGTACAACACACGGTTCAGCAAAGTCTCAGAAATAACCTCATATTCCTTAACCTCAGGGGAGTGCTCAGGTGACTTGACTCCTGAGGTGGAAAACTGCAGCAGTTAAAGACAATAGATCTCCACATACTGATATGGAATGTTCCCCCAAGTGTATTTTAGTCTTCTTCTTCTTTTTTTTTTAAAGATTTATTTATTCAAACAAGAACTGGGGTACAGGCCAGAGGTGCAGGGGGTCGGTGAGAGGAGTCACCACAGACAGGTGGATCTACTGAAACACACTGCTGAGGGGAGCCGCTGGTAAGGCAGGAGAGGCCTGCTGGGCCACGTGGGTCCGCTCCCTGGCTGGGGATCGAACTATGCTGCAGTGGCCGTGGACAGCTTCACAGTGCTGTGACCTAACCCCTTGCACCACCACTAGGGAGGCCCCAAGTGTATTTTATGCTTAAGAGAAAAAGGCAAAGTGCAAAACAGTGTTTACACAGAATTAGCATGAAAGAAGTTAACTGAGACAATAGCTCAGTGATTGCTTTTATTTGCAAAGAGAGCCTGGGGAAAGGGCAGGACAGCACTCAGTGCTGTGGTTTCTGACCTTGGAGGAGGTGGCACAGGCCAGTTGGAGCATGGGGATAGCAGTGAGACTTTTCCCTGTGTGTGCGTGTAGTCATTGACTAAATTACCCACCTAAAATTTAAGTCTAAAAAAAGTCAATGATTTTTAGTTTTCAAACAGGGGAACAGGCGCTTGCAACAGGGTGTAGTCAGGTCTCTCTTCTGTTGTCTTCTCAGTCTGGACCTTTCCAGTTTCTGTCCCTTCCTCTTCCCACCTCTGTGTCACCAGGTTATTATTTGGGGACTTGGACTCTCTGTCTCTCCATCCTGGGAAAAAATACAGAAACTTGGGTCACTGATAACAGTGAGCTCTCGATCTGTGCCCATGTTAGAAGAAGGAAGGAAAGGAGTTGACACATAGTAGGTGCTCAATCAAATTCAGCTGAACAAAGGTCTGGGCTTCTCTGGGACAGGGTGGGGGGCCAGGATTGTAGCTGGCTTCAAGGGGGTAGACCAGAAAGCTACTTCATTCATTCAACCTGTATTGAGCCCCGTGACATTCCAGCAATGCAGTGGGTGCTAGAATCACAGCAGAGAGCTAGAGGCAAAATCCCGAACTCCTGGAGCTGATGTCCAGTGGGGAGGGCGTATTCGTTAGGGCTGCCATAGCAAAGAACCATGATGGGGGCATTCTTTACTCCCCACTCTGGAGGCCAGAAGTCCCGAATTAGAGTTGCTTTTCCCTCTGGAGGTTCTGAGGGACATTCTCTCCCTTGTCTCTCTCCCGCTTCTGGTGGCTGTCGACACTCCTTGGTCGGTTGCCATATCATTCTGTCTCCACCTGTGTCTCACGACGAGCTGTCCCTGTGTATCTGCATCCCAGTGTCACTCCTCTTATAAAGACAGTGTCATATCACGGGATCAGGGCCTACCCTAATCGTAACTTTGTTACATGTGTAAAGATCTTATTCTGAATTATGTCACTGGCAGGTAGCAGGGGATTAGGACTTCATCATGTATGCTTTGGAACACACAGTCACAGCAAGTAAGATACACACGGTGGGCCCTCCCTGGTGGCGCAGTGGGTTAAGCAACGCACTATAAAGCAAACTGCAGACACTGCAGCACGAGTTCGATCCCTGCCGCCGGCTGCGGAGGGGACCCACATGGCACAGGCAGACCTCTCCTGCCTGGCCA
>JAGFMF010011389.1:4285986-4301087 GCA_019455555.1 Galemys pyrenaicus
GGCTGCCTGTGGAGGGGAGACCCAGGATGCAGACAGCAGAACATGGCGGGGGGGGGGGGTAGGGATGGGGGCAGGGAGGTACCATTAACCGCAGTGGGCTGTGGGTAGTGAGACTCTGAGCTGCCTGTGAGACCTGGTGATTGAGACGGACAGGTGGAAAGTCTTCCGTCCAGGCCTTAGCATGAGAATTGCATGGTTTATGGCCGCTGTCTCCTCTCCACAGTTGCTGCCAGACCCAGGGCACAGTCTTTGGGTGTCCATGTCCCTCTGACAGTTGGGTCGAGCCCCAGAAGTGGATCAGGCGTCATTCATTCTGAAGACAATGTCCCAAGGGCTTCCTGACCTCTGGGTCCCCTCCTGGGCGCTATTCCCTCCCTGCGTCCCATGCGCCCCCAGGCATAGTATTTGAGAGTTCAGGCCCGACTTCAACTTCACCTCTGCTGTCCCACCGAGTGGCGCGTCCACAGGCAGAGGTGTGGAGCTTTGCATTTCGCATCTGGAGGCAGACGGAGCAAGCTCCCTCAGTTCTGACCCCGGCTCGACCACTTACGCACCGGCTGTGTGGTAATAGGAATACCGACTGTGCCTCACTTGTGCCACCTCTCGCGTGGACATCTCTTATGGTCCCTCTACCTCTCAAGGCTGAGGGGAGTAGACAGCCGTGGGGATTAAACTTGGGCATGAATACCTAACGCCCTGAGTGTGCCACCCAGCGCCCTGCCAACAGTAAGAGCCCACTGGAGGCTTTTCTCCTCCCACTCAGGGCAACCTGATGGTGCCCATACTAATCGGCTGCCCTCCGGGCAAGCGCCTGGCCTTCGACATCTCCTATACGCTGCAGTACAACCGTCAGACCAACAAGAACTATTTCGATTGCGTGAAGCCAGACCCAGAGATGCCCTGCTTCCTCTTCCGAGATAGTGCGTGAGCCCTCCTCCCCCTCAGGCCAAGGCCTCTCCCCGGGGCCACTGTGCCTGCTCATCATAGCCCCCCTCCCCACCCCACCCTCTGCTCCTCCTCCTGACACTCCATCCTCCCCCCCATGTCCTCACTCCCTTCTCCACCTACCTCGGCCAAGCCAATTCCTTCTGGGCTCAACCCTCTCCAAACCCACAGCCTTCTACCCTTTCTTCTTGATCCAAGATTTGGTGACGGGAGATTCTGGCAGTTTTCAGGGCAGGTAAAGACCTGGTTGACGTGAGGGGGGGTGGAGGGCGGGGATGGTAGAGATGCAGGCACCTCTGCTCCCCGCAGCTACGTGCTGAAGGTGGTGGGCGGTGGGCCCACGGTGAACACCATCAAGGACTACAGCGAGGAGGATATCTACCGCTACAACAGCCCCCTGGACAAGTAAGTCCTGTGGGACCTGCTCATCGTGGCCCTCCCTCACCAGCAGGCCCCTCCAGCTCTTCAGGGCAGACCTCGCCTTTGGTGCCTGCCCCACCCACTTCATGCCTCTGGCCCCGCCCCCCACATCTCTGGTCCCGCCCATCCCACAAGGCCCCACCCACCCACGGCTTCCCCGCCCCTTTCCTGCCTCTTTTCTCTGTGCGGCGGAAACCCGCCCTCCCCGCCTGGCCTTTCCCCTGAGGTTCTGCTGTCCTGCAGGACCCGCAGCCGCATCTGGACCACCACAAAGAACACAACCACCACGGAGGACATGGCCTTCAACATCATGTCCCATAAGAGCTCTGGCATCCAGTGAGTGCGCCGCCAGGCTGCAGGCCCTCTTCTGCCGCACCTGCCCACATCTGTCAGGCCCGTCCATCCCTTCTGCAGCTGAGGGGTGGGCAGGGTCCTCTTGCCCTCTGAGTCACACTGACATCTTCCGTGTACCTCAAATGGGGCTGATGCTTCCAGAAGCTACACCCTCTGTCTGCAATGCTGTCCCTCTTCCTCTTCCTTCAGGCCTTTAGCTCAGACGTCCCTTCATCAAGGAAGACCTTCCCAACTCTTGTAGCTAGGACTTTGGCTCCCAAGCCTCCTGTGCTTCCCCAGTGTCCACCCTAACTCCACCGCCCGTGGCCCCTTTTCCCTTCTGCCTATGGCTCCCCACCCCAGACCTGAACCCTCTGCTTGTGCTTCCAGCCAGCCTGACCCCTCTGGGCTGGCACTGTGCAGTGTGGGCTCTGTCTCCCTTCCAGTCCAGCTCTGAATAGACTGTCCATAGTGTTTGTTGGCTGAAACAATGAAAAACAAATTAGTTCACCCTTGGTAGGCACTGACTGACACGTAAATGGAGGTATTAATGAGTGAGTAAAACAGTGAGCAACAAATTAGTGCATAAGGGCTCAATAGCTTTCTGATTCAATGAGAGGTAGAAAATGATGCTGCAGGGCCTCCCCTGGTGGCGCAGTGGGTTAAGCAACGCACTACGAAGCAAATCACTACGAAGCAAATCGCGGCCACTGCAGCACGAGTTCGATCCCTGCTGCCGGCCAGGGCGGGGACCTACATGGTGTGGCAGACCTCTCCTGCTGTGCCCGCTGCTCCCCTCAGCAGTGTACTTCTGTTGATCTGCCTGTTCTGCTCCCCGCTCTCTGTGGTGAATCCTCTCACCCCCCTACACCTCTGGCCTGTACCCCAGTGCTTGTATGCATAAATGGATAAATCTTTAAAAAAAAAAAAAAAAGAAAGAAAAAAGAAAATGATGCTGCAGGCACATGAAGGGAATGAATGAAGGAGCAAATTTACCAACTTACCTGAGTCGTTATCAGTCTGTTTACCGAATAAATGAATACAGGGAAGAATAAATGAATGAAGATATGACTTTGATCTCGGTCTCAAGCTATATTTGTGGGATGAAGGAACAGAGGCAGCAAGGGATAAGCCAGGAGTTGGCACAGATGGGTATACTATGATCCGTAACCTAGGTGAATGGAAGTACTGACAGATGGAGGTGTAGAGGCAGGAGGAAATCAACGAGTTAACAAAGTTGGTCACATGGTCTGCATTCAGTCCTCCTTATTGAATGAACAGATGAAAGGGTGAATGAGGGAAGAAGGTACGAAACTGCTTGCACCTAGTCGATACTCACCCAAAGTTTGAGTGGGGGCGGGGGAGGAATCAGACCTGTACCAGGCAGATTTATAGTTCAAGTAACTGAATTCGGGCCCTGCAGGTGGCTGTGTCTGGAGAACTCTCCATGCCATGACACCGTTCCCCATAGCATCTTCGCACCAGAATTCTTCTTCAAGGTATTAGTGAGCAACAGGTAAGCCAGGCATGTGGTCCAGGTGGGTATGGGGGTTTCTGGTGGGGTGCCCGGCTGCATCCCCAATTCTAAACTGCATCCTCCACCAGAGGTGTGGACAAGAGCACGTACTGTGACTACCAGCTCATCTTCCTACTGCACATCCACGGGCTTCCACTCAGCCCCCAGCGGGCCCTCTTCATCTTCATAGTGAGCGGGCTGCCTGGGACCTGCCTCCTGGGGTGGGGGAGGTGATGGCCCCCAGGCTGCTCACCTCTACCTGTTGTGCGGTGCCTGCATAGGTGTCCACCAGTATATTTGTCAGCATGCTGATCCTCTATGTCATCTACATCTGCATCTTACTGCCCCTTATGGTGAAGGCCTGCAACATCCTTCGCTGGAAAATCAACAACATCATCACCTCAGAATCCTTCTACACCTATACCTCCTCTTCCAGAAAATTCAATGTGCCTTCTAGGTCCAGATCTAGGATAAGCTATGTGAGCAACACCCAACTTGCCTCCAAGATGCCAGAGCAGAGCCAGCCTGCAGCTGAGGAAACTGTAGAGAAGTAGCTTACCTGAGTTTCCTTCATTAACCTCCAAACACCCTCATTCCTCATTTCACGACACCATCTTAGAAATGCAACCAGTCACCCATCTCATGCCTTTCTTTCTGTTTTGACTGAATTTGCACTCCTTCAGACACAAGTAAGGCCTCATTCAGGACCAGCTCTGGGTGCATGTTTAGTTAGTTTGTACCACACAGCTGCATAGGTCATTAAAATATCGAAATCCTTCTGTGACAGCTGGCAACAAGCAGCTTCTCTATGTGCTAGCCCCTGAGCTACTCCCCAGGATGCCCCTAGCTTCCCTAAAGTCCAGCAGGGCCTCCCTGACACAGGCCCATTGCTTTGGCCTGCAGTCTATTCAGATTGTCAGTGCCCAGGTATAGTACCAGTCATTAAATATTTTCAATGTCAACATCTATATAGTGTGTGGCTTAAGGAGGGGACTCTGGAAAAGTTAAGGTTTTGGTTTTAGTTGCAAGTAGCAAAAATTTCACTCAAATGGAAGCAGTAGTTTATGGGTTTGCTAATATGGGCTTCAGGTATAGTTTGATCCAGAATACCTCAATGTTTATAGGATTCTGGCTCTATTTTTTTTTTTTTTTCTGTTTCCCTGCTCTTCCTTCTGAGTATAACTAGATTGTTAGGCCATTAATTGTAATCCCCAAGGTGACCACTAAGCAATTTTTAAAAATATGCAGAAGGAAACAAGTGAATAAAAATGGTGTACTACAAATAACCAACTAGATTAAAAAAAAAAAAACACAAAACACAAAACACAACCAAGCAGTAATGGAGGAACTGAGGGCCAAAAACATACAGAAAGCAAATAGCTAAATGGCAGAAGTAAATAGCTTATTATTAGTAATTATGTAAAAGTTAATGGGTTAAAGTGTCGTGGAAAGGCAGAGATTGTCAGATTGGATTTAAAAACTGGATCCATCTCTTCTATAGGCTGTCCATAAGAGAGTCACTGTAAGACATGTTAAAAGTGAGAGGGTAGAAACATGCAACACTAATCAAAAGGGAGCTGGGGTGGCTATATTATGATCAAAGAAAATAGACTTTAAATTTAAAAAGGGATTTCAATAATATATAGTCATGTGTAGCTAAAGATGTTTTAGTCAGTGATCGACTGTACTATGAAGAAGGCTTATCATGTAGCCTAGATGTGAATGGGCTATTGCAACTAGGTTTCTGTAATTACACTTTGTCACATTTGCTCAATGATGAAATCACCTAACAATGCATTATTAGGGGCTGATTATAATATGACAGCTTTAATGCTTTTCCTTGAATACAATTGTTTTATTTCTAAGGGGCAGGTCTTTAAAGTAAGACTAGTGAGTCACCCGATATGCATACTTAACTTTTTGATACTGTAAGATTGTTTTCCAAAGTTGTAGTAATTCTGTTTCTCCAGCAATAAAAGGGAGCTGGGAGTGAGCCAGGGAGGGTCCCAGGGTAAGAACAGGACAGCTCTCAAGCACAAAAGTTTGCTGTTCCTGCAGACCAGTAAATAAGAGGTTAAAAAACTTGATGACTCGCATGGAACTGCATTAGAAATGACAGAGACTGGGATTTGAGAAAAAAGTGAATATATTAAGTAGACAGGTATGGCATATATGGAGGAAACGGGAGATAAAATACCCTGAATCCTCTGTGTATATGTGGCATTACTATTGTAAGACTGAATGGCTTTTGTAAAGTTTGTGCGTTTTCCTATAAGCTTGGAGAAAGCGCGGAAGGGTGCACTCGACTGGTAAGATTTATCTTCGAATTCCAGCAGTTAGACCTTTGGAAGGTTACCCAACCTCTCAAAACCTGTTTATGAAATTGGGAGAATAAAACAGCCATTTGGAAATGGCCCCACCACCGCTACCTCTTGTTTGGCTAACACAAACTGTGACGACGGTGGGACATCCAACACAGAAAAGTAGCATCCCGCTCGCCCACTCTGAAGCCAGGGCAGCCATGTTGACTACGGGAAGTGGAGAGACGTTGCGGTCTCTGCCCACACCGAAGCAAGGGTAGCCATATTGACTATGGGAAGTGGGAAGGTGTTGCGGCCACTGCCATTTTCAGTTAGGGCGGAAGGCTACTTCCGGTGCCCATTTTGAGTGACAGCAGAGGCGGAGCTCCGACTGACATGTTTATTAAGCGCGGAGCACGGAGGGCCCCGCCCCCGGAGCGACGGGAGGCTCTTCCTGGCCGGCGGAGGCCGGCAGGCGTAGCCCCGCCCCAGGTCTTGGGCTCCACCTCCCGGGCCCACTTCCGCCGGGCGAGCGTCTGTAGGCGCCGCCGCCGCGAATCCGGCAGGCGGTTTGCCGCATCACGGAAGATGGCGGCTGCGGCGGTGAACGGGACGGCGGGCGTCTCGAGCTCGGGGCCTGCAGCGGCCTCGGGTGCAGTCCTGCAGGCGGCGGCCGGCATGTACGAGCAGCTCAAGGGCGAGTGGAACCGTAAAAGCCCTAATCTCAGCAAGTGCGGGGAAGAGCTGGGCCGTCTTAAGGTACGAGTGAGCGGGGGGCGAAAGGTACCCAAGCTCCGGGCCGCGGCAGAGGCCGCGGTGCCGATCGGACCAGAGCGCGCCGGGCGATCCAATCGGGTGAAAGATTCGGAACAGCCAAAGTGCAGGCTGCGACGGGTGGAGGAGCGAGCGCGACCTGGGACGGACCAAATGCGGCCCCACCGTGGGGGGAGGGGGCGGAGAGAGTGGATCTGGCACAGACCAGCAAGAGGTTAAGTTTAAGGGGCCCCGAGATCTAAGCGGGTGGAATAGCAGGTTGGAGCTGTCGGTGTTTCTCTGATGGCGGGTTCTGGACGCGAGTGGGGGAATGAGGAGCAGACGAGGTGATGGAGTGTGTGGTGAAGACCGAGCTGGGTTAGGGGCTGGGAGATTTGGAGTTTATGGATGCATCTGTGTATGTTGGGGAGGAGGGAGGGGCGGATAGCAGCCAAGAGTCAAGCAAGACAATCTAGGAAAGACTCTTAGAAGACCAGGAGGGGGCTCGTAGTGCTTCGGACCAAGTGTGTTTGGGAAAGAGTGCAGTGCGCCAGGTTGCTGAGGTTTTTCGGAGAAGGAATGATGTGTGGGCTGGCCTAAAAGGGGAGATTAGTGCCCTTCCTTCCCTGGTGATGATGGGGGTGGGGAGGGCTGGGGGGCTGTAACTGGGCGGAACACAATACAGTGTTGGGAAGGTTTCCCAAGAACTGAAGGTGCCCGCTCACCCCACCCCCACGGTTCCAGTGGGTGAGGCGTGAAGTATGTCTTCTGCTTCCCCACTGGAGCTGTGGGTAATTGTGGGCCTCCACAGTAAGCGTGCAATCTCCCAGGCCCTGTTTTGAGTGCCTTACCTAAGAACACCTGACGCCTTCAATGCTCATAACACTGTTATGAGTCAGGGGTGATGCTTAGCTCCATTTTCCAGGTGGGGAAATCAAGGCCTAGGAGAAGGTATGTAATCTGTATTTGAAGTGCTGTCCTTCCTTCCTTTCTGGCCCGTCCTCGTCATCAGCTGGTTCTGCTGGAACTCAACTTCCTGCCAACCACAGGGACCAAACTGACCAAACAGCAGCTCATCCTAGCCCGTGAGTGTCACTGGGATTGGCTGGGGGTGGGGGAGCAGGCGATGGCAGGAGTGGCATCCGTGGTGGTAGGGAGAGGGACTCAGTTGCCTCCTGACAGCCTGTCCTGCCACCCACAGGTGACATACTGGAAATTGGGGCCCAGTGGAGCATCCTACGCAAGGACATCCCTTCCTTCGAGCGCTACATGGCCCAGCTCAAATGCTACTACTTTGATTACAAGTGAGGCTGGACCCTGCCCCTGGTGGGCGGTGGGGGGCGTGGAGAGCATGGTGGTTACACAGCAGCTTTTATTCCTGGTGCTCCAGCCTCTCCGGTTATGATCCTTCACCTAGAGCTCCACCTTTGCCTAGCCCTCTCCTCAACTGAGGGTGACAAGCTTGGCCTGGAGATCTTCGGTTTGGGTTTGTATGATCTGGTCTCAGTTGCTACTCCCCAGTATAGCCATCATCACCTTTCACTGAGCCTTGCCCCCTTGGGCTGTCCCCTAATGGCAGCCTGTAGGATCTTTGTGATGCTAAAATTTGGCCATGGTGAACCCCCACTTAGAACCTGTCATGGCTGCCCACAGACCCTAGGCTCTAGATCGAGCTCTTCCTAGTGGTCCCTGGCACTGAATCAGCCCTGACCCCTCAGCCTTTGCCTCCCTCACCCTGGCCCTGGCCCTGGGCTTTTCCGTCCTGCTCTGTCCCCTGGACTGCGAGTCTCTTCAAGGCAGAGGTGGTCTTGGTCACTGCTGGACCCAGTACTGCCTGGCATGGGGCTCTGCCCACAGCAGGACTCCCTGGACGTGTGGACACTGGAGGTCAGACAGCTCTGAGTTTGAAACTAATATTGCTACTTTCCGATCATGTGGTCTTGGGCAAATGACCTAAGTCTCGGTTTCCCCGTTGAAGTGAGGGTAGCGAGTTCATATTGTATTGCTTAGTGCTTATGCAGTATTTACTTGTACGGGTACCATTGTAATCACTGTATCTGGGTTAAATCTTTTAATTCATGTAACCCCCGTATTCACTGCTCTCACTCCTGGGGTGAACGTTATGGTGATACCCATCTTATAGTTGGGGAAACTGAGGCTGACTCTTCTGAACTGAGATGCTTGTGTGGCCCCACATGACCCACGACTTCTTCACATCTCTCTGGGCTTCATTTTGTCTGAAAACCCAGGACTGGCTACCCCTCCATGAAGACAGCGTGAGGCAGTCACCTGGTTTCCTGGAACCCGGAGTGGGGGTTTGGTGGGTCCCTAAGCTCTCCTTGCCTTGGTTTGGCCCACAGGGAGCAGCTCCCCGAGTCAGCTTACATGCACCAGCTCTTGGGCCTCAACCTCCTCTTCCTGCTGTCCCAGAACCGGGTGGCTGAGTTCCACACGGAGTTGGAGCGGCTGCCTGCCAAGGACATCCAGACCAACGTGTACATCAAGCATCCCGTGTCCCTCGAGCAAGTGAGACTGGGCAAGGGGCAGCGAGGGCCTGGCAAAGGGGGTGGCGCGCCAGGTGTTAGGTAGGGTTTCCTGGAGGAGTGGCAGATGCACCCACCTTTCAGCCCGTGGACTCGGTCGTCTGGCAGATACAGAGCCCCAGCCGTGTGCCTGGCACTGTGGTTGGTTTTCAGACTACAGTGAACAAAACAGCCCCATTCCTGTGGGCATGTCCTTCAGGTGAGGGAGAGGGCGGTGCAGACTGAAGTAACCTGTGTGGGCTGGCAGGTGTTGTGTGCCTTGGAGACAGGTACAGGAGGGAGCAGGCTGGAGAGTCGGGCACAGTGAAACTTTATCTTCATTTTTATTTGTTCTCAAAGATTTATTTATGCATACAAGAACTGAGTCTAGGTCAGAGGTGCGGGGTTGAGAGGAGTCACCAGAGACAGAGCGGGGAGCAGAACAAGCAGATCGACTGAAACACACTGCTGAGGGGAGCAGTGGGTAAGGCAGAGAAGTCTGCTGTGCCATGTGGGCCCCCTCCTTGGCCAGGGATCAAACTCATGCTGCAGTGGCTGGCAGTAGCTTGTTAGTGCTGAGACTTTAACCCTTGCGCCACCAGGGTGGCCCCCGAAGTAAAAAAAAAAAAAAAATTTTTTTTAAGATTTATTTATTTTTTAAAGATTTATTTATTCATGTATACAAGAGCTGGGGTACAGGCCAGAGGTGCAGTTGGTGAGAGGATTCACCAGAGAGAAAGTGGGGAGCAGAACAGGCAGATTGACTGAAACACACTGCTGAGGGGAGCAGCAGGTGAGGCAGGAGAGGTCTGCTGCACCATTTGGGTCCCCTCCCTGGCCGGGGGTCGAACTCATGCTGCAGTGGCTTCATAGTGCTGAGACTTAACCCCTTGCACCACCAGGGAGGCCCTTTTTAAAAGATGTATTTATGCATACAAGCACTCGGATACAGGCCAGAGATGTGAGAGGTAAGAGGATCTGCAGAGATAGAGTGGGGAGAAGAACAGGCAGATTGAAACACACTGCTGAGGGGAGCAGCAGGCGAGACAGGAGAGGTCTGCTGCGCCATGTGGGCCCCTTCCCTGGCCGGGGATCGAACTCACACTACTGCGGACGCATCACAGTGCGGCGCTCAACCCACTGCGCCACCAGGGAGGCCCAGTAGTGAAAATTTTTAAGGGAGGTCAGAGAAGGCCTTGCTGACTGTCCCTTTGAAAAAGCATGAAAGGGGTAGAACCTAACCACATGGACTTCTGGGGAGGCAAAGGAGGCAGCCGGTCTAAAGGCCGAATGGCAGAAACACCTGTTGTGTTTGAGGGACAGCAGAGTGGGCGGTGTTTCTGGAGCAGGGGCGCAGGGTCAGTGAAGAGCCTCAGCGCCTATGGTTAGGAAGTCGCTCCTAGCGCTGAGGTCTCACGGAGGCTGTAGGCTGTGGGGAGGACGAGAGGGCAGTTAGGGCAGGCAGCGCAGGCTGGGCAGAAGTGGGGGGCAACCTTAGGTCCTGCTCTGTCTCCTTTCTGTAAGTGGAGACTGGATGTGATGATGAGGTAAGATGCCTGCCCATGGCTTTGTGTGTAAATCTAGGGGGACTTCTAGGCGTGGAGGTGTCCTGTCTGCATGGAGGTGGGCACTGTATGGTGGGGGGTTATAGAGGCCTAGAGCATGGTGAGGCCTCCACACTGGGCACTGCTGCTGCCTCTTGCTCACACTCTCCTTCCCCTCCCTGCCTCTGCAGTACCTGATGGAGGGCAGCTACAACAAGGTGTTCCTGGCCAAAGGCAACATACCTGCCGAGAGCTATACCTTCTTCATCGACATCTTGCTTGACACCATCAGGTGTGTGGAGGCCGGTGCCCTGCAGGGTCCTGACGGGGCTGGTGTCAGACGGCCCTGGTTTGAATCCCGCCTGCCAGTCTCTGACCTGGAGCTGGTCACGAGGCTGTGGGAACAGCCCTTTCCTTACTCTGGGCTGTTGAACATACGTGCCCACGCATGTCAGGCTTGAACGTGGCTGGCCGGAAGCACTCACGTGCTGATTCTCTTAGAAGGGTTCCAGCCCACGAGTCATGTGCCCTCACCTCGGGTCACCTGACTGGAGCCCTCAGTTTCTCCTTCTTTAGAATGGGACCGCCAAGTCCCCCGGGACGTGCTGTGTGAACTAATGACTTCACTTGGGCCTGTGGGTGTGAGGTTTACAGATCCCCCAGGAGTAAAGTGCGTGAGGCCTGGCCGCTCAGGCAGGGTCCCAGATGCCGTGGGTTTCCACTCCTGGGGGGCACAGCCAGGCCCCGAGAAGAGGTGGGAGTGGGAGGGACAGCTTAGCAGGTTTCTGTTGTTCTTTAAATATTTATTTATGCAAACGAGCTGGGGTATAGGCCAGAGGTGTGGGGGTAGGGGGGAAATAAGATTCTCTAGAGACAAAGTGTGGAGCAGAACAGTCGAGTCTACTGAAACACACTGCTGAGGGGAACAGCGGGTGAGGCAGGAGAGGTCTGCTGCACCATGGGGGTCTGCTCCCTGGCCAGGGATCAAACTCTTGCTGCAGATAGCTTCATAGTGCTGAGACTTAACCCCTTGTCTCACCAGGGAGGCCCTCGATTATTGTTAATCATGAAACATTTTAGTTTTCCGGAGTGAACAGGTCATAATCTAATGAATACCCACAAACCAACCCCTTGACCTGAGATTTGATGCCTCAGAAATGGGTGCTCGCCTCCTCGTCACTGGTTTTCCCCCAGAGCTGACCCTTTCCCCCATTCCAATGACGAATGCCTCGCTGCTTTCTGCCGCTGAGTTGTTACACTTCCTGACAGGGGTGCAGGAGATCTTTCGGAATTAGATCTAGAAATGAGGTGCAGCAGCCTTACAGGGGATAGGCGTTACACATAGAGATCCCATAGAGTCCCAAGTGGGGGTTCAGTGCCCCTGGTGACTTTGGGACTGTGTGTGGGGTTCCAAGTTCGGTGTGGACCCACGGTAGCCCTGACTTTGCAGCTCTGGTCAAGTTCCTCCCTGTCTCTGAACCTCGTGGGCTCAGCAGGCGAGGGCAGCCAGCAGCGGGGCTCCCGGGGGAGTGCGCTGCTGTCAGTGTTCAGTGCCGGGCTGGCCTCACTCACGTCAGGCCAGGAGGGCGGGGCCTGCGGAGTTGTCTGCTCTGTAGTGAGGCCCTCATCTTCCCCCAGGGATGAGATTGCTGGGTGCATCGAGAAGGCCTACGAGAAGATCCTCTTCACCGAGGCCACCCGGATCCTCTTCTTCAACACACCCAAAAAGATGACAGACTACGCCAAGAAGGTGGCTGGGCGTAGGGCAGGGGGTCATGGTGCAAGGGGTGTTGCTCCCTCAGGGGTGTGGGTGACTTGAAGAGGTCACTGGAGTAAACGACGCAGGTTTAAGTCCAGCTGTGTGATCCCAGGTGACTTGCTGCACTTCTCTGGGCTGTCGTTCCCTACCTGCTGCTCCTAGACCGTCACACAGGGAGAGCTGAGCACGGCACTTGGCACAGGAGTGGGGATTCCTCGGAGGTCTCAGCCTCTTCCCACAAGGCTCCTTCATTTGGTGTGGGGTGTTCGAGGAGGAGCCAAGCCCCTGGAGGTGCCGGTGCCTGGGTTAGAGACCTGGTGTCTGAGGGGGGGAAGCTAAACTTCAGTGATGGCAACAGCTGATTTTATTAATCATCTGCCTGGATCATACGCCCCTGTCTGCACTTTAAAGGTGTTGGTTCACTGAATCCTCACAGCAGACCCAGAAGTTTGTTATTAGGACCCTGTCTGAAAGTTAGAGAAACTGAGGCACAGAAAGGTGAAGTCACTTGCCTGGAGTTGTGCAGGGAAAGTCAGGTGAGGAAAATGAACCGGCACCCACCATTGGGTAAGTGCTGGCTCTGTGAGGTGAGGAGGGACCTTGTGTGACCCCTGTCTCCTGTTTGCCTTCCTGCAGCGAGGGTGGGTCCTGGGCCACAGCAACTACTACAGCTTCGCAAGTCAGCAGCAGAAGCCGGAAGACACCACCATCCCCTCCACAGAACTGGCCAAGCAGGTCATCGAGTATGCGCGGCAGCTGGAGATGATCGTCTGAGGTGGCGGCCGGTGAGGCCTGCGTTGCCTACAGTGGCCACAGTGCAGGTTCCCTCCAATAAAAGTGGATTGACAGTCTTTCTCCTGGGCCCTTGTCTGCCTGGGTGGAGTGGTGGGGACACAAGTTCTTATCTTTGAAGAACTTGGAAGTTGGGGGCCCCCCGCCTGTCAGCCTCTGCCAGTGGCTGTTATTTAGGTCTAGAGGGGCTCGGCTCCCGATTCCAGGACTGGTGGCCAGCTGTGGACACACAGGAAGGCCAAGCCATGGCTTTGCTGTTTTTGGTGAAAGGGGGTGAAGTATCTATCCCCATTGGAAAAGATGTTTACAATGAATTAAACCAGTGTTTAAAACGACCTGTGAGATGGAGGCCGTGTGTGGGCTCCCAGTTGAGATCTAGGGTGGCGACGGCTTCCCCGGCCCCTACCCTCCTGCGCCCGAGCTGCGCTCGGCACCTCCTCGCCTCTCCGACCTGCTCCTGCCATGAGGTGTTTGAGAAGGCGGTTAAGGCAGGGCTACACCTGGCTGAGCCGCTTACGGAATGGGACCTCAAGAACGTCTCCCAGTCAGGCCCCCAGCTGTAGAAAGGAAGAGCACCCATTCCTTTTCACATGATCCTGCTGAACCCCTCAGCTTCGCTCCCGATCAGCTTGCACAGTGAGAATAGGGAGGTGAGCCCCCCTCGCCCCTGGGCCCATCAGTCCAGATGCCAGATGAATGGAATCTCCGTGACAGCTCTGGATCCAGTCTCCTTGCCCTCCAGGACCTGGCCTGTCCTATCCCACCCTGCCCCGCGGGTGACTGACAGGCAACTAGGCGTGTGGATGGTTATTTTATTGTCCAGGAGGGGAGGGTGGAGGGCGTCGAGCAGACCACCTCAGTTGGAATGGGTGGCCTGTAAGTCGTAGTGCTCCAGCCCTGCGACCAGGGAGCCCGCGAGCTTGATGGTGGCAACCCATGGTGGCTCACTCAGGTGGTTGGTGGGTGTGCTCAGCCTAGGGGGAGGGTAGAATGAGCAGGGCCTGCTGGGCTGGCCCTTTACCCCTTCTAGGCCCCACCTTCCCAGGCTGTATAAGGGGCCATGCATGCCTTTCCCAAGGCACCTTTAGGTGGGGCTGTATTCACCTGGTGGTAAGAGGATGCTGAGGCTGGTGCTAGTGTCCCCCTACCCTGAGACCCCAGCTAAGTCCCAAAGGATCCAGGGAAGGGTCTCCCAGTTATTCCTGAGTCCAGAAACCAGGGAGCCCTGAGACTGAGGTTGGGGTGGGGGTGGGGCTTGTAACTAGAGGATGCTGTGTTTCCCCTGGATCTGAGGACTAGGGTGCCCTCTGGTGGCCAAAGTCTTGGGCCCCATAGTGAGAAGTTGCCAGAGGCTGGAGAGAGACCCAGGGGCTTTCTTTGGAGAGCTGCATTTACACTAGTTCTGGAAGACTGCCATTCCCTCCTCCCATCCCTGAAGAACCTGGGGCAAGTTCCTGTCCTCAGTGACTGGGGTCAAGGCTATGAATAGGGCCAGACCAGCTGTGATCAGCTTCCCTCCCCGATGACTCCAGAGAGTAGCTAGAGAGCTGGAGGGTCAGCTTGGAGTCCAGGTACCCTGGGGCTGGGTCACAGTGCTCGCTCTCCCTTGTTGGGGGTCAGTACAGTGTCAAGGCTCCTGAATGACTGGAGCTCAGCTGGGTTTGAGGTGCACCAAGGGGGGGGGGTCTGAGGTCAGCCTGGATCAGGACACCAAAGCGCTGAGTAGGACTCTTATCAAGGAAAGTTGGCTGAGGGCTTAAGGGGCATGCCTTCCCTTCCCTACTCCTCCACCGCCCCTCACCAGGCAGACACGTTGCGCGGCAGGCGGCGGTGGCGTGGCTGGTGGCGACAGTAACACTTGCAGGGACAGGAGTTAAGCACCTGGAAGGGCGGCCAGTGGCGCGCTGCGCTGGCGTTGGCCGTCCCTGCCAGAGGAGCCCCGCCTCCACCACCCCCTCCACCGCCGCTATATGTCACGGTAGCTGCAGTCCTATGGCGAGGGCCATCTCCTGGCGCGCGGTTCTCGCGGGGTACGCCCCGGGCTGCTCGGGGACCCTTGTTCTTGCGAGTGCGGGTCTTGACGGGCGCAGGAGCAGCCGGCGTTGGCTCAGCCACCGTGGGAGCTGGAGATGGGGCCGGAGCCGGGCTCGGGGCCGGAGGCGAGCCCGGGGCCGAGCCCGGGGCCGGAGGCGCAGCCGGGGTCGGGGCGGGAGCCGG